>CAXDID010000802.1:0-162940 GCA_963988835.1 Hexamita inflata | reverse complement strand
ATAATGTGATATTATAGAGTATAAAGTATTTATAACTATCCTCATAAATTCTCTGTCTTAATTTCTTGCATTTTTATTGTGTCTTATTGTGCGCTAGCTACAAGAACGGATGGTGTCTCGAGTTTTCCCATAACAACAACTTCTGACGAACCAGTAACGGTGGATCTCTCTTTGGCCATTTCCTTGAGTACTTTCTTGTGCAGAATGATGTTTCCTGGGAAGAGGTTGACGGTTCCGAAGATGAAGCTCAGGCCCGGAACGATGATGGGAACGACGACGAAGGTGTCGAAGGCGAGGCCGACGACTAAGCAGCAGCCGAACTGGAGCAGCAAGTCTAAACTTGATAATAATAAACCGCAGAAGGAGATGATCATGATGAGCCCGGCGGTCATGACGGTGAGGACGTTGTCGTAGGAGGCGATGACGCAGTCCTTGAAGCTGAGCTCGGCGCCTGCCTTGATGGCGGCCTTGTAGTGGTCGTTGAAGTGGGTGTACACGCCGTTGAAGGAGAAGATGTCGTAGTCGCAAGCGAGACCCAGGGAGAGGCTGCACATGATGAAGATCGTGCCCCAGTGGAGCGCGTCGTCGTCGTGCACGTGGCCGTACTGGAAGATGAGGGTGTTCACGCCGAAGAAGAAGATGTAGATCAGGGCCACCTCGATGATGAGTCTGATCGGGGCGAAGAAGGACCTGAAGGCGACCATCAGGATCACGAACACGGCAGCGAAGGAAATTCCAAACACCATGATGAACTTCTCAAATAATTTATCCACAGCGTCTATCATAGCGCAATTTCTACCATACTCACTTATTGTAATTCCAAAAGTTTCAAATTATGGTCTGTAAAATTCTATTATATCTCTGTAAAATGGAACGAACTTATCAGCTCCACCTGCTGTCATTGGAACTTATGGAGTTAACATCATGGCAAACGTTGAAAGATCCGCAGGATTTGGTGCAGTTTAACCAACAATAACTTTTAGACCTGGTTCAACAGGTATAAGTGCATTGAAGTGAGTCAAATCAATAAGTTTACCTGGATAAAAAGGAGCAATAACCTATGTGTGAGTGAGTTGTAAATAAGATTCATTACCAGTGAAGTTTATTTATGATTGTGTAATAAAATAATTTGCCATTTGAGTCATTAGACCAAAAGCTGTTGCAGCATTTGGAGATACCGTGGTATCGTTTAACGAATTAATTTTTCCAGGAACTTTTTTGGTGAAAATTACATAAAATGGAGAGATTAAACCACTTCCGAAGGCATCACCGAACTCATTGATGGCTTTGAGAGTTTTTGAGCTTCTTGGAATGAGTTGAGCGAGGTTGATGGAATGCTTCATATTTACCATTGGAGCTAAGAACGGAAGAGAAATAGCACAAACGGCCAAACAGCATAAAACGGAGACCCACTTCTTGGAGATGGTCTTGGTGAGGGTCTTGACGATGCAGGTCTCGAACTTGCCGACCTTGAGGGGCACGTTCTTCTGGACGGTGCAGACCTGGGCGCACTTGCTGAGCTGCTTGGGGGCTTCGACCTGCTGTTGTTTCTCTTCGACGACTTCCTGGCGGAGGTTGGCTCTTCTCTTGGGGTTCAGATAGTCGGTTCTCCAGAAGTCGAACTTCTCGCCGATGAAGAACTTGGGGAAGATGGCGAGCATGGCGGCGGAGTTGGTGATGCAGCTGAACACGATGCAACAGATGCTGATGAAGCTGCAGAGCCCGATGCTCTTGACCATCTTGACGGGGCAGACCATGAGCAGGATGAAGGTGACGGCGAGGCAGAAGCCGGAGACCAGGACCACGCGGCCGGAGTACTTCAGCATGTTGTGGATGACCTGCTCTGGGTTGGAGCCCATGGAGATCTCGGTCTTGACTCTGGTGAACAAGAACAGGGAGTAGTCGAAGGCGAGCGCGACCATGCAGGAGGACTGCACGGCGGAGGAGAAAGAGGCCACGTCGATGCTGGTGGCGATGAAGTAGCTGATGCCGAAGGAGACCGCGAAGGCAAAGGCCAGGTTGATGATGGTGATGATCATGAGCTTGATGTTCTTGATGAACAGGGCCACGACGATCAGACCGAGCACGATGGAGAAGCTATCGAGCTTGAGCACGTCTTTCATGGTTCCAGAGGCCATGTCTTCGTTCAAGTTGGAAGTTGATAAAATTGAAATTTACAACTCAAGACCAGCTAATTTAATATCAGCTGATTTTTAAAAGTCTTTCTTCATATCAGCTGTTATTTTCTGTCCTTCCCAGGATGCGTCGAATACACCTTGAATGATCATGGCGGATTCTTTGCAAAACATACCTGCAGCTATTTTTTCGTCCTCATTATATAGTCTTGGTGTTGGTTATATCTAATAATTCAATAAAGGTGCATCATACATATGATACGTGGTGAAAAAATCTGAAGTTGACTTAAAGTATTCAGCATATGTGGTTGCCATTTTAGTTTTAACATCTTGCGTAAAAGCATAAAGTTAAGCTTAAACAGTAGGATTGGCGCAAAGTACACTACCGGCAACAAAATATTTTTTACCAACATCATTTACCATAACAACGACGGTTTCTGTTTTTGTAAGTGATGGGAAAGTTGCATTAACGAATTCAACACCCTTAGCAGATTCTGAGCCAGAAGGTGGTGCGAAGTACATAGAGGTTGCGCTTTCATACTATAAAGCAAATTTAACCAGACCGAGCGAAACGCCGAGCCATATAATGAACACGACGTACTTGCAATCGATGATTCCTTGGAAGACTTTGGACTTCTGTTGATGCATTTGATTGAAGCGGAAGTTGTTTTATTTTATTAAATAATATTTTGATCTACGTGAGATTAAATAGGTGTTTTCATTTCAAATGTTTTCAAATCCAATATCTCATCATATCAATAATTTATTTTACCTATCATAATGTTATACATCGCTTAACTATTAATATTTTAATGAAAATACAAAATATTCATTTACCGTGTTTTCAAATACTGTAAAATCTCATATATTACCCAGAGTTGAAATTAAATACTGAAAACTCTTGATAAATTAAATCAGTATTACTTATGATATTAAATTAGTGATTCATACTGTATAAATTATATAAATTATAAGCTATCATTCTTTTCCTACCTTTTCGACCCCAATTTCACCCAGGATTTTGAATAGTTCCTTTTCAAGCGCTCCGGTGCAGCAGAGCCCTCCCGCGAATATTTCGTCCTCTTTCTTGATCATTTTCTCAAGCTACAACAGCTGTTTTTTGTACTCTGAGATATAGTAGTCCATATCAAATTACAGCTCAATTGAGTCTCCGTCAACGGTGTAATCGCATTGTAGTTCATTGAGTAGCTCATCGATGTCCGTAGTTGTTTCTTGAGAGGAGGAGCTCCTCGAGCTCACCGTTTACTGTTTAGTGATCAATGCGAATGCAAAATTCTGGTTTATATCCGAGCGGATATAAGTATTGAATGTTTAAATCAAATCCTTGTATGCGATTGGGAACGAGGATACGGTGTTGTGCGTGAACAGATTCGAGTTAAGGATCAGGTTCTGAATCAGTTGTACAATGCTTGATTATATTTGAATCGTATTCGATTTAAATGATATTTTATCCAGATTCAGCACTAGATTTGGTCTGCTGCTGAATTTGAGCTCGAATAGCTCGAGGAGTTCTTATTATTGTTTAAATACCTCCTCAGTGTCAATTCCGCAGTCTAATTCGATTATTATTTTGTTCTGATCAAATCCCTTTGTGTCTTTTAATATCTACTAGTATTTGCAAATAACGAATAAAAGATCATCCTCAAAGTATTTAAGTTTATTCTGTCCTAAGTGTAAATACTAAGTTTCCACACCAACAAGTTCGTTCGTGTAAAAACTGTAGAACTTCCGCTCTTAAACAGTTATGAACTGCTCATTCACAGTTACCTTTGAAGTGGAAACGGAGTCGCCGAAAACGAGCTCTGGATTAAACGAAGTTATCTGTTGAGAGGTGGAGCTGGGTCTCTTCTGAATGAATCCAGAAACGTCAAATTTAATTTAAGAATCCGAGATTTGAAGCAACTCTGATTACTTAGTTAAAAGCTACGGATTGGTCAATACAAGAATTTGAGATAAAGGACAGGATTTTAACTAACCGCACAAATCCTAAAACTAATATAAAGAGATTTGCTACTACTGCAGAATCTCATGCACCAACAAATTCACCAAAAAAGCATAAGGACGCTGCTGACACGGAGGAACCGGAACAACCTCGGACGTTGAACGCTTCTAAATCGCAGGAATCTGAGGTGTGTGAGATTTTCCCGTCAAAATGCGATTAGAAAGCAGCGCTGGAGGCTTCATCAGAATTGGAGTGGATGCACAAAATTTATATATTTAAATTATTTTTTAAATAATAAAATGCATGTTCAATTGAAAAGAACAGCTAATGTGAATTGAGATGAAATTAATTATTAATTTCTTCTTTTTATTTTCTTTGTAACCGTTTATTGTCAAGGTCAGAATTCATTGAGAGATAAATACTCCTTTTCCTTCGTTTAATAGAGTTTAAACGGTTTTGTTTACAACAAA
Organism: Hexamita inflata; assembly: GCA_963988835.1. Lineage (NCBI taxonomy): Eukaryota > Fornicata > Diplomonadida > Hexamitidae > Hexamita > Hexamita inflata. Next base: position 158,372 of record CAXDID010000802.1, on the reverse strand, counting down.
ATAGCCGTTATAATAAAAATTGTAAAACCATTATATAATAATTTTATTTTCACTGAATAATAACATGACTCACTCAACTGTCATAGTGTTTGTAACGTTAAAGTGCAAAGCTTCTTTACTGTACATTGAATAGAATAGTTAAACTTCTAAAAAGTTTTAAAGAACAAATTAAAGACTCTCAAATACGGAGGCTCTACGAGAATCCATGGCCGTCAAGCTGACGGAAGAAAAAACGCGAGAAGGCGAAGCCTAAGGCAATGCTGGATCTAACTGGCTCGGAGTCGACAATTGAAGACTTGGAACATGAGTATGAGAAATGTTTTTGTATAATAAGTAGCGTACTAATTACAACGTGTTTCCTAATACGAACTATTAATTGACGTATTGTTAATGTTAATTTTTAAGTTGTAATAATCAATAAATAATTTATTTTTATATTACAACTAATAATAACATTTTATTTTAATATATACTATTAATACTATCAACAATGTAATATACTATTTTGACAGACTTTTATTGTAGTGTAAAATTATTATTTGATAATACACTTATACTGTTTTATAATAAATAAACGTACAGTCATTTGAACACGTGTATAAAATATAATAACTAAGTAAATATAACACTTCACTATATGGTATGTTAATGTCAACACAGTGATTACAATGAGTTTATTGCAGTAATATTTGACTAATGTTATTATAAAACAAAAGAAGTTGTTTCATTTGTTTTTGGACTAATATCTATGTTAAGTTTTTTAGTAGCATATTTTCCTCAAATTAGAATGAATTTGAAAACAAAGTAATCACAAGGAATGTCTACCGCATTTTTGCTTCTGTGGGGAGGTGCAGATTTTTGTAATTTCGTGGCGTATTTTCTTCTTAATGGGTTATTAACCTAGAAGTTACTGGGTACTGCATTGGTGCTGTGCAATATAATTTTAATAGTATCTCATTTGCGGTACAAAAATAACACGTAGCCTCGCACAACGAATTTAAATTACAGTCCATTTGAAAAGGTGTGTTTTGTATTCGCGATATTATTAATTGTGGTCAATATCACTTGGTTTTACGTTTTCAATCGCTATAAGCTTGCGCATGAGCAAAATTTGCCTAAATGCGTCGATAGCGCTGATCCAAGTAAAGTACAAGGTATTATTGGTCAGGTCTTTGGCTATTTGGCCGCATCTCTCTTTGTGGTTGCGAATATTCCGCAAATAGTTAAGAATTTCAGGTTGAAGTCAACTTTGAACATAAGCCCTGGGTTCAGCCTGTGCATAGCGTGCGGGAATCTGACGCAGACCATTTCTTCCGTTTCCTTCTCTCAGGAAAGATTATTATTAAACAGATTCCGTTCATAATTTCCTTCGCCGTTCCGTGCGTCTACGATGCGATTCTCATCTGCCAAATAATAGTTTACAGCAAGGCGAAAATAATAAACGGTAAGAGGCAGGAGAGAACGAGCAGAGAAATTGAAACGAAACTTTAAACGGTTGAAACGGCTCAAATTGAAGTTACGAACACCGGGACTTTCAACTTCTCAATTGTCGAGGTAGCGAGTGAGTGAAATAAATTTAATTTATTTTCATTTTGTTATTCATAATTAATAATAATTTTGGATGTAGACTCCAGAATCTCTCATTCATAAATAAAATACTAGTGAGATTTTCGGATACTGAGTGACTTTAATATTAACTTTTATTATTAACTTTGTAATAGTTTAATGAGTTTACTCTTTATTTACTTTTGTTGACACTTAAATTCATTATGAATCACATATTTATGAATTAGAAAAGGTTATGAACATTTAAATACTCGTATTTATTAAATTTCTGCAACTATTAGTAACATTTTAAATATATATATTATTGTATTTGTGAATTATTGATGCGTTATATATGAGCGTTTCTTGATATTTAGATTTAAATCGATTAATTTGTATATATTTTACAGTTTACATTGAAATATTAACTCCAAACTAGTTGGTTGTTATTGCTCATCAAAGTTAAAAGCGTTAATATTTGAGTGATTCTATATTGGTTCTATATTTGCAATTATATTTTGTTCAATATCCAAAACGGTTAGTAAATTGTGATTGCTAATTGGTAACAAATCAAATATTCTATTTTCATACAAATTGAGTACCTGTAATTTGATTAATTTTTACAGAGGCTTAATATCAATTATTTTATTAACTCCCAGATGTAATTTGCGAAGTTTTCTAAGGTTTTAAAGGGCATATATATCGCTTATATAGTTTCTGTACAAAAATAGTTCTTCTAACTCAAGGCAGTGTTTGATATCGCTTATATCTCTGAGTTTATTCTGGCTGAGGTCTAGATGATGAAGCTGAGTCAGATATTTCACATGTGTAATGTCAGTGATTTGGTTGTTGTTTAGTTGAAGTATTCTTAAATTATGTAATTATTTTACGATTTGGGTGTTTTTGAGCTGATTGAATGAAATTTGCAGCTTATTCAAGTCTAAATGCTTAATTTCGTCCAGATTGCACTGATTTCCCTGAATTATTAGTGTTTTGAGCGAATTTAATCCGCATAATTCAAATATGGTGCTGTTGAACTTGAGTTCAAGGTGCTCAATTCCAGTGAACATTTTTAAAGCGTTGTTAACAGTTATGTTAGAATCCAGAGCTAAGGTCTCCAGTTTTAAAATCTGCTCTGGATCAAATTGTATTTTGCAGTTTTTGAGCGTTAAAATTTTAACTTTTTAATTTAAAGCTCCAAATTATATTCTTTCGCAGTTTCTAATTTCGATTTGATTCGGCGGAACGAATTAATTCAGGGATTTAAGTTCATCATCGTTTTAAATTTCCATTGCTGGAGTGGAACAATATTATAGTAACTGATTTATTTTTATTATTTAACAAAAGAATAATCTCTGCTAGCTAATACAACATAAATTATAAGAGAATTGGAATTTTTTGCTTATAAGAGTTGGGATAATGCATTTAAAGTTAAATCGTTCAAATATGACGATATTTTTGGATATATTTCACTTATATCTACATTGATCATCGTTTAGAAAGGAAAGGAAATGTGATCATCAGAGAAAAAGGGACGTAATTTACGGAGTGATGTCTTCTTTCTTATATCTACATGTACTGACTACTTAAATGAATACTCTTACAGTAATGAATAAGGACTTTTGACATTTTCTATTAAAATTAAGTTAATTTTTTAATGAAAATTCCAACTTCACTATTGTTTTGAATTGTATAACATAACATCATCGTATTCAATACATTTCTTATGAAAAATACTTTATATATTAAGAATCAATGCGCCAAATATATCATGTTTCCACTTCATGAACAATGTCAATCCAAGCATTTTAGTGGTATAACCCAACAAAACTAGTTGTAAAGCATGATGCATCTCCTGAAATTGCAAACTATCTCGCTTCTGATTAAATATAATCTGTTTTATTAATTTTTGGTAAGGAATCGGCAAAGAAAATTGGAGTTTATGATTAAGTGGTAAGCGCTTTAAAAGCGAAAAATATCATAATTTATGAACTAGGAGGTGTGAGAGCCAACCCTGAAATCTAAATTGTATGTTAAGGTATCGATATATGCAGATAGAATTAGATTTAAGCTGTACTTCCATTAGGTGGAGGATCAACATTTGACACTGCCAACGGTATTGCTTGCGGAGCTCTGCTCCCAGAAGAGTTCAAATCTGAACGTGCATGGGACATTTATGAAGGAAAGTTAAAATTACAAAAGCGCTTCCTATTTATGGAGTTTTAACTATTTCTGCGACTGGATCAGAAATGAATAGTGGAGCGGTCGCTCAAGACGATAAATAGAAGAAAAAATATTCGTTTCATTCTATTCACAATTTCCCTAAAGTATCCATCGTTGACCCTAAACTTTAATCTCACTTACCATGGTTTCAACAAGTAAACGGCTTTGTTGATGCATTTATGCATATCGCTGAGTTTGTAACCAACATGGAAGATACCGAAGAAGCTGAAACAACATTTGCTCTTGACATCTCTCTGCTTAATTGAACAACTGTTTTAGTAAGTATGCGGTAGAAGATTAATTGAGTTGAGAGGTTTATTTTATGTTATTAATTTTGTTGAAACGAAATAATGTTAAGCTTGTCAGTATTTCCACTTCGCAAATAATTAACAAAATTCTCGAAATCGACTTCAACCATTTAATAGGTAAATTACTATTTTCGTGTTCAATATATATTAAAACATATTATTCGTATTTTAAATCACTTTATTCATTTTTTATAAATGTGTGTACCCTCTTATGTCATTTTATTCACTAATATGCGTTTTATAACACTCTGGACACAAATGATATCCTTTGCACGAACACACATATCTGCTATTACATTATTTGCAGCCGACACATTACGCACTTACTTTTGTATATACATGATAGTGTTTATATGCTTCTATTACTGGTCCTTTAATTGGGCTTACTACTGGTTGGTTACAACCTTCAATTTTTCGTGGTGTAGCTTTAATTTCATATTTTGTTAGATTTATTTTCATTTAATCAATTATGCTTTCAACATAATCCGTTATTTTAATTTCTTTATATTCTGGATGCAATAATTTCATCAAAGAAAACCCATTAACTAATATTACTTACATAAAATAAATAAACATCCTTGTGGTCCAACGAGTACATCGTCCTGGAAACTTAATATTTTTTGTAAGTTGGTCTACGTAATCAACTCCTTTATAATTATTATTGTAGTAACGAACTATTTCAGGTTGTTCTCTGGGAATACCACGAGAACTTACAAATTCTTACATTTAACAGGGTTATTTCACAAATTTTGATTTTGTATATATCATGGTTAAAGTTTTCTACTTTTTGCATTACCATTAAAGGACGTTTACATCTTTAACTAGAACTTATTTAGTCGTTTTCTTTAGTTTTACTTCTTTAAACACAGGATATTAAACAACTTAATTCAATTACAACTTCTCTAAATTTTATGATAATTCTTTACCAAGTCGACTTGGTCTAAAAGTTCCAACATATTCAAGCCCTATTGATTTAATATACTCAACTACGTCAATTGTACCATAATAATTATCACAGAATAGTGTGCAGTTAGAAAAATCTTAAACTCTTGATACAGAATTTCGAACTTTGGTTTCTTTTGGTTTATTTTAGCTCAAAACTTCTTCTTCATGATCATTAAATATTTTATTTAGTTCTTCTAGATCATCTTCGTCATATTCATAGTCAGAATTTTCAGATTCTTCTTCATCAGATTCTATACCGTCTAAATTTGTATCGATTTCTTCTTCAGGTTAATCTAATAACAATTTAATATGACCATAACAGACATTCGAATGTATTTCCTCCCATTCTCTGCAAGACATTCCAACTTCATCAGCTATAAACTAATTGCGTATTTTAGTGTTCTTAGACCAATTATCTTAGACAGATCCTCGCTCTTTACCTGATATCATCATTGTAAATAGTATCATTAAGTATTTATCGAATTCTGATTTAGTTAATCTAGAATGCCCTCCATATTTCTACATTTTTCTTACTTCAGTCAAAGTTTTAATGTTATTGTAGAATTATGGAGTAAATAATTATGTATGGGTTTCATAGATGCTTTCATTCATTGTTGGCATTATTTTTGTTAGGTGCGAAGTGGAAATACTGACAAGCTTAACATTATTTCGTTTCAACAAAATTAATAACATAAAATAAACCTCTCAACTCAATTAATCTTCTACCGCATACTTACTAAAACAGTTGTTCAATTAAATCCATCATCAAAGCCGGAGATAAATTATAATTAAACACCGAAGATCATGTAGCAAGGGCTAACTTTGTTTGGGCTGCTACATGTGCCTTGAATTAAGTTGCAAGTATTGCAATGAGAGGTGGTTGTGGTGCAACTCACTTTATGGAACACGCCATAAGCGCGTATGATCCAAGTATTTCTCATGGTGCAGGACTTGGTGTTGTGTTTCCTGCTTTTGTTAGAGCTAACGGAGAACGTGGATTACGTTTGAATACATATGATAGAATGGCAAAAGAAATATTTAACAAAACAGGTTGGTAGAGCTTAATTTAAGGATTTTAGGATCAATTGAAAAAGTGGGGACACCCTACCACCTTAAACGAGTTATTTGGAAGATAAGTTGAAGATAACGAAAGAAAGATAATAATGGACATTTACAAATAATGTCCAGTATGTGGTCACTATACAGACTTTAGATTGCCTGATGATATTACGGCCGATACCTTTAAGTTTATGTGAAAAACTTTTATAATTTTTAATTAAATCATAAAACAGAATATCTTGTAATATTTATAATTAATTATTATCATATCTACTACTACTACTTCTGCAATATTTACTTAGTGAAGTGGCATTATTTACTAATATTTTTAGTTTAATAATAGTAGTTTCAACAATTGAATAACACTCCAGCTTCAATGAAAAAATATTTATAACGAATATTTACAAGCTATAATAAATAAATGATGTGCAAATATTAAATGAAAGTTCTACATGGAATTTTATCGATACACAATGACCAATTTCTAAATTAGCTTAGTTTTATCTCATATTTTAATCTGTAAACTCTAGATATTAAAGAATGCCATCATATTAGTTTCAATAAATTGCCTAAATTGGATATAAAGAGCTTAACTGTAACAAATTGTAAGATATCTAATATACACGGAATAGAATCGTTTAATAAACTACAAATTCTGAATATTAACAATAATTAAATAAATAATATTTAACCTTTAGCGGAGTTAGTTGATTTAATAGAATTATATGCAGATAATAATTGCATATGCGATATATACCCATTAAAATAATTGAAGAAACTGTAGAGTATTTCGCTATTAAACAATAAAATAACCGATACATACCCTTTATCAGAAATACCGTTAAGTTTATTATATTTGAGTAATAATTAAATATCTGACATTAGCACGATGATAAAATTAAATGTGTAAGAGTTAAAAATATCCAGATTTGATAAAGAATATAATTATGCGTTGAACACCATAATGATGATGGGAAATATTGATGATGTGAATGAAGGTGTGAATGAAATCCTTGCTAACTACGAGGATGTGCTGATATCTGATATTAGTCCACTGCGTAAAATGACTAATTTGACAATTTTAGAATTGGGTGGTAATAATATCCGCAATATACGTGCATTATCTGACTTAAAGAATTTGACAGACTTGCATTTATTGTTTAACATAATTGACGATATATATCCACTTAAATCTTTAACCAAGTTGAGATCACTGGATTTATCATTCAACAGGATTACGAGTATTTATCCTTTGCAATATTTAAAGACTTTAGACCGGTTGTGGTTATAAAATAATTACATAATTGATATTTCACAAATAAAAACGGTGGGTTTTCTCGATGCAAGTCACAATATGATAAAATATAGTTCTTTTTATTAACTGGGTGAGCAAATAAATGCTCCAAGTTGTAAATTACTTTTAAAGACAAAAATTGATATCATTTACTCTTAAACCGAATCTAAATCGAATTTAAATATAAATTAAAAACGTTTAAAAACGAATTGTTGTCAAACAAAATAAAGAACAAATTCGCTTCTGAGTTAAATAACGACTTTTTTCATTCATTTTCTACAATAAACTGCATTCTTATTAGAAAGATAAAATGATGAAACAAATTAGTGATTAGAACTATTTCAATATTCAATATTATGAAAATATTTTAAAAATCAACATGACTCACTTAAAAGAACAACATTCTCAACAGCAATAAAAGAAAATATAATATTTACAAAATTTCAATATATTTAGCTATATTTAATATAATAAACAAGAAATATTTCTATACATCAAATACAATATAACCAGTTGTTACAAAAAGAAATAATTTCCACATCATAACTGATAGAAAACTAATATTTAAAGTATAATGAAGAATAACTAAATCACGACAAATTAATGTTATTGAAATATAAAAATAAAGTAACAGACGATGGCTACTTAGAAATAATTGAAAATAAATATATTAATTCAATATAGTTCACAGAATAGCTGGAAGTTACTGATTTATATATAGACTTGTGTTATGAACTTAAGTTTAGCAGGATATCAACGAAAATAACGAAACTCGAAGTCCATAATTGCAACACTAAAACAATAGATGGTATTGAAAATATGAAACAATTAAATACTTTGATTATAAGTGCTGAGAAGTTAAATATCGTGGCAAAGATCCGATATTTAGATAATTTATCGTTTTTAGAGTTAAAAAACAGCAGTATATGTGATATATTTCCACTTTAAAATCTATGTAAATTGTAGCATCTTGATCTTTCGTAAAATTGCATAAATGACGTGTAAAGTTTAAGCAAGTTGGTGAATTTAATGTATTTGAAACTCCATAGAAATAATATTTACAAGTTAATGTATTTAGCTAATCTTGAGCATCTGGACTTGTCATCAAATTAAATAACGAATATATTCCCAATTCGTTTTTAAAAGAGTTTATTATCTCTGAATTTGAGTAAAAATAACATTACCTGCATAAAATCGCTGTAGCAGCACGTTTAGCTTAAAAAACTAGACATATCGCACAATTATATTCAGTAATTTAAGTACATTCAGAATCACCAAAATTTTGACGCTTACATTTTCTGCTATTAACGAAAAAGCGAATAATACGAATAGCTCTCAAAAAATGTTCACAAAATTTACTTCATTAATGGCTAGCTGAAGCGGAACACATTTTTAGTTCACAAAGTAATAAAAATGAAAACGAAATTCGGAAAACGAATTGAGAGAAGGATTAACATAGCAATTAATAATTTATTGGAATTCTCAAAACAAGTTGTAAGTTTATTCGAACAGAATTTTTGTGGTGAACAATGAGCAATATTTTGATAGTAATAATTTTGAACTATTTTTTGGTATTCGGGAGATATTGGAAAAATACAGCCAAATTGCCATATAACCTGATTCGTGTATATTTACTTTAACTTATAAGCGTATATAGTATATACAAAGTAATAGAATCTCGAAACATTAAAGATACACAAGATACATATTTAAAATACCGCATTTAAGAATATAAAAATATACAAAGTAATAAGAAGTAAGTGCTGAGTATTTCCAATATTCATCACAATTTTGAATTCAAATTATTATATTTGAAGGTAAATGTACTGCATTTTAAAATGTACCTAAAAATTATTGAGCGAAAGTAGAAGAAAACATATCAGAAAGCGATATCATAAAATACAAAGATAAATAAAGATACTAATTTGATCCTTCATATATCGAATATAACACTCAGTTGTTATACAACTTAGTTATTATTTGTTGTAATATAACTATAAATACAGTACAATACAATAGAGTGATTAGAATATATTTGATGTTCGCGTTAGATACAATATCACAAACAAAGATTGATTTGTACCATTTTCTATGTGTTGAATTTACTATATTTGACATTTATAAATATATTTTTTCACCTCACAACTAACATGTTAGCAACATTGGTATTATCATTCCCCGATCCAAAGTCATTCCGCAAGCAGCGCATATACCAAGTCATAACCGACCGTTTTGCAGGAGGCGATGACTGCAACAACAAAAGAGAATACTGTAATGGAAATCTAAAAAGCATGGCAGGAAAACTCGCCTACATCAAGAACCTTGGTTACACCGCTATTTGGATTTCTCCAACCGTATAACAAGCCGAAGGCCCGCAAATGTAGTTCACTGGGTTTTGGCCATCCGACTTCTACAAGACCAACCCGAAGCAAGGATCCGACCAAGATTTGAAAGACCTTGTAGCGGAAGCCCACAAACTTGGTCTACTGGTTATATCCGATGTTAACTACAACAACGTTGGATAGTGCAAAGATGGCAAGGTCTCGTGCATTACAACTTTCCCTCTGAATGCCTATTATCACGCGAACTGCAACATCACTGATTCATAAAACAGCACCCAGCTTGAGAAGTGCAGAGTTGACGGAAGCCCCGACTTGGACCAAGACCACCCGTACGTCCTGTAAGAGCTGCTCGACTGGACCGCGTGGTATCAGAACGAGTTCAACTTCGACGGCTTCAGAATCGGCTTTCTGAAAAACGTGGGCCACAAGTTTTGGAAGGCGCTCAGATAAGTGTCTCCCTGGTTCACAATTGGTAGTGTTACGAACGCAAGTTATGCTGAGCTGAAGAACTACACGAACCAAGAATTATACACCACCTTCAACGAACCTTTATTCTCAGCCGTATATGAAACTATAGGTTGGTAAAATAAGTCCATGCACCTGCTCTCTGAAGCCTTCGAAGAAGCCGCCTTAACTTTTGGCGATAACGTAAAAGACCTCGGTATATACCTGGACAACCACGACACAGATCGTTTCCTATCCAGTTGTGACAAGGATTCCATGAAGTTTTTAAATGGTGTTGCTCTTTAGCACACTTGGATTGGAATTCCAGTTCTTTACTACGGAACTGAGCAGAAAATGCATGGTTTTAGTGGTTTTGCGAATGAAAATACAGAGAAGATGTGGGGACCGAACAGTTATAACTAATCTAGCGAATATTATGTAATGATCAAGAAGTTAAATGAGATGAGGGACAAAGTCAAGATTGATTAAATCAATCAAAAAGAGTTGTTGGTTACCGACGATTTTTATTCGTACGCCAGAGGTAACCAAGTGCTCGTTGCGCTCACTAATCAAGGGTATTACAAGAAACAGCAGATTCATCACATCGTTCCGAATTCTCCATTCGAAAGCAACACAAGAATATGTGACATCCTGAGCAATGAATGCTTAAACGTTAACGAAGACGAAAGCGTCGACATTTACCTCACTAACGGTCAGGCCAGAGTCTACGTAAGAGAGTCATTGATGTGACGTTAATCCGAATATTTTTTATTAAAACTTTATTAAAGGTCAATTTTTTCTTCATTTTTTCATACCACTTAACAAAGCCCATCAATTATACTAATTATACTAACGCTCAATTTAATCAGTGTTAGTGGATTAATAAATATTAAACGTTTATTTGACAAAGACTGGATTAATTAAAAGAATAACTGCAAAATCCCAATAAGTGGGATTATTATTTATTTGAAGAATCGTTTCTGTTGTAATGTTTAAACGTTTAAATTAATCGGTGTTATCAAGTTTGATTTGGATTCAAAACTTCTTGTATAAAAATATTGTACAAGGAACTAATAGGAAAACGCTTAGTCAGGGTTTAACAAACATTAAAACTCCAACTTGGAAAGTGGTGATTTTATGATATGAAAATTACATAATAAATATTAATATAATAAATCACTTCATTACATGAAAGAAATTGAACTATTAGATGACTTGATCAAATAATCAAATAGCATGGTAAACGATCACATTCTTCCACTTTTACAACAATATCCAACTATTGATGCACTAATGGCAAGCCCTTTAGATGAAATAACCAAACTCAAAATAATTTAAGAAATGAACTATCTCCTATTCTCATCGGAATTTGTTCTATTTTAAAGAAGTAATGAAAAAATAACTGAAGAAATGATGAGCCTGATGAAACAGAATAAAGAAGCAGAACAAATAATTAAAAACTTAGAATGAGTTGAATTATGAGAGTATTGATCATAACATAATGATAACAAGAGCAGATATGTTTCCATTACAAGTTAAAAATATCTATGAAAAATACTAGTATCTTATTCTAAAAATTGAAATACTTTTCTCAGTTATGACAACCAAATTGTCATAATTATATGTGTCCACTCCTCGAATGAAACGATTAACTTTTGATACACCTTTGGGTAAAAGAATATAATAATTATATTAATATGAATTTAGATCATTAACTTACTCAAATAGTAAGAATACAGGTCCAAGTAATTTATTCCTGAATATTTGCCTGTATTTCAAGTAATTCTCATCGGAAACGGCTAATATTTACTATTTATAAAATGTTCCTTCAATTTAGGAATTAACTTAACGAGAGTAAGATATATTTGAAAACTATTAGATTATAAATACTGAAATTATTATTCAAGAAATTATTAAAAACGTTGACAAACTTGATTAAAAAATTTTGTAAGAAATTATTGAAAGGTACGAAAAATAAAGTCGAAAAACGAAAAACTAAATTGAAATCAAAAACTACCATGATATTTATTCACTAAAATTCTTTGACCAACTCCCATAAATTAACAAAGAAACATTAATAATTATTAACGGGTGCTCAGCAATTAATTTCAACCAAATATCAACCAAAATTAACAATTTAGAACTTCTTAATTGTATTACAAATTTTGACGGAATTTAAGCAATGAAATAACTTAAACATCTAACAGTGTAGTCTACTTAAATTAAAACGCTTCTATAAATTAACCTATTGACGGGGCTTGAGTATCTAAAAATGTCTAAGAATTACTAGTTATATGAGATTGAAGATTTTGATCTTACTTAACTTTAGTAATTATAATGGTTAGATCTTTCAAGTAATCGCTTGCGAGACAATCTCATTTAAATTCCAAAATCTGTTACTAAATTGTATTTGAATGATAACTCAATGCCAAATATAAATTTGGTATCAAATAATTTTCAATTATAAACTTTAGATTTTAGTTATAACTACCAGATTACTGACATCTAAGCCATAAAATAATTAACGCAATTGTTACACTTAAATGTGTCAGAATGTAAAATTTCAGACTTAAAACCAATTTCATACTGTACAAATTTACAAATATTAGACATTTCAAACAATAATAAACGAGAAAGCTATACGTATAATTAAAGTTTTAAAGAGTTAGACATTAATTTTTTGCGGTCTTTAATTAATTTATAAGTATTAAAATCAATAAACAATATATTGCAAGATATCTCAGTATTCAAATATCTGAAAAACTTGACATAATTGGACTTAAGCTGTAATTCTATATTCAATATTTTCATTTTAAGATTCAATAAAGAACTATAAACATTAAATTTAGCCTAAAATCGAGTGTAAAATATTGCTGTTCTATTAACTTTAAAAAAATTAACTTGTTTGAATTTAGGACATAATAATCTAAGTGATATTTCAGCTTTAAAATATTTGCCAAATATATAATAACTTGAATTATAAAATAATGAAATCGTTTGTGTTTAGTCACTATCAAATTAAATATAACTTACTAAACTTGAAATAAACTATAATTATATTGAGGACAATGATTTGAAATGTATTCTTAAACATCCAAATATTAAGCAGTACAACTATAAAAATTAACGTGATTAAATAAATTCTCAAGTTATTTTAAGCAATAAATTGAAGAAAATATTTGAGATAACGAAAACAATTTATACATTGGGATAACGTAGATAAGCATTTAATAATACAACAATTAAATAATTCAAAGACAACATCTAATCCTAAGTATAAAAAGCAATATATAATCAAATCAGTTTCACTAACAACATTTTGTTGCGTTTACACGCAATTAACTGACATTGAGTCCATTACTAATATAATGTTAAACTACTAATATGATATCTAATATGATATTAAAATGTACATTAGTACTTAGCTTAATAATAAACTTAAGTTTCCATGAAATTTATTCATGACTTTATAACTGTAAGTATAATTGATATGTAGAATCATTCTGTTGTTTTCTTATTGATCAGTGGTTAGAAAGGAAAGATGATGATCACAGAAAAAGTGTTATTAGTAAAGTGGCGGACAAAGTAAATGCGACTCCCTCTTTTTGACCTTTGATCAAATGATTGCCGGAGCTCAAATATGTTACAATTGATTTAAAGAATCACTTGAATGCATCACCACTATAGCCATCCATTGTCTATTTTCTATTGCGCAATAAGGGTTTTTCATTGTCCCAGACAATAGAATACAATGAAGTATAGGACAATAAGAGCATATATTTCATTGCTAAAGTGGAATATAATTCACTTATATGCATAAAATAAAAATGTTCACGCTCCAATATTTTTCACACCTCAATAAATGCAACTCGAAAGTCAACATTTACAATTATGATTTAAAAGCTAAAAACAGCTTCCATAATATTTATAATTGCCTTTTATTGTCTAAACTTCGTTTTAGCCTAAGAAAAAAGAGAAAAAACGATGAAAATTAAAAAATTATAATTTACATCATTTTTTGGGAAATTATATGAATTATGATGCTATAATTAAATTTACAATATATTTATGGGATAAATAGTATAAAATAGAATTAAAGGAAAAGTGACAAAATTATTATTGTCATTTTATATGTTATTGTGTCACACAATAGAGACAATGATTGTCTTATTGGCAATTATTGTCAAAAGTGCTCTTATTGTCTATTGTTGGATGGCTATAATCACCACCAGCTTCCTATTCGTATTTTGATACTCTTTCTGACATCTAGTATACTAATTGTACATATTTTACAAGCATGTACCACTTCAAATGTCATTAAGTACTTGATTAAACTTGTCTATCGTTTTACTGATCATTTAAGCTGACATTCATTTAATTATTGAGCAAAAATATTTAATAATTTTATATACACCGAAATCTTTCAATAAGTCTAACAGATGTCACGTAATGTGTGTTGTTCCCTAACATATTGAGTGGGTAGAGTTCATGGTAGCATGTGTTGTGATAGTAAATGATAATATATTCCAAACAACGACTTTTAACGAAGTTTGTTTTCTTATAGGATTTTCCCAAATAGAATTCGTTTTCTTATCCTTAGCTTTGATAAATAGGTCGTTTATAAACGTAATTTATGGTGTGATGTCTTCTATTTAGAATCATTCTTTGTCATTTTTATTTAAAGATTCAATTAACTCAATAATAGTGTTCCCTTTTCATAACTTTCGAAAAACTACTTTGACATATTTACAATGAATACAATCAATGAATTTTTATTTTCTGAGTGAACTGAACTTCAGTTTCCCATTTTCATTTTTGTCTTCGTTATGAATGATACATTTATTTAGTGAACTCACAGTCATTTTTTGAACTAGCTCGTTTCTATCATGTTTATATTTTAATTTTATTGTAGATTCAAACACTAAATGTTACTCAGCACATATTTGTTATTAATTTATACAATATTTCCACTTCATATAATATGGGCGTTGATGAGCAGAACATTCAAACAGCCACTTAACCCACCCTTTAACCCGTTCCAACATAATTCTACTGGACATAACCGGGTAGTTCTGTGTACTTGTGCGGCTCGTTCAACAACTGGCGCGAGCGAATTCCAATGATTTAAGAGCAACTAGGAATATGGAAAGTTACACGAGACCTACTACCCGGGAAATATCAATTCAAATTCATCGTCGACCAAACCTGGCGCTGCAGCAAAGACTATCAAACGGTGAGCGAAGCCGGAAATATTAATAATGTTATCATCGTACAAAGACCCGTTAAGAAAGCAGAAGTTGAAAGTTTAGGCAGTTTATTCAGCAATGAGATCCCACTATCACTATAAGCAATGTGGCTAAGCGTACCAGAAGAATTACCACGTGCACTCAAGAAAACTCCTCTAAACGCCCCTTGTAGTGAATACAAAGAACAACCGTACGCTTTGATGTAGCTACCAGAGCATGTTGTGCTTAATCATTATTATAAAAAACAAAAAGATCCTGAATATTAAATTTGTGCAAGTACTGCCCGAATTAGAGAAAAATATGTTACTGTTGTACTATATCGAGCGAACTGCTAGTAAGACAACGAAATTCAAGAATTAGTATCGATTTTTGATTAAAATTAAGGATATTTGTGAGGCTTAGAAATTAGGAAAAGATTGATTGTTTATTTTAATTTATCTATAATTCATGTCTTTTTCCTTTAATTAAACTAAACATAAAAGCAGCGTTAAATTAGAGAAGACATCACACAATAAATTAAGAGAAATACATCACACACCGTAAATTACGTCTAAATATCAAAGTTTTAAATTATAAAGATGACTAATCTATTGAGATCAGTAAGCAAAAGTGTATTTTAACAATTTGGTTAGTTAGTCAGTTTCAAATAGTAATTTTCAATAATTCGAGAAAGTTATGAATACTCCATTATTTTATTGCCGTGAAGCCAAAATGTGAACTAAAAATCAGGGATTTCATATCCTTTATACAGGTAATTTTGCGTACGTTCAATTTTTAAATATTTTTCAACGAAAATAATATGTTATGATTACTCGGCTCTTCAGCGATCGACCATTAATTTCACAATAAATTCATACTCACACTACAAATATAAGATTAAGATATGTAATAAGAACAACACGAGTAATCACATTAATTACTTATTTTGTAATAGTGTTTTCCCGCTTCAATGATAATAACAATAACTTAATATATATTGCTATTACTAAGTACTTTGATAATAGTTCATCTATCATTCATTATATATTTTCAAATGAAAATAGGTTTAGATTTGAAACCTATTCCAGCAGAATAAAATGTAACGGAAGCCGATTTCGATTCGTTAATCATGAAGAATACAAATTAAAACCGCTTCTACGAAATATTCGTTCCAGTTATCAAATGAATGCATGGCTAAATAGATTATTAGAAATGACAAAGAGTGATTTAATTATTTATAATGTATTATATTAGAGTTTTAAACTAAACTAAAATAAATATTGTTATTTACAACCAATTATAATACGTGGATTAATCACTTCGAGTGCGTCACCGTGTGCTACTTGCTTGAGTGTTATTTACTGATCATATCCTCCCGTTCTCCCTTAAGCTTGTACTTTCGCCTGCGCCTACCCACATTAATCTCAAACTAAAACGTGTTACTAGACTCCTACTTCTTGTTCATCTTGTCCAACTAAATGAAAGTGAAACTGGTTCTAACTTGATAAATGGCGAAGAACAAAACGACCAGGCTTGGGAGCGTATTCGGTAAAAAGTAGTTCAAGAAGCCGTAAACGTTCCCGTTCACACTGTCCTCTTTAATAAGAACTGTCATTACGAACCTGAGAACGTTCGCCGTGATGAAAATGAACGTTGAAACGGTGAACATTGCATTCTCTTTGGAGATTACCGAGTAACGGCGGCATTTCTGGCTCAAAATGATGCAAATAAGTATTAAAATGATGCTAGAGGTAATTAGTGACTACACTGACATGATGTCCAGGCACAAATGATAGAAGCGCTCACCAGCATACGCGTCCAAGATTATCATAGACACACAAATTAGCCCAAAGAGCACTTCAAAAGAGATGATTATGGATTAATAAATTCGAGCACGCCTTGAATTCACCACACGATGCAAAGACGCTGGGAGGAACCACTTCTCAAGATAATCAGCCTGAATCAGAAAATCAGCCAGAAAACACAGAATATTCGTCCAACTCATCACATGACGCGTAAGAGAATTCATATCAAAGATGAAAAACGTAAAAGGCCACCAAAACACACGCACCACGTGCTCCACACAAATAAATAAAAGCTGAATACGGAATTTTAATAAAACCTAACGCCTCTTCCCATACCGCGTCGTCAAATTCAATAACACTAAAGACATTACTATTATACACACAGAAGAAAAACAAAACACGGACAAAATCTAAGACGAATACGATGACCGCTTCGTACAATCAGATAACCATTTCGGGCATTATGACAACTTAAAATATTGATTCATAATTGGGAGTGAAATTTGTTTGAATTAAACTCATATTAACAAAAGAACACATTTCTAAAAATGGAAACATGGATAAATTTAGCTAAAATAACTATTCCTGTATTGATGATTGTTATTATTCCAAATCAATGTTATCTCAATAAGGCAATACAATATTCACTTTACAACTCTAATTTCTCGCCAAGAAATCAAACAAAACATTGGAAAGAAATAGAACTGGAAATGATTCCCAAAAAGTATCACGAGGTTTCAGATGCTAAAGAAGAAGTGAAAGAGCCGTCTATCGTAACTGTAGCCAACGCCGATATAGTAATATCGCCTTCGGTTTCTGCTGTTGATCAGTGAGATAAGTTATATTATATTTGTTGAATTAGAAAATTTGTTGAAAACATCAATGTGTATTTGCAGAAAATAAATTACATGAAAAATAACACGAACTAGAAGAAATCTCAATTTTGTTTAATGGCTCAGATCTTATGTTAATTATATAGTTTTTGGTATGATCTTCTAAATACAAGTTATATACTGACATAATCCTTTGACTGCTAATAATATTTATTATTTAATACAATGTATTGAAACTATGTTTTCAATATTAACATATTGTGCAAAAATTCTGAAAATTGATTGGAAATCAATTCACATCGAGGACCATTATCATCAAAAGTTTTCATATGATATTAATTAGTACAATAATTTTGTATTATTATTCAGATTTTTTACTAACTTACTCCAAGAGTGTGATTCGTATTCTTTTACCTGATAAAAACTATGGTGGTATAACGATTTCCACTTCAAATGAAAGCAATTATTCTCGCATATATCATTGGTGGCTTGAACAGAGGTGCAGCATTAAGTTAACTTACAACTGTTATGATTTTTATGTATAAATCCAAAGCTAAATACGAGTTTGCACTGACCATAGATACAATTTGTCTGCTATCTATTGCTTCGATCTTCGGCTCTATTTTCGGAACCATGTTGTAACCTAAACTTGTGAAAAAGTTTGGTCGTTATATTACACTTCGGATTGTAGCTGTATGCACATTAATCGTAAATTCACTATCTATACCAATGATTCACTGGGGCTATTTGTTTGTGTTTAAGATACTTTCTGGAACGTTTACTGTTATGCAAGTAACATTGGTGCCTGCAATCGGCGCTGAAGTTCTAGAACCAAAAATTAGAGGTGTTGTAGGAGCTCTTACAAATATGAGTCTGCAACTTTCAATGATAATATGCAACATAATTTAGTATTTCATTTGTCTAGATACAAGACTATATCCAGTTTCTTTAGTATTTCCGTGCACAATGTCAGTCCTGATGATAATACTGACATTTATGATGAAAGAAGAACCATCGAAAAAGGATATAGAAGCACAAAACACATAAACCTAGGAAGCAGTTGTAGTTAATTAAGCGCAAGATGCCTCAAAGACTAAGCTAGAAAGCATATTCTAGAAGAAATATATTAAAAGCTTCGTCGTTGCTATCACGATGGGAATGGCCATAGGTGCAACTGGAATTAATCCAGTGTTATAATATTCGACAATTATTTTTAAAGATACCTTTAATTCCAAGAAATCTGGAACAATTGGTGCTTTGATCACGTCCAGCATCAGCCTTGGCGCGTCTCTTGTTGTCATGCCGTTTATTAGAAGATTCAAAAGAAAGCAATTATTTGTAAGTGGTCTTACACTCATGTTACTTTGTTTTGCAGCTTTGATACTTGTTTTGTATCTTAAACTAGAAAAGACATTGAGTAACGACTTGGTGCTTTGTATTACTGCTGTAATGATTTTAAGTTTTCACATGTCGAGTGCCTCTTTGTTCTATATCATTATTGGAGAGGTATTCCCGTTAAAAATCAAAACCACCGCAATTAGCATCGCAATGGCCACTGCGTCTATTTCAGTTATCATTTAAACCTACGTGTTCCCACACATGAAATAGCAAGAAAACTACGTGTTCTTTTTGTGCTGGATGTTTATAGTGTATCTTTGCGTTATTTTCTTTGTTCCGGAAACGTCCAACAAAACCTTGAAAGAAATAGAACTGGAAATGATTCCCAAAAAGTATCACGAGGTTTCAGATGCTAAAGAAGAAGTGAAAGAGCCGTCTATCGTAACTGTAGCCAACGCCGATATAGTAATATCGCCTTCGGTTTCTGCTGTTGATCAGTGAGATAAGTTATATTATATTTGTTGAATTAGAAAATTTGTTGAAAACATCAATGTGTATTTGCAGAAAATAAATTACATGAAAAATAACACGAACTAGAAGAAATCTCAATTTTGTTTAATGGCTCAGATCTTATGTTAATTATATAGTTTTTGGTATGATCTTCTAAATACAAGTTATATACTGACATAATCCTTTGACTGCTAATAATATTTATTATTTAATACAATGTATTGAAACTATGTTTTCAATATTAACATATTGTGCAAAAATTCTGAAAATTGATTGGAAATCAATTCACATCGAGGACCATTATCATCAAAAGTTTTCATATGATATTAATTAGTACAATAATTTTGTATTATTATTCAGATTTTTTACTAACTTACTCCAAGAGTGTGATTCGTATTCTTTTACCTGATAAAAACTATGGTGGTATAACGATTTCCACTTCAAATGAAAGCAATTATTCTCTGCATATATCATTTAATTGGCTTGAACAGAGGGTGCAGCATTAAGTTAACTTACAGCTGTTATGATTTACCTGTATAAATCCAAAGCTAAATACGAGTTGCACTGACCATAGATACATTTGTCTGCTATCTGTTGCTTCAGTCTTCGGCTCTATTTTCAGAACCATGTTGTAACCTAAACTTGTGAAAAAGTTTGATCGTTATATTACACTTCAGTTGTAGCTGTATGCACATTAATCGTAAATTCACTATCTATACCAATATTTTCTGGGGCTGTTGTTTGTGTTTAAGATACTTTCCTGGAACGTTTACTGTTATGAAGTAACATTGGTGCCTACAATCAGCGCTGAAGTTCTAGAACCAAAAAATTAGAGGTGTTGTAGGAGCTCTTACAAATATGAGTCTGCAACTTTCAATGATAATATGCAACATAATTCAGTATTTCATTTGTCTAGATACAAGACTATATCCAGTTTCTTTAGTATTTCCGTGCACAATGTCAGTCCTGATGATAATACTGACATTTATGATGAAAGAAGAACCATCGAAAAAGGATATAGAAGCACAAAACACATAAACCTAGGAAGCAGTTGTAGTTAATTAAGCGCAAGATGCCTCAAAGACTAAGCTAGAAAGCATATTCTAGAAGAAATATATTAAAAGCTTCATCGTTGCTATCACGATGGGAATGGCCATAGGTGCAACTGGAATTAATCCAGTGTTATAATATTCGACAATTATTTTTAAAGATACCTTTAATTCCAAGAAATCTGGAACAATTGGTGCTTTGATCACGTCCAGCATCAGCCTTGGCGCGTCTCTTGTTGTCATGCCGTTTATTAGAAGATTCAAAAGAAAGCAATTATTTGTAAGTGGTCTTACACTCATGTTACTTTGTTTTGCAGCTTTGATACTTGTTTTGTATCTTAAACTAGAAAAGACATTGAGTAACGACTTGGTGCTTTGTATTACTGCTGTAATGATTTTAAGTTTTCACATGTCGAGTGCCTCTTTGTTCTATATCATTATTGGAGAGGTATTCCCGTTAAAAATCAAAACCACCGCAATTAGCATCGCAATGGCCACTGCGTCTATTTCAGTTATCATTTAAACCTACGTGTTCCCACACATGAAATAGCAAGAAAACTACGTGTTCTTTTTGTGCTGGATGTTTATAGTGTATCTTTGCGTTATTTTCTTTGTTCCGGA
This sequence comes from Hexamita inflata, assembly GCA_963988835.1. NCBI lineage: Eukaryota > Fornicata > Diplomonadida > Hexamitidae > Hexamita > Hexamita inflata. Next base: position 136,831 of record CAXDID010000802.1, on the reverse strand, counting down.
AACGTCCAACAAAACCTTGAAAGAAATAGAACTGGAAATGATTCCCAAAAAGTATCACGAGGTTTCAGATGATAAATAAGAAGTGAAAGAGCCGTCTATCGTAACTGTAGCCAACGCCGATATAGTAATATCGCCTTCGGTTTCTGCTGTTGATCAGTGAGATAAGTTATATTATATTTGTTGAATTAAAAAATTTGTTGAAAACATCAATGTGTATTTGCAGAAAATAAATTACATGAAAAATAACACGAACTAGAAGAAATCTCAATTTTGTTTAATGGCTCAGATCTTATGTTAATTATATAGTTTTTGGTATGATCTTCTAAATACAAGTTATATACTGACATAATCCTTTGACTGCTAATAATATTTATTAATTAATACAATGTATTGAAACTATGTTTTCAATATTAACATATTGTGCAAAAATTCTGAAAATTGATTGGAAATCAATTCAAATCGAGGACCATTATCATCAAAAGTTTTCATATGATATTAATTAGTACAATAATTTTGTATTATTATTCAGATTTTTTACTAACTTACTCCAAGAGTGTGATTCGTATTCTTTTACCTGATAAAAACTATGGTGGTATAACGATTTCCACTTCAAATGAAAGCAATTATTCTCGTATATATCATTGGTGGCTTGAACAGAGGTGCAGCATTAAGTTAACTTACAACTGTTATGATTTTTATGTATAAATCCAAAGCTAAATACGAGTTTGCACTGACCATAGATACAATTTGTCTGCTATCTATTGCTTCGATCTTCGGCTCTATTTTCGGAACCATGTTGTAACCTAAACTTGTGAAAAAGTTTGGTCGTTATATTACACTTCGGATTGTAGCTGTATGCACATTAATCGTAAATTCACTATCTATACCAATGATTCACTGGGGCTATTTGTTTGTGTTTAAGATACTTTCTGGAACGTTTACTGTTATGCAAGTAACATTGGTGCCTGCAATCGGCGCTGAAGTTCTAGAACCAAAAATTAGAGGTGTTGTAAGAGCTCTTACAAATATGAGTCTGCAACTTTCAATGATAATATGCAACATAATTCAGTATTTCATTTGTCTAGATACAAGACTATATCCAGTTTCTTTAGTATTTCCGTGCACAATGTCAGTCCTGATGATAATACTGACATTTATGATGAAAGAAGAACCATCGAAAAAGGATATAGAAGCACAAAACACATAAACCTAGGAAGCAGTTGTAGTTAATTAAGCGCATGATGCCTCAAAGACTAAGCTAGAAAGCATATTCTAGAAGAAATATATTAAAAGCTTCATCGTTGCTATCACGATGGGAATGGCCATAGGTGCAACTGGAATTAATCCAGTGTTATAATATTCGACAATTATTTTTAAAGATACCTTTAATTCCAAGAAATCTGGAACAATTGGTGCTTTGATCACGTCCAGCATCAGCCTTGGCGCGTCTCTTGTTGTCATGCCGTTTATTAGAAGATTCAAAAGAAAGCAATTATTTGTAAGTGGTCTTACACTCATGTTACTTTGTTTTGCAGCTTTGATACTTGTTTTGTATCTTAAACTAGAAAAGACATTGAGTAACGACTTGGTGCTTTGTATTACTGCTGTAATGATTTTAAGTTTTCACATGTCGAGTGCCTCTTTGTTCTATATCATTATTGGAGAGGTATTCCCGTTAAAAATCAAAACCACCGCAATTAGCATCGCAATGGCCACTGCGTCTATTTCAGTTATCATTTAAACCTACGTGTTCCCACACATGAAATAGCAAGAAAACTACGTGTTCTTTTTGTGCTGGATGTTTATAGTGTATCTTTGCGTTATTTTCTTTGTTCCGGAAACGTCCAACAAAACCTTGAAAGAAATAGAACTGGAAATGATTCCCAAAAAGTATCACGAGGTTTCAGATGATAAATAAGAAGTGAAAGAGCCGTCTATCGTAACTGTAGCCAACGCCGATATAGTAATATCGCCTTCGGTTTCTGCTGTTGATCAGTGAGATAAGTTATATTATATTTGTTGAATTAAAAAATTTGTTGAAAACATCAATGTGTATTTGCAGAAAATAAATTACATGAAAAATAACACGAACTAGAAGAAATCTCAATTTTGTTTAATGGCTCAGATCTTATGTTAATTATATAGTTTTTGGTATGATCTTCTAAATACAAGTTATATACTGACATAATCCTTTGACTGCTAATAATATTTATTAATTAATACAATGTATTGAAACTATGTTTTCAATATTAACATATTGTGCAAAAATTCTGAAAATTGATTGGAAATCAATTCAAATCGAGGACCATTATCATCAAAAGTTTTCATATGATATTAATTAGTACAATAATTTTGTATTATTATTCAGATTTTTTACTAACTTACTCCAAGAGTGTGATTCGTATTCTTTTACCTGATAAAAACTATGGTGGTATAACGATTTCCACTTCAAATGAAAGCAATTATTCTCGCATATATCATTGGTGGCTTGAACAGAGGTGCAGCATTAAGTTAACTTACAACTGTTATGATTTTTATGTATAAATCCAAAGCTAAATACGAGTTTGCACTGACCATAGATACAATTTGTCTGCTATCTATTGCTTCGATCTTCGGCTCTATTTTCGGAACCATGTTGTAACCTAAACTTGTGAAAAAGTTTGGTCGTTATATTACACTTCGGATTGTAGCTGTATGCACATTAATCGTAAATTCACTATCTATACCAATGATTCACTGGGGCTATTTGTTTGTGTTTAAGATACTTTCTGGAACGTTTACTGTTATGCAAGTAACATTGGTGCCTGCAATCGGCGCTGAAGTTCTAGAACCAAAAATTAGAGGTGTTGTAGGAGCTCTTACAAATATGAGTCTGCAACTTTCAATGATAATATGCAACATAATTCAGTATTTCATTTGTCTAGATACAAGACTATATCCAGTTTCTTTAGTATTTCCGTGCACAATGTCAGTCCTGATGATAATACTGACATTTATGATGAAAGAAGAACCATCGAAAAAGGATATAGAAGCACAAAACACATAAACCTAGGAAGCAGTTGTAGTTAATTAAGCGCAAGATGCCTCAAAGACTAAGCTAGAAAGCATATTCTAGAAGAAATATATTAAAAGCTTCGTCGTTGCTATCACGATGGGAATGGCCATAGGTGCAACTGGAATTAATCCAGTGTTATAATATTCGACAATTATTTTTAAAGATACCTTTAATTCCAAGAAATCTGGAACAATTGGTGCTTTGATCACGTCCAGCATCAGCCTTGGTGCGTCTCTTGTTGTCATGCCGTTTATTAGAAGATTCAAAAGAAAGCAATTATTTGTAAGTGGTCTTACCCTCATGTTACTTTGTTTTGCAGCTTTGATACTTGTTTTGTATCTTAAACTAGAAAAGACATTGAGTAACGACTTGGTGCTTTGTATTACTGCTGTAATGATTTTAAGTTTTCACATGTCGAGTGCCTCTTTGTTCTATATCATTATTGGAGAGGTATTCCCGTTAAAAATCAAAACCACCGCAATTAGCATCGCAATGGCCACTGCGTCTATTTCAGTTATCATTTAAACCTACGTGTTCCCACACATGAAATAGCAAGAAAACTACGTGTTCTTTTTGTGCTGGATGTTTATAGTGTATCTTTGCGTTATTTTCTTTGTTCCGGAAACGTCCAACAAAACCTTGAAAGAAATAGAACTGGAAATGATTCCCAAAAAGTATCACGAGGTTTCAGATGCTAAAGAAGAAGTGAAAGAGCCGTCTATCGTAACTGTAGCCAACGCCGATATAGTAATATCGCCTTCGGTTTCTGCTGTTGATCAGTGAGATAAGTTATATTATATTTGTTGAATTAGAAAATTTAAATTCATCAAAAGTTTGCAATGTTACGTGCTTAAATTTTCATTCTAATATAATGTCATCTAATTTTGGTGTGTTTGTTCATTAGTTTATAATTTATACATGTTATATATTAATGTCCACACCAAATGTATAACCCACAATCTCAAAAAGAAGAAAAAATGTGGTAGATGTACTTCAAATTGTAAAAACAAAACGATTTTTTAATGTAATAAAATAAATAGTAAGCACAGAAAATTTACGCAGATTAGAATTTTATAGCACAACTAACTAGTCATGGTCAAGAATTGGAATAAAACTACGCTAACTTGTATTAAATATACTAAGACAAAGAGGAAGCGTTGAAATCAGCATTAAAATAAGAATCTTCGTCATAAAAATTTGCAAATTTAGAATGCTAGTATTTGAAAGTTATAGAATCATTAAAGAAAGAGAATCAAATATTATCCGAGCAGCTTGTAAACTAGCGTTGTAGTGTAACTCCTTAAATACAAGATCTTCCAGTGTTACAGAATTAACTGTAAGGACTTTAATCTGACTTATCGTCTTAAAATTTGAGATGTGAATAACTTTAGAAATTAAATGAGCAAATGCAAATTTAATTAGCTGATACAAAGCAATAAATTGAGAAGCTTTAGGACTAGAATTTCATTCTGCTCCAGGATTTGAATAAGTAAGCAACATTTAACGATCTTTCCGCCTTAACCGCAGAATAAATCTGTATTTTCTAGAACAAGCTCGAATTGCAAAAGTAAAAACTTAAAATGACGACGTTGGACGATATTCTCGACACTGCCGCCTCCATCGTAAAATTCGACTTCCCTTTTCTAAATTAAATTGATTGCTTGAACATTAAATTGACATAAATTGAATAAATTATATCCAATATCGTTTTGTACAAGCAACAAGATACCAAGCTGAACTTTCTGGACTCGTCAGACAACATTGAACCAGAGCCACTCCAATAACTTAAGTTAGCTCCAGCGGAGAGATAAATTTCTTAGAGTGTTCAAATTGAAGACGAACTCACAGATGAGTACAAACTTGCTATCACCACATCCATCAAAAACTAGGACAAAGCCGAACCAAATAACTCCAACCACTACCAAACGCAAACATTCTATGATCACGGGCTGGCAGACGTCATCAAACAGTAGGCGATGATTAATGTGTAAAAGAATAAACTGTGTTCAGCTGCGCCTGTAAATCAAATAAGTATAAATTAATACTAAAATGCTAATTAATAAAATGTGACTAACAAAATACAGAGTCCAGAATAACCTAGAACACCTCAACTTGATGATGTGCCACACAAACAGCTGAGCCCATAAAGAGATCAGTAAATTGGCAAATAATTGAATTTCGAGGAGAGTTCTGAGGAATACGAGGAGGAAGAATCGTCTGAATCAGCATAATAAGGGAGGCGTCCAACAGTTGAGTTCAGCCCCTAAGTTCCTGTTTCAATCGCTCAGAAGACCTTAACGCAGAATTACGCGAAGCTCGCTCCGAAGAAAACATCCCAGCAGATGAATTTGAGCGATTTACAGAGTTCTGGGACGAATATTCCAATTCAAGCTCCTCCATAAAGTGTTAAGTTCCAGCAACCGGCCCCTTAAAACCTTAAAAAAGAGACCCACTTCACATCTTAGTTTAACAACGCGAACTTTGACGCATTGAATGAGTTCGTGACTTAAAAAGAGGTTTTTGACTCGAACAGTTTCAAAACAGTTCCGAAAGACGATATCTTCATGACACCCGTTCTGAAGAAAGAACCAAAACAAGAGAAATAAACGGAATCGAATCTACAAAACGAATTTGTGAAATAATATACCAGAGGATAACCAAATTAAGTACAATAAATATTTAAAGAAACGGAAATTAAACAACAAATTAATAAAATTGAAAACTAAGTTGCAAACCAAGAAACAACTGAAAGATCGCAACTAACGCATTAGCTACTGAATCTGGTAAAATAATCGATATTCGAAGACAGTATCCTCACTGAAGGAGATTAGAGCATTATTGAAAGCATCATCGTCAACAGCCCAAACAGAGACGAATTCGGTAACACTATCATGTCAGAAACAAACTACTCAAAGAACGACTCTGTGTGGTCTCCTTTGCAGTCGTTAAGGAAGTGATTTATTATATTATAAATTTCAAAATATCAAACTTAACGATAACCGCTCCTGAGATTGGTAAACTTAACAAATTTAAACAATTTGCAATATAATAATATAGGCTCATTCAAATAAGTTTAAGGTGTTTAAAGCATGATAGAAGTGTATTATTCAATTTCAATACATCATCTGAGGTAACAAATTAATTAATAAAATTATTATATATTATTTCACTTCAGGTTATTTTCATAAATATTATTCGTAAAGAAGTCAATAGTGTTATTAAGATCATATCTAACCACACTTATCTTAATTGATTGAGGCAACAACGATTCCTACTTGTTCCAAGCAAAATGTTTTAAACTAAATTCTTAAATCCTATTTCCATTATTTAATTTAGTATAAAATATTCTGTTCAGCGTCGACTTTAGAAACCCATCCGTAAATGTTATTGACTTAATAAGATTACGAAAGCGCTTCATAAAAACTAAATTTTGATGGTAACAAATTTTCAACTGTATGAAGAAAAAAACAAAGAAATATTTTACAATTTTTAGCAAAACTTTTACTATGGGAAATTATTAGTATTAATCCAAAAAATTAATTAAACTTACAATAGTTTGTAAAATCAAGATTATTCTATATGAAGTGTAATGATATAATTTTTTCATATACTCTTATCTTTGTAGTTTTAACTTTGTTACTGTTATTAAATGATCTGCTACTAAACTGAATGAAAATAAAGAATCGACAATATTTTTAAATTGGCGATTATTTCAATTTTTTTGATATAGTTGACTCAACTTATATAGCAGCTAGTTACTTCGACACGAAATATATAGAAGCCCAAAATATTTCAAGTTTTCTAGATCGATTCAGCGCAACAATTAAATACCTATTTATATTTTAATATTACCTACAATTATTTAAAACTTACTTATTGTGTTTCTTTTATAGTGATAGTAAACAATATTCAATACGATCAATTTTAAGCTAATACAAACCTAGTTATTAACAATGAGGTTGAAATCTAAAATTATTGGAGAAGTGAAAATATTGATCTTTAATAAACTTTTTGAGGATTACAACCTATATAAGCTTCTTTAGTGTTATCAAACCGGGTCTAATTTTACTATCATAAAATCGAGTTCAAAAACCATCAATTTTAGAGGCTATTTCTAGCCTTTTTAGTAAAATGACCCAGTGTTTTTCCAAAATAACTCAAAACTACGCCGAATGGAATAATATTATTATTCAGACTTTCTACTTATTTATTTATTAAAAATTATTTCTGTAACTGATTCATTAAAACTACTATTATTGGTTGAAAATAATTAAGCTCTGAAATTCAGCTATAATCTATGCACTGAGCATTTTGTACTACTATATTTAATTATTTTTCGTTTCTTTGCTATTGCTTGTAAGATTCTATAACTTCAAAATGATGTTATTTTGGTATCATTTTTTCAACGAGACATCAATCCATATACATCTTCCGTTTTGCAAGTTTGCCTTATTCAACTTTTATACTTTGTAATTTGGAGTAAATGCCTACTTGAATCTTATATCTCATAACTTTTACATTTTGACTTATAATTATTAGGCTATAGTCACTTATAGTTATATTTACATATTAATATGTAAGTTATATTAACCATCTTCTGAGCTTATTGTTTATCTTCTTGCGCGGGAGTGGATAATAAAAAATATGAATCAAATATTGTATTAAATGAATGAAATCACTATTATTTTATTTTTTCTAGGTTGCTTTGGAATTGATTGAGCCTATATAATAATATACAATCACTGAACATCGCTATCATTAACGCACAAAAAATTTTGTAAACTGACAATAGCATTTGATTGGAATACAAAGTTATTAAACGATTTTTCTACTAATTTGCTCAAATTACTTCTTTTGCTTAAAAACTATCTTCTCACAATATATAAATTTTTCAATACGTCACTAAATCTATGAATTTAATTAATTTTGTTTTAAAATACTAATTAAACAACAGATGGTTGGTTTTAAGTCATATACTTGTACTAATTAATGTTTTTATGACGTTTAATTGGGAAGAAATCACAAACAAAATTGTATTCAATGTTAATATAGTTGCATTCAATTTTTTCTAGTGGTTCAATATTAATTATTCGATTCATTTATAAACAAAGTATTTTTAAATTATGTAAATGTTTTAGTGGTTGAATATCTACAATTGAATTATTGTCTAAATGAAGTTCAAACAATTAATTCAATGGTTATAAAGCAGTTATATTTATAATTTTGTTATTTTTGAGAGATAGAATATATTTTAATTATAAAATTTAGTTCAGACAAGCTATTTATTCAATACAATTAGAATGAATTTGTAATGTGTTAATATTTTTCAAAGTGGTCATTGGAGTTATATTTTAAATTTAATTATTTGAAAGACTTAAATCAGTCAAATTTATTAGCAAACTTATATATTATATATTGTCTATTAGGTTACAATCTAAGTGTAACTACGTTAAACTGGTTAATTGTGATAAAGGAAATAAATCATTTATTTTATTATTGGATAAGAACAGTTATTACAATGTTGGTAGTTATTAAAGTACTGAAATATTACTAATTTGATTGAATTTTAGATTTAACTTAAATAGACTTCTTAACTGTGAAAGTGATGTAATATCAGAAATTATATTTTATTACAATGATAATATTTACAATCTACTCAATGGTCCGATCCATTTAATATCTTGTAATTCATTATAATCAACTTGTAATCGGATTAACTAACGTAGTCCTTTGAGAATATGAATATTTGTTATATTATTTCTGCTTAGTGTTAACGATTTTAATTATTGCATTTTATTTAGTCCTTTTATGGATTTAAGCTGCGAATAACATATAGACATGTCTTAAATGTTTAGTGGTGGCCGTTTAAAATCTACTTTTGGACAGTTATTTATAGATAGTTGTGTAACATCAAATTATTCAACAAATGTAATGCGTTCTAGTTAATCATTTTAAGATATGCACAGTATACCATTTGATACCTGGTTTGAGTATTGTTAAATCATTTGTTTAGTGTAAGCTTTGCTAAATATCGTATCCTTTGGAGTGCTTAATCACATTTTATGCGTTATATTGCGCGTATGCTACAACTTATTGATCCACTTCAAATGAAGATTGCGTTGACGAACGACGACGGCTATGACGCCCCTGGCATACTGGCATTGTACCAGATCCTTTCTAAGTTCCATGAAGTGCGCCTTATCGCCCCTCTTCGTCAGCAGTCTTGTGCCTCCCACTCACGTTCACTAAATAATAATATTAAAGTATCAACAACAGCTTCTGGTTTCATAATTGATTCCACTCCCTCCGATTGTGTATCTATTGGTATCCCTTTATTAATTAAGAACGGATTCGTTCCTGATTTTATTGTTTCGGGAATAAATTCGGGGGCGAATCTGGGCGGAGAGATTCACTACTCGGGAACGTTCGCGGCCGCCCGTTAGGGTTATCTTATGGGGTACCCTTCAATCGCATTCTCGAACATGGAGATGAACTAGTGCGTTTAAGAGTAAATCAAATTTAAATAAGTGGTGAATCAAATCATACATTTGGCAAGCAACGAATTCGTTTTGAACGTTAACTTTCCAGTTGTGAAAATGAAACAAAAATAAATGGAAGAAAAATAAGAAAACATATAAATAAATGAAAAAGAAGATAGGCTTGAATCAAAGGTAGAAGAGGATATTAATGAGAACATAGAACATGAAAATGAGCTAAAAATTGTAATTTGCGAGGTAGATACTGAGGTCATGTACAGACCCAGTAAGGAGGTGATAAATAAAACAATTAATGGGTTCGAAGTTGAGGTAAGCGGAGCGAAAGAAACGACTAATCATATTTAGGGAAGAGATATATGGATGTGCAAGGCGGGATACATAACCGTATCCAGAATAAAAGGGTGCGTAAACTGCAAATGAAGATAATTAATAAATTTAAACTAGAATAATTACTTTTGTTAAGTTATTTTAAAACAAAATGAAGAACTTTAAATATATAACTTTAATAAAGTTTTAATAAATAATATTCGGATTAACGTCACATCAATGACTCTCTTACGTAGACTCTGGCCTGACCGTTGGTGAGGTAAATGTCGACGCTTTCGTCTTCGTTAACGTTTATGCATTCATTGCTCAGGATGTCACATATTCTTGTGTTGCTTTCGAATGGAGAATTCGGAACGATGTGATGAATCTGCTGTTTCTTGTAATAACCTTGGTTGGTAAGCGCAACGAGCACTTGGTTACCTCTGGCGTACGAATAGAAATCATCGGTAACCAACAACTCTTTTTGATTGATTTAATCAATCTTGACTTTGTCCCTCATCGCATTTAGCTTCTTGATAAGCAAATAATATTAGCTGGATTCGTTGTATCCATACCAGGACGCCCAAAGTTCTTCGAAATCTTTATAACCATTAATTTTCTGCTCAGTTCCGTAGTAAAGAACTGGAATTCCAATCCAAGTGTGCTAAAGAGCAACACCATTTAAAAACTTCATGAGGTCCTAGCCACAATTGGATAAGAAACGATCTGTGTCGTGGTTGTCCAGGTATATACCGAGGTCTTTTACGTTATCGCCAAAAGTTAAGGCGGCTTCTTCGAAGGCTTCAGAGAGCAGGTGCATGGACTTATTTTACCAACCTATAGTTTCATATACGGCTTTAAACAAAGGTTCGTTGAAGGTGGTGTATAATTCTTGGTTCGTGTAGTTCTTCAGCTCAGCATAACTTGCGTTCGTAACACTACCAATTGTGAACCAGGGAGACACTTATCTGAGCGCCTTCCAAAACTTGTGGCCCACGTTTTTCAGAAAGCCGATTCTGAAGCCGTCGAAGTTGAACTCGTTCTGATACCACGTGGTCCAGTCGAGCAGCTCTTACAGGACGTACGGGTGGTCTTGGTCCAAGTCGGGGCTTCCGTCCAGTCCTCTGCACTTCTCAAGCTGGGTGCTGTTTTATGAATCAGTGATGTTGCAGTTCGCGTGATAATAGGCATTCAGAGGGAAAGTGGTAATGCACGAGACCTTGCCATCTTTGCACTATCCAACGTTGTTGTAGTTAACATCGGATATAACCAGTAGACCAAGTTTGTGGGCTTCCGCTACAAGGTCTTTCAAATCTTGGTCGGATCCTTGCTTCGGGTTGGTCTTGTAGAAGTCGGATGGCCAAAACCCAGTGAACTACATTTGCGGGCCTTCGGCTTGTTATACGGTTGGAGAAATCCAAATAGCGGTGTAACCAAGGTTCTTGATGTAGGCGAGTTTTCCTGCCATGCTTTTTAGATTTCCATTACAGTATTCTCTTTTGTTGTTGCAGTCATCGCCTCCTGCAAAACGGTCGGTTATGACTTGGTATATGCGCTGCTTGCGGAATGACTTTGGATCGGGGAATGATAATACCAATATTGCTAACATGTTAGTTGTGAGGTGAAAAAATATGCAGATATGCGTCAATATTATATAATATAGATAAAATACAATTTACTTAAACACATGAAATACGGAGAAGAACGAAGTATTGATTTTGAATGAATATTGAAAATTTATAGGAAACAAAAAGTTATAATATTGAAAATATATACAGAATTACAAAGTTATGTAGAAATAAATAAATCAATATACTAAGAAGATAATAAATTTGATTTATATCAATATACTAACTTATGTGATAAAATTGTACTATTATACCATTATATTGGCAATTTTTTTAAATTAAAAACACCCATAATGATAGATTAAATTTGTAATCGTTTTGAAAAATAATTACTATACATGTATGTTACTATATATCCCACTCACTTAACTTTCGTTTATACTAGTTCGGTCTTCTGTACAGGAACTGTAAGTTCACGCGAATGATCATTAGTTTTAGATACACCTATGTACGTAAGGCGCACCTCCGCCAAGGTAACCAACGACTCGGATACAAGCATCCAGGGGCGTAACGCGGCTGCTTCGTGCGAGCCGATCTATACGGGAATCCACCCGCGTCGTGCCATCTGAATTTATGTAGAAGCAATGGAGCGGTTACCGCTTTCCAATCCTGAAGCTCGTTGATGCAAGCTCAGCACTTTGAACCGGGGGATTTTACCTTCCGCAACCGATTTGGCCGAGCCGCATCTCAGAAAGTGGTATGCGGCGAGAAACGAGAAGCGCAACCGTATGAACCCATCATCGATCACACTAAACAAAGCTAGTATTCCAGCAATGCCACTTCAGCTCTAACGTTGACCATTGAGCTTAATCGTTCTACATGTATGTTACAATATAATAAAACGAAATAATTATGTTTGCATTCGAGGTAATGTAGAACAATATCTGTCTATTCGTTTATAGCATATTTATGGGATGAAGTTAATAAAGCGTTGAGCTCAACTCTGTAATATTTACATTATTATTTAAAAAATAAATTACATTAATTTAGTAAAAATAAAACGAAATATTATGTTATCCGCCCAATTTCGCCCGAATATCCTGCCCAGCTCATAATCTGCACTATGTACATTTCACACTACTTCTTGTCAAATAAAGATTGAGATATCTTAAAATGATGATCGATTTATTCATCCAACTGTGTAAATAACATGTTCTATTTATTATTTGTTTCCGCTCCAATGACAGTTCCATAATACTTGCTATTGCTTCTGAGTGCGTTTATTATCGTTTACCTCTCAATTATAATTTTATTTCAAATTAAAACGGGATTCAATTTGAAAACGATTCGAAACGAAGAAAATTAAATAATAGAAACCGATTTGGAGCAGTTCATCGCGAACGCGCACAAAAGCCGCTTCTACGAAATATTCGTTCCAGTTATCAAATGAAAAGAGTTTGATTCGGACAGTTGTTTCAGTTTTGTGATGTTTCTTTGTCTATTATTTATTCTCAATTTAATCATTCTATCTTCATCTCTTTATTCATGTGAATAAATAAATGCAAATGAAATAATGAACTATACTATGATATAAATGACATAATTATCACTCGCTCGTTTTTTCAAGTCTTTATTGTCGGTTCTATTTCTTTTGACTATATTCATTATCAGATTTAAATTAATTTTTATGAATAATTATTTGAGATAATGAGTCATTCAATTAAATGAGCGAAAATTTACAATAGTACAATTATTTGTTGTCCCATATAAATGAAAATGTACTTGAGCGCATTTTTATCTTCTCTAACCGTTATTTACACGAGTCATAGTCTTAAATCATTGTACTACATAACATCGAATTGAGACACCCCCTTTCACTTACAGACACCCGAAGTGCTCAGATACAGACACCTTCGATTTTTTATAGTAAAGGAGTCTTTAACTGAACTGCAAAAGGGGTTGTAAGTGAATTTAACTTTATGTAAATCTCTTTTGTACTTATTAATTTTTTGAGCTTTTGAGCTTTGTATGACCATAAAAATAAATTATATGCTAATTAATCTTCTATATAATGGTAATTTATGCAAATTAGATCAAGAAACTAGAAATTTGATAATATTTTCAGAATATTTTTGGAAAAGGTGTCTGTAACCGAAATGGAAAACCAAATCTGACACAAGAAATATACCAAACTGGGCCAGATTTGCTCTCACTTATAGACACCCTGGCCATTTTTTGAAAACTGCTCGGGTGTCTGTATTCGAACAAGGGTGGGTGTCTCAATTCGAGGTTATGTAGTATTTGTACTTTCATATCTATATTCTCAATACTACTGATGTAACAGTTAAGTGAGTCATTTTATTCCCAATAAATAATTATTTAGAATTTTCATTGAAGATATTTTGAAACAGAGAGAAAAGAACCTGCACAGTAGGAACAGCCCAAGAAATGCTAAAGCGCGAAATAAAGGCACAGGAGAACCGAGCATTGACTCGTTCTTCTGAAGGCGCTTCTTCTAGATGAAAGAGCATACCTTTGATGCCCTCAAAGGTTTAGAATACGATACTGATAATCTGTAACACATATGTGTTTGGAGAGTATTTATAAAAATTATTATAATTTCAGAATTAATATAAATATAAATATTAAAATATTATGTATCAAATTTTGGTTATTCCCCCCCAACCTACATATATTGATATTTTAAAATATATTGAAATATATAATTGTCAATATCACTAGTTTATATAGTTTTAACACAATATATGTAAATATTTCATTTCAATTATTACTATTTATCTCAAAATGATGAGTATTACAGTAAATGGCTAAGGACAGGTCGGACAGTGATTTTTATAAGCTTAAAACATCATGAATGACAATATTTAAGCAATTATCAGCGGCAAATGTACTTTTTCTTTGAAATTTACAATTTTAATTAGCATCAATTTAGACATGCATTTTCTCCGTATAATACGTACTTTTTACGGAAAATCGTCTCCGTATACTTTCCGTATACAATTTTTCCGTATATTACGGGAAAATCAATTTTATCCGTAAAAATGTTAATTTGAAGTGGAAATATTTAATTAAATGCTAACATTTTGTATATAAATTAATATATTTTCAATAATAAGTGTCTTTTGTACTCACTTTTTTAAAAATCATTCAGTTTTATCCGATTTCTTTTTCTTCTTTTTCTTCTTTTCAACTGCAACTTCTTCTATTTCTTCATCAATTATAGGTGGAAGACATGGTGGTAAATCATTTGGAGGCAAATCATTTAACACAGGAGTGAAATCAGAAAATGGTGTATCATTGGTGCTATCAGCAATTGAGTCAGCAGTTGATAGATCTATTCCATCACCAACTCTGTGTGATTTCTTTTTCTTTTTCTTCTTTTCAGATTTTTATTCAGAAGGAGTATTATCTGTAATTTACTCGTTCATTACCTGTGGAGGTAGTTCTGGTGGAGGTAAATCTAACACTTCATCGAAAACTTAAAGATCTAGTTGTAATTCTTATATTTAAAATTCTTCATGTTGAGTTACTTACTTTTATTCTTCCAACATTTAATTCTCTTTTTCTTTTTCCAGTTAAAGTTCTATTTCTTCTTATTTTTGTTTTTCAAGAAGTTATTATTATTCTTTTTCGTATTGTTCTTGTTTTTTCTGGTTTAGTCTTTATGATTCTAATTCTTGTTGTTCTTTGAGTTTTATATCATGTAACCTTAATTCTTCTGCTTCTTATTATTTTTTCAATAGTCTTTGTTCTTCTTATAGCTTCAGTTATTCTTCTTGGATTTTCTTCATTTTTTATTCTTCAATTTGTTTTTGAATCTTTTCTTGTTCTCTTTTTTGTTCGATTTGTTTTTATTTAGCTTCCATTTCTTCTTGTTTCTGTATTTCTTCTTATTTTGCAACAATTTTGAGTTTTGAGTCGGATCTCACTTCTTATTTGCTTTATTTTTAAACTACTGGTTTTCCAATAACGAACGAGTTCTTATTTGATTTTAGGGTCTTAGATTGTGCGATTTGATTCTATTCGGTTTATTTGCGAATTGGTTTTTTCGGTTTGATTCTGAGTTTCATTGATTCGAGAACTTATTCGGTTTTTATCTCTTCCTGTTCCAATTAATTGTTTCTCTTTATTATTTCCAATTCCCTCCTCTTTTGCTCCACCTCTTTCAATTAAATTCCAACTGATTTAGATCTTCTCAGAACTATATTTTGGCCCTCAGACTCGTTTTGAAGTTGAGGTTAGTATTATACTGGTGAATTGAATGCTTATTACTTTTAAGGAGATTGACCGATGAGGCTTCTGATGGTTGGACGTTGTTTTGCGTATGAGTCGAGGAAGCTGAGATCAAGCGGCTCTGAATCGGATTCGAGAAACTTAAGGTCTCTGTTAGGAGTATTTTGAACGAGGTATGCGATTTGCTGCACGTTTCTATTGCATTTTTGCAGTTTAACCGCAATTCCACCAAGTTTCTTGAATATTATCTGTGGGTATCCGCCATCGAAGAAGCTGCTTAAATTTTTGTGCAAAATTTCAACACAGTCGTACAGTATTTATCTTTGAGTTTTAATTCCGAGTTTTTCCTTCTGGTTCTCGATTATTTTTTCAATTTTTTGTGTTTGGATCAAATTAAAATGTTAGATTTGGTTTTAGAAGTAGATTTCCGCTTCAACAGCTTTATTGTAGTTATTTATCCTATTAGCGTCCTTGAGTGCTGCGTTTTCAGTTCTTAGTTCTTGAATGATTCCAGTTTGAGCGTTGAATGCGTCCCTCAGCTGATTGTACAGGTTAGTTGTGTTGAGAACCTGAGATTTCAATGTTTACATATTCCTGTTTAAAAGTTGATTTTCAAGTAAAATCTGTTCATCTGGAAGTTACTGAGGTTACTGTTGTTTTTGTTAAAATAATAATGGACTATTGGATTTTGGGCTTTGCTATTTAAGTTTTGAGCTTTAAACCGGGCTCTGAGCCTTGGGTTGGATGCTTGGGCTGTTTTTAAGAATTGATTTTGGAGCAGTTGGTGTTTATTTTGGCTATGGCGGAGAAACAACTGTTTTGAATTGAGTTTGTGTATACAGAGATCCTGATTTAGGCTGTGATTTGGATTTAGGGGATTTTTGCATGGGACTATTTTTGAGGGGAGACTTAGCTTGCATTGGAGACAAGCTAGAGAGTTTCTTCAAACTTTAGTACTAATTTTACGACAAATTAGGAGAGGCTACAACAGACTTGACCGTTTGGTTTATCGGACTTATTTATTGTACAACTTATTCTTAATGTTTTAGCGAATTTGTCTGAGAACGTTACGGAGAAATTGATTTTTGTGGAGAAGCTCGTATAAAACTACTAATATGCCTGCTACAACGTTCTTTAAGCTAGTTTATTAGTACATCTTTCTGTGCTACTTTCAATTTTAATGACTCTAAAAGAGTAACATCTGTCATACTAGTTGTAATTTACTAGTTGATAACGGATGCTTGATATTCTGTGTAGAGTCCAAATAATTTGTTGTAATTTTGTTCTAGTTGTTTATATTTATCTTGTTATACAGAAAATTCAAACTATTATAACTAACATTGCTCATATAGCCTTTTATATTCAATATTTAGCTGTTGAAACTGTTATTGGCTAAATTAATGATCGTCTTATTGGTAAGCTGCTTCAATCATTTGAAGTGGGATACATAAGTATGTGCAATATCGATTACCAGCACACAAATACGTATTATTTTATGTATACAGGCGTTTTCCGCCATTTTCTGTGTTGTTCATCACTATTTTGTTGCAAATGTTGTATTTTCATAATTAGTTATATTTCTGAGCTATAACATAGTGTCCGCTCCAAATAATGGAATTGTATAAGTAAGTGGCTCCAGAAAGGTTCTGGGCGATGTATTTGAAGCAGTCTCGGGAGTTTGAGCGATTATAACAGCAAAACAAGGAATTAACCGCAGCGAATGATAATCTCACTATTTAAGTGCAAAACACTTTAATTGACAACGAAAACTTCAAAGCTGAGAAGAAACAACTTTAATCTGAAATCGGCTGTTTAAAATTAACCGGCCAGCTCCAAATTAAGAGGCTCGTTGACCAGGAAAACGCTCTCGTTAAACTGAGCTAGGTAAATAAATCCTCAAACGACCCGGAACTTCTCGAGCCCGAAATTGTTAAAAGTAAACTCCAAAAATCAAAGGGAGTAAACGAAATAAAGAACTGTAAGAAGGAACTGCAAGAAGTTGCGAAAATGTGCGAGGAAATAATATTCGAGCAAATAAACGCGCTGAATTTCACTGTTAGAAAGCTTGAAAAGAGAATGAGAGTAGAAGAAGATGATCTTGAATTTTTGTAAGAGTGATTAATTACAGTACTTTAATTACCATTCATGTACTTGTACTTAAGTGAGAGCAAGTGGTATCCAATTTCATTACGGATTTGAGTTTTCATTTCAATTCAATCATTCTATCTGCATCTCATAAATCATGAATCCAGACTAAGTTACACAAAAACGCTCAGGCACAATCTCAATATCATACTTCATCTTCAAGGATTCCATCTTCATCTCTTTCCGAACTGGAGTTTAGAGATCTTTTTATTGATAACATCTTTTGGTTGATTAGGGGAGTTGTGTGCTATTGTATTTACGTTGTTTCCAATTTATTCAAGGTTTAAATAATAACATGACTCACTCAACAACAACAACAATCCAACAATACATCTAAACACAATATATAAATATATACTAGTTATTTTACCATATCCAAGTAAAAATAATATATATTTTAATAATTCCTGTGGTTAGTGAATTTCCAGTTAATTAAAATGGTTTTCATCTTTTTTCCAATCTAAGTGATTCTGCTTCCTCATTTATGTAACAGCTTTAATGTATTTACTATGTGTGATTTAACATCTTTTTTAATATCAAGTAACTATTTTACTTTAAAGGAGGATTTTTGTTACTGTTGTTTTGTTGGGCATTTTTAATTCCATTTGAACCTGTATTATCATCTTCAAATAATACTAACAATACTAAGTAATAATATTATAATATTAGTAATGTATAGTGATATCAGTAATATCACTACTATTACTACTGATATTAGTAATATCAGTAATATATACTGTTACTTTCCTTTCTTAGAGATTATGAAATACACACACTACTCTATAATTTAACCATGTAAACTGACAAAACTAGAATTAGCTTATTTTGTGTGTGTAATCGTTGCTTATGTTAGTTTTAATTAATATACAAAATATTAGTAATTAGATTGCATTTCAAGTAATTTGATATTTAGAAATTGCACAATTTGGTAGCATTGATAGTATTACACATAATATGCAAATATTGTATTGTATACAATCAAAGTATTATCAAATTTTTGTAAGATACACAGTTGACTTTTATAATTAATTCCAGTTCGTATTTACAATGTTTAATATCGAAATGAGCAGGTTAAGATTCTTTTCACTCCCTTTGTTAATGTCGTCCCAACGTATGAATTCCAACGCCATGAAAGCCGTGGTGTCTCATAACGACGATCTTGCGGAAACTTAGGAGTATAGCAACTCCGAAAACTACATCGAGGCCACCGAGGGCATGCCCAGGATCCCAAAGTAGTTCAAACACCTCTATTTGGGTCTTGACTCAGAGAAGTACGAGGTGATGTACAAACCTGAGCACGTTTGCGACTGCGGTAAGCAACAGGGCGAGTACAAAAACTGTCCACACTTCATGGACCCAGCCTTCCAAACTCTCTTCGAAGTGCTGCCAAAGAGACTTGCTCACATCGACTTCGTGAACTCTGAGAACAAGTCTGACATCAGAATGAAGCTCTTCGTTCAGGTCATGACCGCCCTCGAGCAACTCCCCTGCGAACCGGTTGTAAAACTGAATAAGGACGTCGTCATCACCCACCAAAACGAGACCGTTGGAAAGAAGAGCAAAAAGTCCAAGCCACTTCATCTCCACACCGTTCACCAAGCGATTCAGAGACCTGAGCGCGAATGCCACATCCACAGAGACCTCAAGAAGATGTTCGCTGAAGAATGGGAAGAACTCTTCAACCCAAAGCCGAAAGTTGAGCAAAACAACAAAAGATGCGGCACCATCATGATCAATCTGAGCTTCCTGTCCTCCTTCGTCCTGCTCTTCATCATCGTCATCGCAGTCGTAATCTCTAGGTCCATGTCAATCCTGGCAACGGCTATGGACCTCGTGCTAGAAATTTTGTCAGGTATCGTACTCTTCATCGCAACCCGCCTCGCAGCCAAAGGTATCAAAAACGGCTAGTATCAGCACACGCTCCACGAAAACGATAACAACGTCAAATACATCTACGCAAGACGTTATGAATCTCTTGGCGTTCTCGGTTTCTCCTGCATCATGGGCACCTGTTCAATCGGCCTTGGCGGTGAATGCCTCATCCAAATCGTTGAAATCCTCAAAGGCGATTATCACCCAGTCGTCGTCTTCAACGCCCTTCCAATGACCATCGTTCTCGTCACCATCTTCCTCAAGATATTCCTCCTCATCGGCTGCCAAATAGCCGCCAACAGAAATCCACACAACCCAGACAGCTATCTCGCCTACAGAGACGACCACAGAAACGATATCCTCACCAACACCCTCGGCTTCCTCGGTGCCACCTTGGCCTACTACTTAAAGGGTAAATGGTGCTACTGCGATCCAATCGCTTCCTTCATCCTCTGCATGTACATCATGTTCAGCTGGGGCAGTTCCGCCGTTGAGCAGATGAAACAACTCGCCGGCCACAGAACCGAAGAAAAAGTTATGGACGAAATGATGGTCCGTCTAATCAACTAAATGCCATGCTCAATTTACATAACAGCTGTTGAAGGCTTCATCGGTTACTCATCCGGCCAACAGAACGTTTACGAAATCAGAATCAACGTTTAAAACAATATCACCCTTGCAAAGGGTCACGACATATGCCAACAAATCCAAAACACATTCGAAGAAACTCCAGGAGTCGAAAGATGCTACGTGCACATCGAAACTGATGAGTGCATCAATGAATTCGAGTGATTCCTAACGTTCTATATTGTTATTTGTTAATATAATAAAAATCATTCATATTTCTTTTTCTAAAATTTTCTTCTTTCATTTTTTACCACTTTATCCTCTTTTGTGCTCAATTCCACCTGTTATAGCTTTCCAAAAGTAATCATGAGCTGCGTCACCCTTTAATTCTTTAACTTCTACAATATTCTTTATTTAATGTCCTTTTGAACTCAATGATCGTGTTTAATGTTAGTACTCGTCAGTAAAGTATTTTCCTATTTCGGGCTGTTTTTTGTCCAAATATATCCAACTAACTGTTTTCCGATGAGCACACTTGTTATATCCAGGAATCTTTTTATCTATTAATTGGTATGCAGCTGGGCCAGGAGTTTCGTTTTTATCTGTTGACTAAGCTCTATTTGTTTATGTTTTGAATGGAAGCGCAGATTTTGTTCTAGGAAATTATGGAGGATGTTAGTATCTACCTGGGGATGGCGGATTAACTTTTGGTGGTTTTATAACATCGTGTTTGGGTTTAGGTTTTGCTAAAAGGTTATTGATTTATTTATCAAAAATAGGAATGCGGAATGGTACTGTTTTTACTTTTGGAACAGGTTTTTGGTGTGATAACTCTATGGCCTATCTAAATTATAATTCTAAAAGAGATACTGTTGATTATTACGTTTCATAAATTTTATTACTTTTACTAACACTGTTACTTTACATATTTCTATGTAATGAAGTGACATTTAAAATATAAAAAGCATATTAAGCTAAAATCAAATATCATCTAAAATCAAAAGAAACCACTTCTTTATTGTCCGGTTGTGTTGCTCAAACTATTATTGGGTGTTAAGTCACTGGGTGTTCAAAGCTGGACTATACTGATAAAGATTTTTGAGTGCTGAGCATTTATATATGGGTGCAGGTAATTATATAATCTAAGACGTATTTCAAAATATTAATTATTCATTCATCAAAGACTATCCATAAAAACTATATTATATAAGATTTAATAATGGCACTATTCAATACGTACACCAGAAACGTTTCTTAAACTAACTAACCTACTAGTCTGTCAAAAATGAAAAACATAGAAAAGTTTTGTACTTATAAGATTTTATTGAGCTTTGTTGGCTATAAAACTAAACTGTTTATGTTTACTTAACACTAAAGTCCAACAGTTTCTAACAACCGTTAAAGATTTTTAAGAAGTTGAAGAGCCACAATTATTGAGTTAAGAACTCAACTATATAATTTTGAACTTAAAATAGATGAAAAAGGCTAACACCACTGTAGCTGGAGTACGAAGCCAAAACATATGAAAAATAAATGAGGAGATTGGGTGTTCCTATTCAATCGCCGTCCAGACGCCTTCAGCTAAATAGAATAGATATCTAAATAGAATATTTATTATATTAACAAATTATCTATAATAAAATATAATAAGATTCAAACAAAATTACCTCAACAAAACGAAACCTCGGCCACGTTATCGACCTCCAAATCAGTGTTAGAGTTAAGTAAATCAACTATATAATCTCTTAAAATAAATGAGAATGGCACTACTAAGCTGGAGTACGAGATGAAAAAGAATACTTAATGTTCATACTTCTTACAGTTAGCTATTTCTTCTTACAATTAACTAAAACCTTCAAAATGTTTATAGAACATTTCTTACTAATATATCAACAATCTATTTTATAAAAATGATTTATTATAATTAATTTCAAATAACAAAATTACTCAAAACGAAACCTCGGCCACTTGATCGACCTCAAAATCAAAACTGAAGGAACTCGAAAAGGAACTGAAAATGAGTTTCCGGATCTCGGGAACGCTCTGAGAAACGATTTTGTGCGGAATGCAACTGCCCATTTTAATTATTTTCTGGTGCGAAATTATTAATTAACTAATTAATTAATTTTAATTTATTTTTACTTCAAAAGGAAAATAAATATTGAAGATAAATGTTTACGAAGGTACTAAGGGTTGGTTTACGAGGTTTAACAAATATTTTTGGCGAAAAAGGAATTGTCTCATTCTACATTGTAATAAGAATAAATTTTTTTCTTATTTATTCAATAAATGATGAACTAAATTTATAAATTCTTCATTATCAACAATTTCTAATTATTTCTAATAACTTACTTAGTTAAATATTAAACTTTCTTAATCATTTTTTAGTTCAATATGATTACAGTGTGTAAAATAACGACATTATGTACATGTTTAACAAGAATGTTGAAAATAACAGATATTTTCATTAAATATAGATATACACATGTTTGAAATGCTAATATACAACAACACCACTTCAAAAAATGAACATAAATTTTACACAACAGAAAAATGTGGCTTTGGGAAATGTGATAGAATAATTAGAAGCACACTGGTCTGTACTAGAAGCTGAACTTATTGAAATTACAAAAGATATAAAACGAACTGAAGAAATGAAAGTAAAATATGGACAAGTCTGCGAGCCACTATATTCGCATTTAAAAGAACTGAAACAAAAAAGAAAGACTTAGATGCGTCAAATTCAAAATATTATGTAGAAATTTGATTTTGATACACAAAAAGGTATTACATTACAGTGGTGGGCCCTCGAAATGCTTTTTTGAATTAGGAAGAAGAATGAAGTTTATTATTTGAATCTTACTTATATCACTGCCCGGCTCAATAATGAGTGTGTTCTCCCTCCTCATCAATACACTCATTAACTCTATTTACTATTGATTTGTAAAGTGCTTCAATCACATCAAGGCCTGGTTGAGCCTTGGATAGCTGTGCTACAATAATTAACGTATATAACTCTGTATATACTTCAATAATAAGTTTCAACTTTACCTAACGTTGTATAATTTAACAATCAAGAAAATTGATTTCTCATTATGAAATGGAAGTGGAAGATCATAAGTAAAATAACTGTTGTTTTAGAGTAGCATCAATATATTATTTAATGCTGGGCCCGACTAACCCACTTGATTCCATTCTTCAAGAAACAAAAATGCATTCATTATTTGAATATTGAGAATGAAAGCGACTGTAACTACCTGAATTATAATTCTAATTAAGCGAAGTACCAATACTTCATCTTGAGCTCCCGGTTGAGATTGAAAGAAAAAGTCCTCCATTGTTTTTCGTGATTAAGAAATACCTAAAATCGTTCAGATTGACCCAGTTGAAGATGAACACCGAGGTCCTCTGCAGGTCCAGTGCTTGCGCTACTAGTTATAAATTACATATTGCGTCCGTATACCAATCATTGGATCCTCTTATTCTTTTCTCCAATCAGGCTTAACTACCATATATTTTCGAGATAAAATCTTTCATAAATTAGTTTTGTTGACTAAAACGTAGAAATTACACAGGGACATCTTAAACAAGTGATATAACTAGTTCAGATTGGTACAATATTTTATGAATTCATCCGTTGGACCCAGAAATGAAGAGAATACAAACGCTTCAGAACTGCCTAAGTTTGTTAAGTGAATTAGTTGACCTTCCCTAAACATCTTCTACCGCGTTTATTTTTGTCATTGCCGTCCTTTTATTGCATGTGGTAATTTCTATTTTTCCTTTTTGGAATATTAAATACCGACTTTGAATAGTCGATTATGGTCTAATACGATCGAAATCATATTTTTGGCCCTCTTGTGTTAATGAGTAGTTCATGAATAATCTCCAACTTGAGATTATTTATTGGAATTTGTCATCCGCATTAGAAGTGGCAAAATATTTTAATATATAATTACTCACATAGTAAACAAGAAAAAGCAATTCCACCTCCCATAACTGTACTTCAAGAGCTCGATATTTCAAAATGAAGTTGAATATTTAACTGTTATTTATAATTGAAACACGTATCATTCATTTGTATTCATATTATTCTACTGAATTATAATTTGAATATCTTTCTCCTTTTAAATTGATTTCTAATTATATTCTTCTATTTCATTCTAAAGTTATAATATTTAGGACTCGTATTACATTTATGTTAATTTGGCTTGCTCAAGATGACTTATTTCCTGTTGCATTTAATTTTTCAAATCTTATACAGTGGTGGGCCCTCGAAATGCTTTTTAGAATTAGGAAGAAGAATGAAGTTTATTATTTGAATCTTACTTATATCACTATCCGGCTCAATAATGAGCTGGGTCTCCATCCTCATCAATACACTCCATGACTCTATTTACTATTGATTTGTAAAGTGCTTCAATCACATCAAGGCATGGTTGAGCCTTGGATAGCTGTGCTACAATAATTAAAGTATATAACACTGTATATACTTCAATAATAAGTTTCAACTTTACCCAACGTTGTATAATTTAACAATCAAGAAAATTGATTTCTCATTATGAAATGGAAGTGGAAGATCATAAATAAAATAACTGTTGTTTTAGAGTAGCATCAATATATTATTTAATGCTGGGCCCGACTAACCCACTTGATTCCATTCTTCAAGAAACAAAATGCATTCATTATTTGTATATTGAGAATGAAAGCGACTGTAACTACCTGAATTATAATTCTAATTAAGCGAAGTACCCATACTTCATCTTGAGCTCCCGGTTGAGATTGAAAGAAAAAGTCCTCCATTGTTTTTCGTGATTAAGAAATACCTAAAATCGTTTAGATTGACCCAGGTGAAGATGAATATGGAGGTCCTCTGTAGGTCCAGTGCTTGCGCTACTAGTTATAAATTACATGTCGCGTCCGTACACCAATTGTTGGATCCTCTTATTCTTTTCTCCAATCAGGCTTAACTTCCATATATTTTCGAGATAAAATCTTTCATAAATTAGCTTTGTTGACTAAAACGTAGAAATTACACAGGGACATCTTAAACGAGTGATATAACTAGTTCAGATTGGTACAATATTTTATGAATTCCTTCGTTGGACCCAGAAATGAAGAGAATACAAACGCTTCAGAACTGCCTAAGTTTGTTAAGTGAATTAGTTGACCTTCCCTAAACATCTCCTACCGCGTTTATTTTTGTCATTGCCGTCCTTTTATTGCATGTGGTAATTTCTATTTTTCCTTTTTGGAATATTAAATACCGACTTTGAATAGTCGATTATGGTCTAATACGATCGAAATCATATTTTTGGCCCTCTTGTGTTAATGAGTAGTTCATGAATAATCTCCAACTTGAGATTATTTATTGGAATTTGTCATCCGCATTAGAAGTGGCAAAATATTTTAATATATAATTACTCACATAGTAAACAAGAAAAAGCAATTCCACCTCCCATAACTGTATTTCTTTGAATTATTATTAGGCTAAGTCTAAGTTGTTTAAAGTTCTTTCAGCTTTTTATTGTATAACTTCAGATTCCTCTAGTTGTTTGTTCATCAATTCAACAGTAGATAACAAATTATAAGTTTGAGTAATTGTTTGTAACTTTTAATTAACTTATTAATATAATACTCCAGTAGCAGACATTTCTTCTACCGACCATTATTATATAATTTAATCATTTGCTTTCAATTAGCGAATAAGTTTTTGTTGCAACTCCATAAAATAATAGAAGTGGATAAATCAACTAAGTATTGTATTTATGTTAATTTATCGATTTACATCTTTACTGACCTCAGAATCCATTAATAGGATTGAATCATGATATTATCGCTTTTTTACTTTTATACCTATATCGCTATTACTATCGTATCTTAAACTACCGTATAAATCAATAATCAAGTCATTAATAATTTATAATTAGTATTAGCTTGTCTTAAAACGAATTTAACCAATAATCCCGATTGAATTTTCAGCTAAAAATGATATATTATATCATTTAGTAATAATTAAGTGTACATAATAATTTTAACCCCGCTCCAAACTCAGATGATTATTATAGATTTGGGAAATGCTTTAACGAAGGTGCATGATACAAAAACAAATTTATCTTTCGAGGTACCAACTGTGATTGGTCACACAACGTAACCACGTGCGTTGCTTAATGTTGACGCTAAGCGTTTATTCATAGGTTAGGAGGCTCTTAAGAATCGTGCTTTCATAACAATTTAGAGACCGATTTAGTTCAACAGAGTCGTAGATTCAGAAGCATTAGTAGTATTCTTGAGGCATATTTTGTACTTCGAGCTGAAGCAGCTTCCTGATCACTTGGTGATTCTTGTGCACGCGTCCTTCACTGGTCATGTCGCTCTGCAGTAAACATTGAAGGATCTTAAAATTAAGCGCGTTCAATTCGCTCTACCTGGGATGCTGCCCTTGCTCCGTAACAGTTCACCAGTTGCGATTTCTCTGGACGTTTCCGACTCTGGCTGTGAAACTTTCGCCGTTTATAACGGGACTATTCTTTAAGAGTCTCTTTTGACCACCGATTTTGCCGGCCGCTTACTCTCTGAGCGTTTACTTCAGAGCTCAGGAGCTGTTTGCAATTCTGAATCTGACTTTTTGCATTTACAAGAGCACTTTTACGGGTTGAAAAACGACTATAAAATACAAAATTCGGCCGTTTAAAATCTGGCCGAGGAGTTTCTAGTGCAATAAATAATTAAAACAATTTTGGCAGTTCCTTTAGCGAGCAGGGCCCGGGCGGCCAAAAACCTTGTGATAAGCGGTGGAATCACGAAAATAGAGGGATTCGAAGCAATCATCATCAAGAAAATGCAAGAAGCTAAAGCACCATACACTCTGAATTTCGTTAAAGGAGACGGAGAACTCAAAAAAGTTGAATAAATGTTCGAAAAAGGTACGTGGATCGAACTGCAGGAATGAGAATAAAAATTATAATTGAAAATAGTGCCGCATATATTATCACATTTACAATAACCATGTAACCATCAATATTTGATTTATTTGTTAATCAGATCATTTTCCATTTTTTGTTTAGGTGATACACGAATATAGCCATTTGGGCTTATTAGATCTTATTAATGTTTAAAAATTTTACGTTATGTTATGTATTACTACAGAAATCCGCTTATAAGAGGGGTCCATTTTCATTGGGTACCCCTCCAAAAATGCTCCTAACCCTCTTATAAATCGACAGACTTCACTTCTGAGTTATCTTTTTGTATTATAATATTGTTGAAAATAGATAAAATAATCATAAATATAAGCTATTTGAGGGTATTTTCTAAGATAGGGTTCTATTTTATAGAGGATCCGAAAATAATTGGTCCCTCTATAAATGGGGCCGGACCCCTAAAAGTTTATCAAATATTTTTACAAATTATATTGATAAAACAAATAAACCAAATTTAAACAATTTTCTCATCGACCAAAGTAGCGTTGCAGTGTTAGTAAGTTTGGATTTATGGACAAGTG
Organism: Hexamita inflata; assembly: GCA_963988835.1. Classification (NCBI taxonomy): domain Eukaryota; phylum Fornicata; order Diplomonadida; family Hexamitidae; genus Hexamita; species Hexamita inflata. The sequence goes on along the minus strand of CAXDID010000802.1, from coordinate 109,063 downwards.
ATTTATGAATAATTTATATTATTAACATTTGGTACACTAGCATAAGTCATCAAAATATTTTCACTTCATAATGTTGTTTAGATTAATAATTTGTGTAAATTGTTTAACATTTAAAATAAAGTTTTGCTCAATTTAACTTAATTTAATTACAAATATTATATAGCTTTAAGAATATACATTTTTATCACATCATATATCATATAAATATCACAGAACTGATTCTTGATATCAGAAGCTTACAAAGCCATAAATAGTTTTAACATAATAACTTAACGTTTTAAATTGTATATGCGATAAATTACATAAACAACATCAAAAATCTATCAACTGATAATAAATGATATACACTATTATTTTTAAGTTATAAAATAATGTGTATTGTTCCAAAATAAGTTGAAATTGAATACTCTTCAAATCGTTTGTACTAATAAAAGAAAATAATTACAAATGTATGAAAGTAAGTAATAATTATAAATACGCAAAAGTGTTTTCAAAGTACATCCAATCATTCAATTATTACACTAAATAATCAAAACATAACTTATTATTTTATTGTTAAATTATAACTTTGAGTCTTCTAATATATCACCCAATTCCAGTTTTTCAGAATTTTGTATTATTTAATTTGTAAACATTGTTAACACATGTTTTCAAATTATTGTAATAACCCGTGTTTATTATATTTAAACGCGAATACATAATGAGTGGTCAACACGAAATTTTTTCACCTCGAATGAAAGCAATAGCATATGCCTATATTATTGGTGGTTTAAACAGAGGTGCTGTCCTGTGTCATCTTACAACTGTGATAATTATGATGCATACTATAGAATCCAAATATAAGTATACTCTTACAACTGATATTATTAGTTTGTTGTCCATAGCTGCTTTTATAGGGTCAATTGTGGGAACTTTACTGCAACCAAGATTAGTTAAGAAATTTGGACGTTATAACACCCTAAGAATAGTTGCAGTTTTGTCATTTGTTATGAATGCTTTGTGTATGCCACATATTCATTGGGGCTATTTGTTTGTATTTAAATTTATGGCTGGATTAACAACTGTTATGTAGGTTACCATTGTTCCAGCTATAGGAGGTGAGGTATTGGATTCAAAGGTAAGAGGTGTTGTAGGATCGTTTTTGAACATTAGTTTACAGCTGGCTATGATTATTTGCAACATCATTCAGTTCATAATTTGTTTACATCCAAACTTATATCCAGTTTCTTTGGTATTTCCGTGTACAATGTCCGTTCTGATGATAATATTGACTTTTATGATGAGGGAAGAGAAGCCAAAAGCTGATGTTGAGATGTAAAACACCCAAACTTAAGAGGCTATTAACAACTAGACTTAGATTCCTGTTACTGAGAGTATATTCTAGAAGAAATACATCAAGAGCTTTGTGGTAGCCATAACAATGGGAATGGCAGTTGGTGCCGCTGGTATTACTCCAGTGTTGCAGTATTCAACGATTATATTCAAGACTACCTTTAAATCTAAGAAATCTGGAACCATTGGAGGAATTATCACATCAAGTGAAAGTTTGGTCTCTGCTCTGATTATGATGCCGTTGATTAAGAGATTTAAGAGAAAGACTTTGTTCATCACAGGTCTTACTCTTATGCTTCTTTGCTACATTGCTCTTATAATTGTGCTTTATTTGGATTTGGAGAAGACAACAAGCAATAATTCTGTCCTTTGCATCACCGCTGCGATGATATTTGGTTATAATATTTCTGGCGCGTCCCTCTTTTACATCATCATTGGTGAAGTGTTCCCGTAGAAGATCAAAACAATCGCATCTGCTATTGCCATGGCCACCGTTTCCGTTTGCGTCATTATTCAAACGTATGTGTTCCCCCACCTTAAGCAGCAAGAAAATTATATTTTCTACTTGGTCTGGATGATCATAGTTTACTTCCTCGTTATTTTCGTTATTCCAGAAACATCCAACAAAACCCTTGAAGAGATTGAAATGGAAATGATCCCTAAAAAGTATCACGCTGTCAAAGAAGTTAAAATTGAACCGGCTATTGATACTGCAAACGAACAAAATGATGAAAACAACGAACCAGAGATCCAAGAACTTTAAGATGAAGCAAATATCTCAGATCGTGAACTTGTTGTTTCTCCCTCAGTTACGAACTTTGACCAGTGATTCTTATTATAATATTTAGACTATTCCATAATTTATTGAATCTAATTGAAGCTTAAAAACAACTTTCAACACTTATCCGCCAAAATAATTTTAGATATGGAAAATTATTTATTAAATACATCAGTGTTCTTATTCAGAAATAAAATATATTAATAGTTTAAACACATTATTCCGCTCCCCAATCGAAATGGGTAATGAAAGTTCTAAAATGGATAAAAATGCAATCATTCGCGCATTCAAATGTTTTGATGTAAACTCAGACGGTAAAATACACCCAGATGAATTCGTAGCTGGACTTAAAGATTAAGGTGTTGAAGTAAACGAAGACCTTGTCAATTTATGCTTCTATCTTGTTGACGATGACAGCTCAGGTTTTATAAGCGAACGTGAGTTCAACCGTTTCTTCATGGAATTCGCATTTTTATCGGGAAACACAGACTTCTATGATATGATTGGATGCGCTGCCGATATAAACGGTGATAGCAATATAGATCCAAAAGAACTTAAGAGAGTCATGTAATTCAAGGGTATTCAGATACCAGCAGATTTAGAAAAGAATTTGAAAGCTGGAATTTAAAAACCAAAGTTCATTGAGTTTTTAAGAAGAAACATCAAATTGTGATCAGAATTTATCTAATGTATCTATGCTCATTACAAAATTACTTTTATTTTTTTAATCGAATATTGCCATAGTTAAATGTTATTAGTTTAAAAATACTAATTATATAAAGACTTATATAAAGTGACATAATGTAAAATGATATACTTTAGCATAAAATCTGTCATTCATCTATTTGCAAAATCTAAAATTTTAAAGAATCCTGCAACTACGGCAGCGAAAATGCCAACGCCTATTATTACTTTCATCATGTGAAGTGAAAATTATATTTATAGTGGCACTTATCTTTCAATATTTATTATATCTAAGGTGTCCCATTTTGATTAAAAACCGTCGTCACGCCGGTTTTTGGCGTCAAACAAATCGCGGTTTTCAATCTCAATCAATGAAAATACGGTTTTTCGACGGTTATGTTAATTATATAGTAATACTTAATAATACTACATTTTATTGAATATAATTCATTATAACAGCAATTAGCATTATATATATTGTTACTTCATTCAGATAACCATTTATTTCATAAATATATTCATTTATATTGTATTACATAAGATATTTTAATAATATAAACTAATATGCAAGATATATGTTACTGTTTATAGGTAGATACAAGTTATATTTAGATTATAGTTCATTTTTTATGAAAGTGAAAAATTTTGTATAAATGGCATATATCGTATATATGATCAATATGATCATATTATTCTTGTCTTTATCTCTTGTGGCAAGTATATGCAAGAAATTTATTGATAGTAGTTTCAATATTTTTGTATTTCAGATAAACATCATATTTCTATAGTGACATTTTAGTCTAGAGGGTAGTACATAAGGTAGACATACCTTTGATCGCTGGTTCAATTCCCGGTCAATGCACTTTTTAGCTCAAAAATAGGGAAAAATCCGAAAAAACGGTTAAAAACCGCCGTTGGTCAAATATGTACAGCCGTCGTGAAAACCGTCGAAACCGTCGGTCTAAAACCGCAAAACCGTCGTTTTGGGACACCTTAATTATATCTATTATTTTTTGGTTTTAAAGTATTTTAAAGGATTTTATTCTCATACTCATCTCTCTTGTTCTACTATCTATTATTTAACTATAAATAAACGTCACATGACTTCGATGCTGATGTGTGTGTCTTTTTTGTTGCTTGTGGAGTTGCTTTCGGCTCTGACTTTTGGTTGAGCTTTTTTGTATTCGTCTTTCTTTTTGTTTTGTTCGATTTTTTGTTCGAATTTTGAGTTTTCGTTGAGTTTCATTTCTGGTTTTTTGTTTTGTGGCTTCTTTTCCGTTTTCTTCTGTTCGTTTTCGGTTTTTTGCTCTTCGATGTGAATCACTGGCTCAGATTTGATTTCCTTTTCCGGTTCGTTTTTGATCAAATCGTTTATGTCCTGAATAATGACTTCTTCCTTTGGTTCTGGTTTGACCTCTTTTGGTTCTTTGACAGCTTTCTTCTGAGGGGGCTTCTTCTCGACTACTATTGGAGTCTGGTTGGATTTGGATGGCTCAGAGGGAAGAACCATCTTCTGGTTGAGCATGTTGCCGAATAAGAAGGACTCAGCACTGTATTCGTGCTTGAACGCAGTCAACTGCTAACTGAGATAATGCTCGAAAATTTGAGTCTGCATCGTATCGTCGCACTTGTTCTGCTTGCACTCACACTTTATTTCTTACGGTTGCGCTGGAGGGAAGTAATACTAAACGTACATAAATTAAAGAGGTGGAGCCTTCAAAATTTTGACAAAAAGTTAGATCAAAATATAACGAAATAACATATAGTTAAACTATTCCAGTCCAAATGCGTTTTACACTTAAATCACAACTTGTAAGAAATGTTAGTGGTTTTGATTATATAAAAACGCGAAATATTAAAAAATAATACAACTAAATAACACCACTTCTACCGCCTCATATATGAAATCTATTCCAGTTTCATCTTTTAAAAATCATTTCGCACCACAGTCCTCTGTTTATGATCGCTAAGTTGCTAAATTAGCCGTCACACAAAAGAAAATTTTAGAAGAATAGTAGCGCAAATAATAAATAAAAGACGAAGAAGAATTACGTGAAACAACATTCTAGCCCAGAATCAATGAAGTTGTGTTCGATCAAGACTTTTATTCCAGATAAGAGTATTATTAGAAGAAAAAGGAACAGAAAATCCAGGAAATGCGAAATTAGTAAAAGAAAGAATAGGAATTTACATTTTAGCCTCGTATAAACCGGACTTCTGAGTATATTCTGGCGACACGTATGCATTAATAGCGTGAACCACCTAAGCCATCCCCGAATTCTGATTTTACTTTTCAACCTGAAATTGGCGAATTCGCAAAGCAGCTCAGTTTCAACGAGGAGACGTACAAGCGCTTATACAACACGCATGGATAATATGCCGTTAAAGCTCAATAACAAACTTACGAGTCTCCGCCAGCAATTGGTAATTAACAGCTCCTCTGTGAGCGCCTGCATAACTACAAGGCCTACTACAATGCACAACATCAGAAACCAACTATTAATTTTAACGCAACTCCTGACCTCATATTGAAGCGCAAAAACGAGCAGCTACTCCTTTCAAGACGTTTACGAATGGCAACAACAACAACCAAAGCTCCTCTAGCTGAACCCGAATACACTTTTTAACCTGAGCTAAACGAGGTCTCAAAGCACTTGGCCATTAACAGAGAGCCAATTGTTGAACGACTCCAAACAGCTCAGCTTGAGAAGGAAGCCAAATTATAATAACTGAGAATGCAAAAGGAACTTAAAGAAATTGAAGAATGCACGTTTAAACCGTCAATTAATGAGTTTTAAGGTCACCAATAAGATTTTATGGAGAAATAATAAAGATTACTCGATAAGAGGCGCAATCTTGAAAAAGAACTAGAACTCAAGCGCATTCAAAAAGAAGAAGACGAAATCAGGTATGTACAGGAGCACTGTGAAGGATTCAAGGCAAAACCTATCCCAGATTACGGAATCAAACTATTCAATAACGATAGTAGCCAAAAGAAGAAAATTGGAGAAATGCTCGAAAATGGAGACGGAGAAATGGCTAGAGAGCTAAAAAGAGTTGGCGGAGGCGATTTAGTCGTCGGAAGCCTGGCAGTTGACTCAGTAGACAAATTCGTCAAAAGAATCAGAGAAGCCAAGTTTATGAAGTGATATGTGTAGAGATTTGATCATAATTTGTAATCAGTATTAAAAGACGAATGCAAAATAAATATCAAAATAATATTAATCAATGGATTATATCAAGAGTGAGACCTGGTTAGAAAGAAAGTAATTTGAGTTGATTTGTTCATATCTAAGAATCTGAAGACATGAAGTGCGCATATATGTGGATTATCATGCTCTTTTACAAGTACTAATCACATTACTTAAGTATACGCATTTAGATTTTGAATACACATGCGTTTACAAATTACAATTTCAAAAATCATTATTTTCGATAGTGTGTTTATAAATTAATTTTCACTCTAAATGGGCAACTGTATTTATTAAACACCTTAGGAGCCCGAAATACTTCCCGTGCCCACTAATTAGAATAATTAACTGAGTAATAAACTCAAAACGACGATGTACGAGTCGTTTTACCTGAGCTTCAATGTTGAAAATGGTGTTGAATAAACGAATAATGGCTAAACGCTCAAAGACAGTTACAAAAGCCCAAGCCTAGACTCTGTTATTGAAGATTTATCCGAAGTTCAGGTGATGCTCGAAATATCAATCAGTGAAGAATCCAAAGAGCTACCTATAAAAGAGTTGCAAACAATATCATAGAGTTAGTGAGTTTATTTATTAGTTAAAATATATAATAATGATGCTAACAGTAATATTATCGCAATATAATAATAAGCCTTACATTGAGTGTAAGATTGTCAATTACATTTGTTACGTTATTAAAATCAATTTGAGAATTAATTTCTTAAATAAATATAATAATATTGTAAACAAATTTTCCACATCCCAATGTCTCGGTGTACTCGATTGTTAGCTAAAGAATTTCAAGATTTTGTTAATCAGCCAGAACCAGGAATCTCAATCGGTTTGGTTAATGATGACATCACTGTATGGAGAATTTTGTTAGAAGGGCCATAGGACACATTATTCGCTTCTGGGCTTTTTAAAGCAGAAATACGTTTCCCTGATGAATATCCAGACAAGCCTCCGAAATTCGTATTCAAATCAGAAATGTATCATCCCAATATTTTCACGGATGGTTCTGTTTGTATATCAATTCTTCATGCACCTGGTGATGATCCAAATGCATATGAACAAAGATCTGAAAGGTGGCTCCCAGTTCACTCAGCTAGATCAGTAATACTGAGCGTAGTCAGTATGCTTGGTGATCCAAATCCAGAAAGTCCTGCTAATGTAGATGCAGCGAAAATGTTTAGGGAAAACTCTGTTGAATATAAAAAGAGGGTTCTTAAATGTGTTAGAAAAAGCCAAGATGAAGACTGAACTTCTGAATTATGTAATAACATGTTTGTTTATTATAATTACTAAAAACCATAAGTGGTATCAGCCCCACATAGTACTGAAAGGAGAGAATAAGTCAATTTTTAAATAAATTAGAACGAAATCCTGCTTTCACTCCCTGTAATACAGGAAGAAGTCCGTATGGAACTTACTATGTAAAACAACAAAACACAAACACAGATTTTATGCAGTTAATATATTGCAGAGATTTCGCTTTCAAGAGTAAATGAGCATGAACAGGAAGAAACTGATTAAAGAGTTATGACATTGTTCCCTGCTCTAAACTTAGAAGCACTACGCGTTGCCGCTGATACGCTAGTCCCAAGATTCATACCAGCCATCCCAAAGATAGTTACAAAGATAACTTCCGAGGTCAACAATGTTAGTTCAAGTGCCGAACTAACTTAGGTTGTCTGAGGAGGCTATTCAGAGTGACAATCCTAGAAGATGAGGTATGATGTTGAGATTAGTTTTGAGGTAACGTTATGTGTAACTGAGTTTGGATTTGTGGATTGTCATGATTTATGAGATGAAGATGGAATGATTGAATTGAGCCTTAGTACTGATGATAAGGTTACAGTTAAGTGAGTCATTTTATAATTACTAAAAAATTAACTTACATAAATTCAATTTTAAATAATTAAATTTCACTTCACTGAATGCTCCCATATTTTTAGAAAAAATAAATAACATATAAATAACTACAAATACCATCAAGACTTAATTTTTCATCTGATGTTCCAGCTCCCACTGCATATTGTCCAAAAATTATTGATACTCGACTTACTCGTTCAATTAAGTTAATGCCTGACAGAACTACTTTTGTTGATATATCTCCTGACACGCTTCCTTATCAGTTTAATCCTTTTAAATATCAAAAAATTGATACAAACCGTCGAAATGAGCAGAAACTATTGAATTTAGGAATACTCGACTTTAAATTCAAGCCTGAATCTAAATTAGAAAGAGAACCTGGAAAATATTTTACAGAATAGTACTAAAAAGTAACAAAAGAAAATTCAAGAAGTTATAAATTTAGGCCTGCAAAAGTAATCCAATAGCTAGAGAAGGACAAGGCTGTTGAATTAATATATAATGAAATATATAAAAAATGATCCAAAAAGTAATTATAGACTTGTACAACATCTAGTTTAACAATTGTTTAAACAATGAATGACATTAATTATGTTAATATTACATTTATTAGTATTGAAATACAATCTTTCATTTACTCCACTTCAATGAACTACCATTCGTTTAAAAATTTACTTCAATAAGCCTTACAACCAGGCTCAGAATCAAGACTATACATAGATCATTTTAACGATTATATTAAAAGCTACCCTGAAGAATATACCTAGCATGTTATTGTAATGCTTTAAGATGCTTAATACTCATAGATTATTGCAATCGTTTATAGAAAATCAATTAGTTTGAAGGAATAATCAATACTTTCAAAGATTTCGCCAGATTTAAAACAAAAATTATTATTGTAATGTCTCAATAGCATAGCAAGTTCTGCAAGTTATGGAGAGGCAAAATAATATGCTGATTGTTGTGCGCTTGTTGTACTAAACCTTGTAAATACTCCAGTTATAGATGTCGTTTTCGCATTTGTTGACTAATGTCTTTTAGAAGGAACTGATGTTGTTAAACGAGCTACAGCAGATTTAATACAATAAATATGTTTTGAAAACATTAAATATGTGATCTAATTGGGCATAGATAAAATTTTCGAAATAATAAGCAAATTAATTTCTCAAGAGTGCACTATTGATTTAGGTGTTAAAGCATGTTGTGATTTAATTGTCGGGTCTTAATATAGTTCTAATGGGTTAGAATTTGAATAAACGTACGAAATTACAAATAATTTATTCCATTTGGTTCAATAATAAACAAATTAATAAATACTTTGCAAAATATGTGATAATATGTCAATTGTTTTTGATTGCGCTGCACCATTAACAAGTGCATTTACAACAGAAATTCTTTAAGTTTCTTAAATGTTATTAGATGTTAATTAAGAATGTGCACTGAATTTGTTTGATACAGTTTCTGACCCTTCTGGAGAACTTGATATGAACGACGAATAACAATAATTGTTCTATTCTATAGTATAAAAACTGATTTAAAAAGTAGCAAACAATTATAATGAACACATGGTATAATTAGAATAATTAGACGATCCATAATAATTATTTGAATTTCATGTTGATTCAACAGATCTTGAAAATGTGTTGTGTAGAACATTTGGAACTTAAACTTCTTTGGCCCATCAAATATATCATCATCAAAGAAATAATTGTAATAACGAAATTGATAGCTATTTATTAGCAACACTAACTCAACTTGTTTTTAATTCAACGGAGTGGAGTCATTAAATTGTATTATTAATAATTTAAGATGTTCAATCAATGCTGTAACAAGGTTCTCCATTAACAAAATATCGAACATTAATGGCAATTCGTTTGTTTTTCGAAAGAGGAAAAGATTAATAATTTATTCGTATTTTTGATAAGATATTAGAAGCGAATATCGAGTAATTAATGATGATCAATCATTAATAAATTCATATTTAGTTGGTAAGAGTATTAAAATCACTTATTAAAACTCGTAAATTTGAATTTTCCTAAATATATTTACAATGCATAAATAAATATGCACAATAATTAGAATAAGGCAGTATTATATTCTAGACAGAAATATTATAGTTATTATGTCTCTGCTATGATAAATAAGCAACTATTGAAATAAGCGCGATTTAGGTAAATAATCGGTTCTTTACATTACTACCAAGTGTTTCTCCTTCTTTGTTAAAAGAAGAAGTTGCGTATTTTATATCGTTAACTAATTTAACTACATTTATTGTAGAATAACCATAAAACCTAATTGACGCTTTAATAAACCTAATGAACTCGCCTTCTTCTGATTTAATACATTTACTGCTAGATTGTGTTTTAGAAAACTTAGTTAAACTCACAATTAAATATCCAAATATGTTTGCGAATTATTTAGAGACTTTAACTGGAAAATACATTTAAATTTTGTAAACTCGGTTGTTTGGCCCAGAGACTAAGACGTTGACAAACAGTTTTTGTTAATATAATGGTCATATAATTGACTAATGTAAAATTATATACAGGTCTCTTATAGTTTTATTCCAGGTTGTTCCAGATTAGTTGCATCCATATGCTAAAAATCTTGTACAAGCCATATCAATGCGCAATTAAAACGGGTCTCCTCAATTATAGTTTTAAATCGAGGTCTTTGGAGCGTATCTTAACTGTTTCTAAAATGAAGAGTTATAACAGCAAGCTTAAGAAGTATTGCATATATTTTAGAAAACGAGTGTGCTTATCAAATCAACAAAAGAATTAACTGCTGTAGTGCGAGCGTTATCGTTAACTTTAACCGCATTATAAAACAGAAACGGGTTACTATGGGAGCACATGGCGTGTTTGGTTGAGTGCTTGTAAAATACTGTCAAGGGAGCTAATGTTTCTTTCTTACGATTTTAAAATAATTGTGCAGATGACGAGGACGAATACGATGATGTGTACACGCGCACAATTGAGGAGCGCGAGCAAGTGGAGCAGCTTGGAAAGGAGATTTGTAAATTTGTTCCACAACTATGCACTGTGAACACGTAATTTTAGGAGGCGGTGGTGAAGGAGCTCATACATTTCACGATCGCTTTGGACCAGCCTCCATTCCAGTTTTACATTATCCGGAAATTGCCGGCGTTTTTGGACTAAGAAACAACCACAGCTCTGTATCAGTAGTTTACGAACGCGTGTTTGCTTTAAATGGAGGAGCAGATTCTTTTTAAGGGCCAATTTGAGTTTTTGCTGGATGCTGTTGTTTATTTGCCTCCATAAATATTTAACTATAATGCACTTAAGATACAACTGGATAAGTAAATTGTCCTCAACCAGGAGTCGAACACGAAGTACGTTCGCATCGCCCAAAACCTTTAATTCTGTGTCCTATCTCGGCTGGTTGAAATAAACCAATTTACTGATGAATTCAACGTTTATTTGGACAACGTAACGCCCGATAAAACGATCACAGTGAGAATCCTGAAAATGATTTAAATGGAATTCTGGGCGAAGTCGCTGTTTTTGGAAAAGATGAAAGTTTTAGCTCAACGGGGAATCGAAGAAATGAGCGAAATGGACAGGTAGTCGATAGTAATCTGAGCTTTATTTATTAACTGATATTTATTATTGTAATAGTTTTATTTCGTTTTACACACATGAACTTGAAGAAAGATTAATTAATCTGATAACTCGGTTTGTATACAAGAATATCAAATATTTTAAAAGGTTAAATGGTTGGAAGAACTAATAGAATATTAGTATGACACCACTAAAATTGATTGATAATTTTGATTGCATAGTTTATATTATCGCATATTATCAATATATGCCTCATAAATATATAGAATATGTATCATTCTCCACTTCATGTATAAATGTGTCAACTCTTTTGATTGACACTGTAACGCAACCACTATAACGTTACTAACTACATAAATGTCTTGTATCTTACTTAAAGTAAGTAAATTGTAATCTAAAAGTGTATGGACACATTATTTTGTATTCTTTGGTCAATATTTGTTCCAATTTAGACAAATATACAGAAATAACTTACATTATTGCGTAGTAGTCACTTTGCACCAAAATATACTTTCTTCAGACTATTACTAGCATAAACACACACATAGATTGGGTTTGATTTGGCAGATTTGATAATGCGATAATAAATGAAAAGAAATTATTTGTGAATATCAATCAAAAGATTGAAATAAAAATTGATTGATCATGTGTGTGATATGAAAATTACTAAAAGTGATTGGAAAAATGAAGCTAATTTTTACGTATTTGGACACAATACGTAATAAGTTATCACTTCATTTAACCAATGAATAAAGGGAGACAAACTGGGTCAACCTCAATTACATTATTGTCACAAATGTTAGGAGCCTCGCTTTTGTCATGTTCTTTTATTGTCCACAAACTTGGGTGGGTATTAGCGTTAATAGCATTTGTATTCACGATTGTTTATGATATTTTCATGTACAGATTCATTGTGGCTGCCTCGCACTACACACAGGCAAGATCGTATCGTGAAGTTACAGAAAAAGTCGTTTCTAAGAATCTCTCTGTTTTACTGGAGATTTCTATTATTATTACCTATTTTGGTTATGTCACTGCGTACATAATTATTTCTTCCGCTGCCATAGGCACCTTTATCAAGAATATTTTCCATTATGACGCGAATGCATATGTTGTAAAGGCTATTTTGTCTTCGTGTGTTATATTCCCACTTTGCTTGTTGAAATCTCTGAAATAGCTGTCAAAGGTAGCTGGCATCTCGGGTATTGCCATTTTCATATTTTCTTTCTCTGTGATTGCGTATTTCTTCATTCATTTGAAGTCCGGTGTGTTGTGTGAAGGTGAGGGTAAAACGATCAAGTACAGTTTGAATGCGTTCCCAGATGCTTCTAAGTTCATGTCGTTTTTGTATTTCCTGATGTACATCCCATCTTTGCAGGGTAATTTTACTGCCCAGACGATTATTCCCACCCTCCTCAAGGAGATGCAGGGTCCAGGTGTGATTAAAACAAAGATAGTGCAGATTTCGATTGTGATTGCGCTCATGCTGGCCTTTTTCCTCTATATTTTCATTGGATTCATGGGTGCCGGTATGTTTGGCAGTGATATCCAAGATAACTTGCTCAAGTCCTTCGCGCCATGTAAGTGGGTGTGGATTGACATTTGCGGGTTGCTCTATGCTTTTATTGTGATTGTAGCCTACCCACTAGTATTGTATCCAATTAAGATCTCAATTGTTGGAATGGGCAAGAAGGATCCGAACACAAAGCTTGGCTACAAGATCCAGGTGTTCATAACAATCTGCTTCGTGGTGCTCTCCACCGCACTTGCAATGGTGCTCGAGTCAATTGTTGCTATTTTCGGCCTCTTTGCTGCCGTGAGTGGAATCATCTTCTACTTCGCCGTTCCAATTTGCATCATCGTCTAATTTCCAAAGTTAAAACACGAAAACAGTCACTTAGACAAAATGGACGAGGGAGAGGTGGTTGTTGACCCAGTTTTAGTTGGTGTAATGGCCACAATGGGTGGAACCGTTCAGAGAGCGCGTGCTCTAAGTAACAAACTATTTCCTGCTAGCGAAAATGGTGAAGAGAAACCAAGGACTGTTTCATTTTTAAAGCCAAGAACATTATCTATTGCAGTTGAGGATGATGGAACACAGAAGATAAGAACAGCTTCATTTGTGAAGAGGGTCGAATCACTTTCTCACATAAGCGAAGAAAACGCAAAACATACCGAACATAAAGAAGATCTACTAAATGAAGTAGTTGCAGAGGAACACTCTACGGTCACTGTGGAAGAGGTCACTGTTGATATTGGAACTGGCGAGGTCTCAAAGGGAAGAAAAACTGTTGGCGTGGTGTCGATTGTAATTTTCACGCTCATTTGTGCAGTTGGAGTGGGCATGAATGGTATTGATGTGGCCGACTCATTCAAAAATAAAAAATGATAATATTTGAAGTGAAACCTATATAATTATTTACTTATACACTAATCTATACAATCACCACTCCACTACTTTAATGAAATAAATAGCTACTCAAGGTGAACTAAACCCCACTTAATTGCAAGAAGCTGTTAAACAATTTTCAACATTAAGATCTGGTATGTTCGGAAACATGGAAAAATAATTTATTGAAGTTGCTCGCAAATATAGTCCAGAGCAAATTGAGCAAATTAATCGATCATATTATTAGACACAAAAGTCTACTATTTGGGCTTTTGTATAAAGTGGTATGCGTGACTAGCAATTGCTTGATCTGTTTTCTAAAATTTTAGCTCCAAGACATGATGCATGGGCTCAATTAATAAACACTTATCCTGATTAAATCGCGCCGTTTATCCTTCTTATGGACGAAAATGATTGCAGACGTGTAAAAATAGCTTATAAAAACAGATACCAAAATGAAATATCTTCAAAACTAACTCAAAACACATTCGCAATAAACTTATTAAAAGCGTGGCTAAATCGTGATACATTAGTTAGACCTGTTATGAATTTTAAAAAAGAAGCCTAAAAGTTAGATGAAGCCACTAAATCTTTAGGAACTGATGAATAAATCTTTTTAGATTTCTTTACTAAAACATCATTTAACGATTTTAAAGAAGTTATAGCTGAATATCAGAAGCTTAGTAATGAAACTCTTGTAGAGCGATTAAAAGGAGAGTTTAAAGATGAAAATCTTAAATACGCTTAAATGTGTTACTTTAGAATGTAAGATCTTACCAGATTTTTACAGGTTAGTTTGTAAGGAAAATGCAATCCATAAATAGCGCTTTTAGTAAGAGACAGAATTTAGTGGAATGAAATTGCGCTCGGCAGTTTAGTTGGGGAAAATATAGCACAAATGTGTGGAAAGATGTGATATTATCCCGTTTATTTTAATCTTTATTTTTTAATTAATATATTTCTTTTCACATCACAGCAATGTCTCTTCTTAATAAAGCTGAACTTTTAGCCTTTACTGGTGATTATAATGCCGCTGCAGAAGCACTTCATTAGTATAAGAAAACGATCACCCAACAAGATTCATCATTGTTACTCACTGATGTGAAATTGTCCCGTTGCTATGAGCATATGGGCGAGCTTGAGAAGTGCGAGGAGTATTGGAGCAAGGCTATGATTTAAAATGAGCGCAATCTAACAGATGATACATTCATGCGCGGTCGTGCGGAATTTTCTTTGAATCAGTTACGTGCATTAATATAGCAAGATACTATTGAACGTGAGGCGGTTATGAAGAAGATGGAAGAAACTGAACGTTTATTTGAGAAGTTTTCAAACACGATCTCTTACTTATAGCTTCTCTTCATCGAGGCCAAATAGATGCTCAACATAGACGTTGAGTTGTGCGGTGCATGTTGCAAACGTGCTGCAAAAATAGTAAAAACACTCGAACCTACATACAAAGGTGGTGAAACAGATTTGGAGAAAACAGGAAATGCAGCAGTTTAGCAATATTTGAGAGACTACCTGAAGCAAATGAATGCGATCCATCACTTTGCACTCGCTTCTATACCAGAAACAGGCGAAGAAGGAGAGGAAAACGGTGAAGAAGAAGGTCAAGGAGAGGAAGTTGATGATGACTTCGAAGATGCAGACATTAAGGAATGAAATACGAATACTATTTTATATTAATGTATATATTTTAAGCACAAAATACAAAATTTTTCACATTTTAGACTCTTAAAAAACTTAAATGCAACCTATAAATTTATCAAATGTTTAGGAGTAAATGGGGAAGCGGTTCATTTAATCCTGAATATAATCATCGTAACAGTTTTTAATTTGCTGAGGGAAGTTGGGGCTTATAAGGTCGATTAAGCATTCTTCTTTGAGTTGCAGCCCTGAACTGCCTAATTCGAGTTGTAAATGAATATTTTCAGTCTTAAATTTGTCATTTATTTCTCGTTCTATTAATTTATTATTTATCATATCAAAGACTAGCATTCTCGTCTTTGTGAATATAATGCTAACTCCATTACTCAACGCGATTTAATCCATTTCTGTGTTAATAATTAGTTCAGTGGTTAAATCACTGTTGAGCTTCATGAGTTAATATGTTTATCCTTATTTTTCGAGAACGTAGACGAAATTGCAAAACTGAAGATATTATCCAGCTCTGTTTTGTACAAATTCAAGTTTATTATTTGTAATTTAATATAGCTTTATACTCGTGCTAAGAAATAACTTATCGTTAATTGAAAACAACTGGCTTTAAGTTTACTAATCATTATATTCGAGTTTTATTTCGGGTTTGAACTCGAAATCCTTCAAATTGCTTTTAATAAAGTAAACACCGTTTTTACAAACCACGAACAACTTTCCGCAATTAGTCACTACGTTTGTGCGGTTTAAATCGAATACGCAATCAAATATACTTAAACTGATTTGAAAATCGTTTTATTCGCTGAACCAAAGTGAGTTGTTCCGAACACCAATGAAATAATTTAAATTCGGGTGCAATTTGTGTGCAAAAATGCTGTTTATCAAATCAATCGTTTATTGATTTGAGTTCATGTGAAGTGGAAAGTAAACAACAACTTTAAAAACTAAACTAAATACAATAGAGCATCATAAGTTTAAATGAAATGTTTCCAAATATATTATGTTGTATTTAAGCTTTATGGAATTTTTAGAGTTAAGCACGAGTAAAAGAGGCTATTTAAAATATTGTAAGTAAATATAATTGTAGCTTTAGACTAATTACAAGTGCTAACGCTATTAAATATTCAGAAAGACAAAATAAGCTCATAATAACTGCTAAAATTAAGATGTTTGTAAATTTCTTGAACAATGGAGCTTAGACTTTGTAATGACCTTCAGAAAGATTCGTACCAGGGCTGAAGTTTAGAAAATGGTGGAGATCTTTGAAACCAATGAATTCTCAAAATCCGAATTTCCACTTTTTACGGTTTAAAAAATCTTAGCTAAGAAGGACGAGCTTGCACAAATCGATTATTCTCAGGGTAAGCAAAAACTAGCGAAGTTGAAAGAAATTACAAAAAGCTTGTTATCCCTCAACATATTGTCCTTGGTTATGTCAAGCAATATTTCATAATAAAAAACTTGAAATACTTTCATATTATTGTCGCTTTTCATATCAACGCAACAACTGGACTGATTTTGCATTGACTAAAACTGTCTGTCGATAAATTTTATGCAGTCACTCTTTACTCCAACTACAAGCCAATAAACACAACTTGATGGTCGATTTTGTCTTTCTTTTGATCTTTGCGATTCAACCAAATTCTCATAATCAAATAAAACAGTATATAGCAACACTTGAAATTAGAAAATTCATATTTAAGCGCGTTTTCAATGCAATAAGCAAGTTATAACCTGATAGAACACGTCTAAATATGTGGTGTATAAGTGGAATGGAGAATAAATAGAATCTGTAGAAGAACGGAGCATATTTATGTCAAAAGGGCCAAACAAGATATTTAATGATAATTCAAGAACAAGCCCTTACTAGTGGTAGATGAAATAAAGTTGAGATAGGTGAGTACTTATATACATATAGTATCATATAGTTATATTGAATAGATCTACGGAATACTGCTGAGAGAGTCGAAAAAGCTCACCGTCTAATAAGGGTTAAAAAAGCTGACGCTACCAAAAAAATAGTTTCAGTATTATAAGTTTGGATTAGTATCTTGATTGTGATGATTTATGAAATGAACTTCATTTAATGAAGGTGCTGGAATACCTGTAATTAAATTGAACTTTTGTATTGTTGATAATGTTAAATGAGTCATTTTATAAATAAAAATCTATAGTATAACACTAATACACTACAGATCAATCAAAAGTTGTTCCAATATAGTCAGGCTAATTATATATTATATTTATTTATGTAGCTCCTAATCTATTATATTCAAAAAATTCTCTCTTTCGCAAACAAAATAAAGTTTTTACAATTTAAATGTATTTAATCATTTTCTTCGATAGAACAAATGAAATATAATAAATGTTAGTTCACTAACAAACTTCGACGCTGCTCAGAAGTTCCAGCTGTGAAACGGCCTGGTTCAGCAGTTGAGAAGCAGTTTCAAGTTTATTGCTCAGAGTTTCTTCTTGGCTTCTTATTTTGTTAGTCAAAGAGGTAAGATTTTAAAATATTTTATCTTTTCTTTCTAAATCCAGATCAGAGAAGTATTGATACAAAACGGAGAACGGGAGTAATTGATTGCAGTTCTGGGAGTAGATCGGAAAGTTATTTATTTGGTCCTGGATGTAGGAGTCGTAACACTGCTTAATTTTATTTGGAAACTCTTCGCCGAAGATCTCGATTAGTATTTCCTTCTTCAGCTATAAGCCAGAGCAGCCGAGCTCTAGTTATTGGTATATCTTTGTATGGCTATATTCTTTGTTATATGGGCGTTCCACCACTTCACAAGTCATCATATTTATAAAATACGTAACACTATTATTATAGCAAACTGTGACACCTCCATGAGCAAGTGTAACTTTCTTCAATTCTTAAAATTTCATTATCAATTCGTAGTCAAGATTTTCATTCAGCTTGAATATCTCATTGGTGCTATCATTGAACACAAATATATTATTACAAAACTGTAAAAAGAATCCGTTTACATCTTTAACGAATTTGAATCCTTCCTCTTCTTTAACATACAGTTTTTCGATTTCACGTAGGAATAGTTTACCATTAAAGGAAAATAGAGCACAAACGGACTCTTCACTATCAGCCGAAAATGAGCCATCTTCAATATGATTATCTAAATCTTATATCCGTGCCATTTAACTAAGTGCAGACTCATACATGTTTTTGTCAGTTAGACAATATAATGTTGATTCATAATTTAAATATAGCAATCCCTTATAAATAACTGGGTTTAAAAAGTGCATAAAGTCACCAAGTATTTCGAATTCTGCATTATTTATATCAAATTAAGTATATATTTTCATATTATTTCTTATAATTATTTTGTTCTTATCTATCAAACAATAAATATCCAAATTAGGTCTAAATTTATGAATAAACAGGTATTTCGTTAGTTTTGCAACACTTTCAGAAGAATCTTCTGAATCGCTTGATCCCTCTGAATAAGGCAAATGGTCAGATTCTTCTGAACTGTAGTTGCTTGATTCGTCCATTTTGTGGAAAGAAAATTGATCAGCTAGATTTATTATAAATAAAATATTACATTATAAATAATATTTTCATTTCACAATATAATTTCACAATAATATTATATATTAAGAACACGATACTGAACCAGTATAAACGAAAGCTAAGTGAGTGAGATATATATTATAATCTGACTTCATAGTCAGGCTAATTATATATTATATTTATTTATGTAGCTCCTAATCTATTATATTCAAAAAATTCTCTCTTTCGCAAACATAATAAAGTTTTTACAATTTAAATATTTAACATTTTCTTCGATAGAACAAATGAAATATAATAAATGTTAGTTCACTAACAAACTTCGACGCTGCTCAGAAGTTCCAGCTGTGAAACGGCCTGGTTCAGCAGTTGAGAAGCAGTTTCAAGTTTATTGCTCAGAGTTTCTTCTTGGCTTCTTATTTTGTTAGTCAAAGAGGTAAGATTTTAAAATATTTTATCTTTTCTTTCTAAATCCAGATCAGAGAAGTATTGATACAAAACGGAGAACGGGAGTAATTGATTGCAGTTCTGGGAGTAGATCGGAAAGTTATTTATTTGGTCCTGGATGTAGGAGTCGTAACACTGCTTAATTTGATTTGGAAACTCTTCGCCGAAGATCTCGATTAGTATTTCCTTCTTCAGCTATAAGCCAGAGCAGCCGAGCTCTAGTTATTGGTATATCTTTGTATGGCTATATTCTTTGTTATATGGGCGTTCCACCACTTCACAAGTCATCATATTTATAAAATACGTAACACTATTATTATAGCAAACTGTGACACCTCCATGAGCAAGTGTAACTTTCTTCAATTCTTAAAATTTCATTATCAATTCGTAGTCAAGATTTTCATTCAGCTTGAATATCTCATTGGTGCTATCATTGAACACAAATATATTATTACAAAACTGTAAAAAGAATCCGTTTACATCTTTAACGAATTTGAATCCTTCCTCTTCTTTAACATACAGTTTTTCGATTTCACGTAGGAATAGTTTACCATTAAAGGAAAATAGAGCACAAACGGACTCTTCACTATCAGCCGAAAATGAGCCATCTTCAATATGATTATCTAAATCTTATATCCGTGCCATTTAACTAAGTGCAGACTCATACATGTTTTTGTCAGTTAGACAATATAATGTTGATTCATAATTTAAATATAGCAATCCCTTATAAATAACTGGGTTTAAAAAGTGCATAAAGTCACCAAGTATTTCGAATTCTGCATTATTTATATCAAATTAAGTATATATTTTCATATTATTTCTTATAATTATTTTGTTCTTATCTATCAAACAATAAATATCCAAATTAGGTCTAAATTTATGAATAAACAGGTATTTCGTTAGTTTTGCAACACTTTCAGAAGAATCTTCTGAATCGCTTGATCCCTCTGAATAAGGCAAATGGTCAGATTCTTCTGAACTGTAGTTGCTTGATTCGTCCATTTTGTGGAAAGAAAATTGATCAGCTAGATTTATTATAAATAAAATATTACATTATAAATAATATTTTCATTTCACAATATAATTTCACAATAATATTATATATTAAGAACACGATACTGAACCAGTATAAACGAAAGCTAAGTGAGTGAGATATATATTATAATCTGACTTCATAGTCAGGCTAATTATATATTATATTTATTTATGTAGCTCCTAATCTATTATATTCAAAAAATTCTCTCTTTCGCAAACAAAATAAAGTTTTTACAATTTAAATGTATTTAATCATTTTCTTCGATAGAACAAATGAAATATAATAAATGTTAGTTCACTAACAAACTTCGACGCTGCTCAGAAGTTCCAGCTGTGAAACGGCCTGGTTCAGCAGTTGAGAAGCAGTTTCAAGTTTATTGCTCAGAGTTTCTTCTTGGCTTCTTATTTTGTTAGTCAAAGAGGTAAGATTTTAAGATATTTTATCTTTTCTTTCTAAATCCAGATCAGAGAAGTATTGATACAAAACGGAGAACGGGAGTAATTGATTGCAGTTCTGGGAGTAGATCGGAAAGTTATTTATTTGGTCCTGGATGTAGGAGTCGTAACACTGCTTAATTTGATTTGGAAACTCTTCGCCGAAGATCTCGATTAGTATTTCCTTCTTCAGCTATAAGCCAGAGCAGCCGAGCTCTAGTTATTGGTATATCTTTGTATGGCTATATTCTTTGTTATATGGGCGTTCCACCACTTCACAAGTCATCATATTTATAAAATACGTAACACTATTATTATAGCAAACTGTGACACCTCCATGAGCAAGTGTAACTTTCTTCAATTCTTAAAATTTCATTATCAATTCGTAGTCAAGATTTTCATTCAGCTTGAATATCTCATTGGTGCTATCATTGAACACAAATATATTATTACAAAACTGTAAAAAGAATCCGTTTACATCTTTAACGAATTTGAATCCTTCCTCTTCTTTAACATACAGTTTTTCGATTTCACGTAGGAATAGTTTACCATTAAAGGAAAATAGAGCACAAACGGACTCTTCACTATCAGCCGAAAATGAGCCATCTTCAATATGATTATCTAAATCTTATATCCGTGCCATTTAACTAAGTGCAGACTCATACATGTTTTTGTCAGTTAGACAATATAATGTTGATTCATAATTTAAATATAGCAATCCCTTATAAATAACTGGGTTTAAAAAGTGCATAAAGTCACCAAGTATTTCGAATTCTGCATTATTTATATCAAATTAAGTATATATTTTCATATTATTTCTTATAATTATTTTGTTCTTATCTATCAAACAATAAATATCCAAATTAGGTCTAAATTTATGAATAAACAGGTATTTCGTTAGTTTTGCAACACTTTCAGAAGAATCTTCTGAATCGCTTGATCCCTCTGAATAAGGCAAATGGTCAGATTCTTCTGAACTGTAGTTGCTTGATTCGTCCATTTTGTGGAAAGAAAATTGATCAGCTAGATTTATTATAAATAAAATATTACATTATAAATAATATTTTCATTTCACAATATAATTTCACAATAATATTATATATTAAGAACACGATACTGAACCAGTATAAACGAAAGCTAAGTGAGTGAGATATATATTATAATCTGACTTCATAGTCAGGCTAATTATATATTATATTTATTTATGTAGCTCCTAATCTATTATATTCAAAAAATTCTCTCTTTCGCAAACAAAATAAAGTTTTTACAATTTAAATGTATTTAATCATTTTCTTCGATAGAACAAATGAAATATAATAAATGTTAGTTCACTAACAAACTTCGACGCTGCTCAGAAGTTCCAGCTGTGAAACGGCCTGGTTCAGCAGTTGAGAAGCTGTTTCAAGTTTATTGCTCAGAGTTTCTTCTTGGCTTCTTATTTTGTTAGTCAAAGAGGTAAGATTTTAAGATATTTTATCTTTTCTTTCTAAATCCAGATCAGAGAAGTATTGATACAAAACGGAGAACGGGAGTAATTGATTGCAGTTCTGGGAGTAGATCGGAAAGTTATTTATTTGGTCCTGGATGTAGGAGTCGTAACACTGCTTAATTTTATTTGGAAACTCTTCGCCGAAGATCTCGATTAGTATTTCCTTCTTTAATTAGAGACCTGAGTTGCTTAGTTCAAGTATTTCATGGATTTACTCTAATTTAAACGCTTCTCTAGTTGGAAGAGATATAACTTTAGACTATAGCCATCCATTGCCATTTTCTTATTGCACAATAAGGGTTTTCTATTGTCCCAGACAATAGAATACAATAAAGTATAGGACAATAGTGAATATTATTTCATTGTTAAAGTGGAATATTTTACACTTATATACATCTAAAGTTTAGACGTCATCATATCAATGAATGTCGTAGCATCATCGTTGCACAATATTAATACACCACATGTTATGAACGGTAACATTTACAATTCACTTGCGTTTAAAATCAGTTAAGTTTCATAATTGTCAATAAGTTTAAGAATTCTAAACTCTTCGTTTTCTTCATCATTATCATCATCATTTAGTTCTAATGTTGTCTAATGTTTGACTGCACTTCTGTAACTTTTCTAATCAATCCTTGGAGTGTTAGAAAAGTAATAGAAGTACTATACAACATCTA
Source organism: Hexamita inflata (assembly GCA_963988835.1). NCBI lineage: Eukaryota > Fornicata > Diplomonadida > Hexamitidae > Hexamita > Hexamita inflata. The sequence continues at coordinate 85,959 of CAXDID010000802.1, read as the reverse complement.
ACACCAAGATATTATTACAAAATTGAAAATAATAACCATTTAAGTCTTTCATCATTTCAAACTGATTATTTCTGTATACAGACAACTTTTTAAATTCTCTTTTAAATAAATTTTGATTGAAAGAGAATAGGGAGCATATCATAGCATCATCCATGTCGGAGGATGATGAATATGACGATAATGACGATAATGGTTCTTATTCATCATAATTTTGTTTCCCAACGTTATCAGCTATAAGCCAGAGCAGCCGAGCTCTAGTATTTCATGAATATGTTCTAAACTAAATTCTTTTCTAGAAGGAAGGGTTACAATTCTAGATGTCATCATATCAATAAATATTGTAGTTTCTTGTTCATTACAAAGTATTATAACACCACCCGTTGCTAGTGGAAGCGTATCAAATTCTTTTGTTTGTAAAATTATCTAAGAATCGAAATTATCATCGAATTTTAAAATTTTTATTTCTTCGTTTTCATTATCGTCGTCATTTAGTTCTAATAGAATAATATTGTTGAAAAATTGTAAAACAAAGTTTATTGTTCCCTATAAATCTTTTATTATTTCAAATTAATTATTTCTATATATAGTTAACTACTTGGATAGAAATAAAAACAGATACATCGTTTTTTGGATTTCTTCAATTCTATATTCTGTTCATTATAGACTTATATGTGTAATAAATATAATATTGCTACCTACCATTATCTTTGTATCTACTTAGATATAACTTACAAAATATTGGTCTTAATTTTTAATATATCTAATTCTGGACTTGAGCTGGGAGTGAAATAATTTACAGTGTTATATATAAATATATATGCTATTATTCCACGTTACATTTTAAATATTACTCAAAATTTATTTTGTTAAATATTGTATTTTGATGAATATTAAGAAATCGTATGGAAAATAATATAGTGATATTTTAGCTAATAGAAACACATATACTGACTAATTTTCAGTCAAATAGAATAGCCATAGATTTGAACAACTCTAAAGTTGAATAATAACCTTCATTTACAACAATATATATTTCATTGTGAAGTGACGTCTAATAACATTATTGTATATTCTATATTGTTCATAGCTCAAATATATGGTCAAAATAATTGCGCCAGTTTATGGTTGGTAATTTGCGCGAGAAACTGTTTCATGTTAACGAAATTACATTTATAATAATTATATAAAATGCATCACTTTATTCATATTTCACACTCCAAATGAATTGAAAACTTATAAACTTTAGAATACTATAATAAAAATTGTGATAAAAGTGTTATATATTTAACGTTAAATTATTTTGAAACGTTATCCATTCTTTTAATATTTTTTAAATTTCAAATACAACACATTAACTGCATTACTCAAAAAACAAAAAGTTAACTTTATAAATAAACAAATAAGTATTATAATATGTTGACATTGATCAAAACTAGTAAATAATACATATTTTTATTCTCATTATTTTAATGTAATAGAAACGTATTGAGTATTTGATAGTATTTGAGTATTATAGTTTAATTCTTACTGTATCAATATTAAAATTGCATGTTATAATAAAAACTGAAACGTACAATCGATTCTGATCTCAAGATATTAATATGTGATTTATTTTTGTTTATTATAACATAATAAAAATATATCATATTTTTTGTGTTTAAGATTCTAAAGATAAAGTTTATAAACATGGATACATCAAAAATTGATAAAATATTCTATATTCTAAAACAACTTAATTAGTACATGTGTTTAGCAAATAGTTTGAAATCTATATGAAGTGGAACATAATAATATTCATATTATGATGTAATATAACATGTTTATTTGTTTAATTATTTTAAAAACGTGAGAGAATCGGAAAAAGAATTAACATATTATGTATAATATTGTATAAGAACAACATTATAAAATGAAATATTAATGAAATTAACATGACAATATAAATAAAGCTTGTACAGAAATTTATGCCAATAATTGAGCTATTGGCAGTTAATGATTTATCCTGGCCTTATGCCAAGCTGTTACAGCTGGATTTGAGCCTTTCATAATAACCCCTTTTCACTCCAGGGTACTTTTTTAGTTCTATCCAAGTAGTTAACTGTTTGTTTGATTTTTTCAACAACTAATGATTAAAAGAGAATAACGAACATATATCATCATCCATGTCGGAGGATGATGAATATGAGGATGATGATGATGTTTCATCACTGTTTTATTTCTCAGCATTATATTACAAAAATTATTCTATTTTGTTACTTGATACATAATATACAATAGTTTTATACAACAGTAACAATTCTCCTTTACTTATTACAGTGTTGAAAAAATGCATAAAAAGCTCATCGTGTTATAGAGGCAAAAATCGATGGCGTACACCCCTCTATTATGATGTAACTATTAGTTAAATTGATTTTGATAAGTAGAAATATACAAACATGTTAAAGCGAACATATTTATTTTTTCGTAACTTTACCACTCTACTCCTTTCTAAATCACTTTTAAATACAACATATTTTTATCATTTATACAAACTGCAGCTGAAGGCGTGGACTCAAGTTGAAATATAATATATCAGATAGTGTTAATAACATAAATATTTAATTCAAAATTTATCAAATATTTTACTTTACTTGCTGCAAAAAGTAGTTATTGGAGCTCTACTCAAATATAATATTTAAAACACAAAGGTGGGATTTATATAAATACTAAATACTAATACTAAAATTTAATAGAAACCTGGCAGCTCGTATAATTGTGTTCAAAATTACAAAATTAGTGAAAGCATAATTGTCACAACTAAACCGTCTAGGAAGAACTACGTATACAGTAAAATTATATTGCTTTATGTACCCCTAACTATACATGGTAGTTATACTGGTGGCCTCTGATACGATTCCCAAATTATTGAAATTATTGATTTCCACAATTTGATTTTTTAGTAAATCACGAATGGACTCCAATTTACCAATAACGATATATCACTACTATACTATTATATCATATTACTATGAACCCCACTTGATTCTTCTGGAGCTCAAAAAATTCATTTTTAGTTGCAAAAATCAACTTTTGGAAAAATACAACAGATTGGGAATCGTATCGGAGCGAACCTGAATGAATGTAATGGACAATTATGAGTACATAAGTCAACATATTTAAATGGTTATTGGCTTTCAGGGCTAGAAGGTTTAACTGTAATAATCAAAGTTAATTACATTTTAGAATTTTAACTACCATAACGAGAGCTGCTGGAATCTCTAAACTATATAATATTAGTAACATGTCCTCCTTTCACTCCAGCTTATAAAATCGAAACAAATTATTTCAGTTGTGTATAGTCAACAATAATTAACTTTCTGAAGTAGAGGAATGTGAAAATATATACTTTGGTTGTAACTTTATCTTTATCTTGTTGGTACATAATCATACACTGGAAGTTCATGAAACACCAAGTCTTCAGCTATTACCTCATATAATACTACAAAAATATTAGCTGTTTTACTAACTTGAATTGGAGTAGAGTGGAAGTAATTAAATTTTATGGAAAATAATCTTTTAATCTATCCGTATATTACCACCTATCTAAGATAGTCTAGCTATAATTTCAATACCGGTGCTGGGGTGTACGCCATCGATTTTTGCCTCTATATATATTCAGGTCTATAGGGTATTTAATTAAAATTAATTGTTTTTGATCGCAAATACACAAGTGGTTCTGATAAATTAGGCAATATAGATTCAGATCTGGCCGAAGTTTGTGTATAAAGCTACAAGAATTTAGTTTTGTTATACTAATATTTTATTATGTTTAGATATTAGAATTTAATTCCATATTCCAGATGACTTTGATGTGGAATAAACATATAATATAAATTATATTGTATATTGACTTTCTAACTCGTCTTTTGTAATGCTTATCTCAAATACAGATCCATATTCACTTACAGACCACTGAAGCGCTTAAATACATTCCCTTCAGTCATAATATAATATCTATTATATATTATTCTTTATGAAATCTCAATACAAATAATATGTTTAGTACAACTTAATAAAATAATATAGGGATTATCATCACATCAACGACTCTCTTACATAGACCCTGGCCTAACCATCGATGAGGTATATATCAACACTTTGGTCATCGTTCACGTTTATGCACTCATTGCTCAGGATGTCGCAGATTCTGGAGTTGCTTTCGAACGGAGAATTATGTACTCTGTGATAAATCTACTTTTCTGTGTAATCATAACCTTATTAAGTTAGCACTACAAGCATTTAGTTTCCTCTGGCATATGCATAGAAATTTTACGCAACCATGAGCTCTTTTTGATCAATTTTATCTATCTTTATTTTATCCCTCATATTATTAAGTTTCTTGATTAACTCATAAAATCTGCTGGTGTCATCATAATCATACATTAGTGTCCACATTGCTTCGTTATTCTGATTAGATTAGTTGGAACCAAAAATTTCTTACTCAGTTCCATAGTATAAAACTGGAATTCCTATCCAAGTGTGTAGAAGAACAATACCGTTTTAAAACTTCATATCATCCATATCAATAGTGATTAAAAAACGATCTGTATCATGATTGTCGAGGTAAATACCGAGATCTTTCACATTGTCACCAAAAGTTAAGGCGGCTTATTCGAAGGCTTCAGAAAGAAGGTGCATTGATTAATTTTTATAACCAAATACGTTATTTATAGCCTAAAATAAAGGTTCGTTGAAGGTGGTATATAATTCTTGGTCAGTGTAGTTCTTCAGCTCATCGTAAGTGGCGTTCTAAGCACTACCAATGGTAAACCAAGGAGAAACTTATCTGAACGCCTTCCAAAACTTGTGGCCTACGTTCTTGGCAAAACCGATTCTGAAGCCGTCGAAGTTGAACTCGTTCTGATACCACGCGGTCCAGTCGAGCAGCTCTTACAGGACGTACGGGTGGTCTTGATCCAAGTCAGGACTTCCGTCAACTCTACACTGTTCAAGTTGAGTGATATTAGAGAAACGAGTGACGATGCAGTTTGAATGATAATACTCATCTAAAGGGAAAGTAGTAATGCACGAAACCTTGCCATCTTTGCACTAACCAACATTGTTGTAGTTAACATCAGAGATAACAAATAGATTGAGTTTGTGCGCTTCGGCGACAAGATCTTTCAAATCTTGGTCGGATCCTTGATTCGGATTGGTCTTGTAGAAATCGGATGGCCAATACCCCTTGTACTGCACTTTCGGGCCTTCGGCTTGCTATACAGTTGGAGATATCCAAATTGTGGTATATCCAAGGTTCTTGATGTAATCAAGCTTTCCTGTCAGACTTTTAAGATTACCCAAGCAATAACTGCTTTTGTCTTTGCAGTCATTGCCTCCCGCAAAACGGTCTGTTAAAACTTGGTATATACGTTGCTTACGGAATTACTGAGGATCAGGGAATGATAAAACCAAGGTTGCTAACATGTTTGTTGCGAGGTGAAAAAATATACAAATATGCGTCAATATTATATAGTATAGATAAAATATAATTTATACGATGAAAAAGTATTGATTTTGAATTAATATAATATTGGAAACAATAGTTAAAATATGTTTGCAAAAACACAATACACAATTAATAAGTGTAATGAATGATCAAAAATAAATATAGACAATATACTAAGAAGATAATATATTTGTTTGAATCAACATAAAGCGTAATAAGACGCCAGTAAAATTATACCATAATAATAATATATATATATAACAGATTTAATTTGTATCTCACTTGGCTATATTTGCACTCACATTTTTGTAAGGAATAAACTGTTCAATTTTAAAACTCGATATGATAATTTCAAAACAATATAAGTTTGCATCCCACTATGTTTTGTTCGTTCAGGCAGTATATCCGAGACTAATTTGTTTATAGATGATTCCATTTACAAAATATTAATTAAAATACTTGAAAGATAAAACTTCTTATTGATTTTGAAATATTCATTTGAAATAATGTGTCACATCGTAAATACGTGTATTCCGGCTATTCTTTTTCTCTGATCTAACTTTTTCTTTCTTAACAAGACCAATAAGAAAACATCCACATTATTCCTCTCTAACCAAATGTATTATCTTATTTGTCTATTAAATATATTATTGTAATATTTAATAATATTTAGTTCCATATTATGCATTTCATATTTCCACTTATTCTTCCCCTTTTTAAAATTCCACTCCAAATGAGTGTCGGCTCGGCTTTCTCCTTCTTCACGTCCACCCTCCACTCCAATTTCAATTTATTCAACAGCTTACCCTTTCCGGCTTTTATTAAATAATCTCCATTTTAGTATTTAGATTAAACACTCCCAAATGAATTTTAAATCAAATCAAGTAATTAAACGCTCAACAACGGAACCGTTCTTGGACAAAATCAAACAATAAACAAAACATTCCTAGAAGAAAATGTGAAAATTAAACGAATTCTGAGATAGATTCCAAGAGATCTTGAAACGAATTTGAACGAATCAAAACGAGCCATGAACCCGTATTAACCGATACTCATGTAAATGACACCTGAGGTGTATTTGACTGCTAAAATTTTAAAAATATGTTAAGTGATTTGTGTTTATTATCCAATAAAAGCAGTAGCGGATGACACCTATTTCCACTTCTAAGTGCAATTGCACAAACAGTAGAATAACTTAACACACAAATTTATCTTTGTGATTGAAAGCAGAAAATACCTCTTTTATGAATTAATTAAGATATCTATGGTGTTTAAAGTGTGTTTAATATTTACAGCACACGTTAAACTAGTCAAAATTAATAGTATTGCTTTGGTTCAAATTTTATTACTATGTATTACATTTTCTAAATTTATTATAATATTTGTGAAGGTTTTTGAACCTGTTGTATTTTTTGATACTGCATTTTCAGGATTCAACTCCAGTACAATGAGTTATATTAAATTAAAGTTCATTTAATAGTAAGGTCTATATCATTTAAATTGTTACTCAGCTAGCTTCTAAAAAGTAGTAAATATTGGAAACTCAATTGAAATTTAGATTATAAGTTAAGTTTATAATTATTTTGTTGAGTAGATTGTTGCTGCTATTAATAAGAATTACTTAGATAGCAGCCTGCTTTAGAAGTTAGAAACTTGTTCAAATTTGATTGATGGAGTGAAACTTATTAAAATGTTACTAAACATAAATATATCACTTTCAATTTCAATTAAAAATGAACCAAAATATGATTCCAAATATGATCAAAAAGTTGATGTCTTCAATCAGTCAAAGATTAAAATAGCCTATGGTTTGAACCAATCAGACTAATTTCTGTAGAAAATTAATAAAACATAATGCAAGTGAAAAAAGCCGATAATGCTCAAACAAGACAAACGGTTAATACATTTATTAAAAAGTTGACAGATTCGCCGAATTCAAACCATACGGGATATTCACGCGCATTTAATAGATTGTAAAGGAATACAGCGTAGTAATACAAAGTAATGTGGTCCCAAGTGTTATTGGAACAGTGGTGTGCATTTCAAAACAAGAATTGACCAGCACACTCTCTAAATTCTTACAAGCAGACCTGGGAACAGAAATGAGCACCATCAGGAACAATAACGGCAAAATACCAATACAACTACTGAACGTACACCCACAAGCTAATTTAATACTACTTTCAAGTCACTCAAGTTAATTCAAATTATAGAAGACAAAAATAGATACGATTTCAAAGTATTTGAAGCAGAAACACAACCAATCATTAACCAAACTAACTACGTCCAACTCAGCTCAGCCGTGAAGAAATTCACATCAGATATGGGCGCTAAACTACTTATACTAGAAGATCTAGACTTTACAAACGATAACGAACTAGCTGATGTTTGGGGACACATAAATTCTGATCTATTCGTAAGATAAGTACAATTTATAATTTAACCGCATATAATTCAGTACGGCGGCGCATGTTGCATTAAAACGAGAGAACTAAATGGTTAATTGTTTTAACAACTAATTTAAATTCTTAATTGCTTTTTTGATGAGGTATGCCTGATCAAACCACTATTTTCAAGAATATTAACATCAGAAAGATGGATTATTTGCAAACTGAAGAAAAGAATCGATTATAACAAAATTAAATATAATATTCTAGATTAAACTCTTGCACAGCTTGTCACATAACTAAATAATTATACGATTCCTCCTGACTACGATGAAGAATTTACAGGAATTTCTTCATTTTTCGATAAAAAATATAACAATTTGTAACTAGAAAAATACATATATAATTTCAATTCTGACTTAGTTTAAGTATAAAACTAATTTTTAAAGTATTAGCTAATTCATTTCGCGTTTTCTAATAGTCGAGAAGAAATAATTAGCGCACTAAATGATATGATAGGTCAGTCAGCCATTGAATTTAACCCGAACAACTTTATAACAGGTATTGTATATCCAGATAACCAAAGGCGTTTCCTTTTAGAACAAAAATATTTGAATGTAATTGCAGGTCAAAATGAATGTGGACTTAAATTTATATTATCAAATGGTGAAAAGAAACCTTTAGATTGGTAGGTTCAAGAAATAGTACAATAAAAACAAATTATTTATAAAGTTGTTGTTAAAGCAGAAATAGAAGAGAAAAAACGTAAAAAAGATGCTGAAGCGGCTAAACAAACCAAATAAAACAAACTTTAAGTTTAAAAGAATCCAGGGCCGTAATAATAAACTGCTTTAAACTAGAGCCACCCAACGTTTCATTTCTAACGTACGTTAAGGATTTCTAACGTTTTTCGCGTTAAAACAGACGTTACAAGCACGTTACACTTATATTTATTTTGTGGGGATTGACGTATTATAGTATTATACAAATAATAATATACTATATTTCCACTTCACTTAAAATATTTGAAATATTTATAAATATTCTGTTAGCTTTAAAATGATATCACGGAGTAATTCAATCATTTAATATACAATATTTTGCCCATAGTGCTTAAATATAACGTAGAAAGATAATATATAGTTGTAAAACAAGTATAATATAATAATTAATTTAACCGTTTTTATAAGCGTCTAAAGCTTTAATTGAATAAATTTATCCATTTAAATTCGTATAATTACAATAATACGGCATAATATAACTGTAAAGTTGATTTATATTGATTATTAAAATATAGTGTAAATAATGATTAATTTTCTAACGTCATGTACGTTAGAGATTTTTCTAACGTATTTTCCTTTTCTAACGCGTTATAACGTCTTTCTCAGTTTTCTAACGCTTATTGGTTGGCTTTACTTTAAACAACTAGCCTCGTATACAATAAACAGCTGAAGAAACGCAGGAAATGATCAGATAGAGATTAAATAACTAAAACGCGTTGCCGAAAAAGACAAGCAACCTTTCAAGATTTGCGAAATGAATTGATAAAACAATATAATTATTTATATTTATCATTTCATTTATTTATGTGTAATTGTTATGTTCTAATATTTAATCTTCTTAATTTTGAGTGCAAAGGCTAAACATAAAAGTCAAGTAAAATTCACTAACAAACTTCGACTGCTAAATCTTATATCCGTGCCATTTAACTAAGTGCAGACTCATACATGTTTTTGTCAGTTAGACAATATAATGTTGATTCATAATTTAAATATAGCAATCCCTTATAAATAACTGGGTTTAAAAAGTGCATAAAGTCACCAAGTATTTAGAATTCTGCATTATTTATATCAAATTAAGTATATATTTTCATATTATTTCTTATAATTATTTTGTTCTTATCTATCAAACAATAAATATCCAAATTAGGTCTAAATTTATGAATAAACAGGCATTTCGTTAGTTTTGTAACACTTTCAGAAGAATCTTCTGAATCGCTTGATCCCTCTGAATAAGGCAAATGGTCAGATTCTTCTGAACTGTAGTTGCTTGATTCGTCCATTTTGTGGAATGAAAGAAAATTGATCAGCTAGATTTATTATAAATAAAATATTACATTATAAATAATATTTTCATTTCACAATATAATTTCACAATAATATTATATATTAAGAACACGATACTGAACCAGTATAAACGAAAGCTAAGTGAGTGAGATATATATTATAATCTGACTTCATAGTCAGGCTAATTATATATTATATTTATTTATGTAGCTCCTAATCTATAATTCAAAAAATTCTCTCTTTCGCAAACATAATAAAGTTTTTACAATTTAAATATTTAACATTTTCTTCGATAGAACAAATGAAATATAATAAATGTTAGTTCACTAACAAACTTCAACACTGCTCAGAAGTTCCAGCTGTGAAACGGCCTGGTTCAGCAGTTGAGAAGCAGTTTCTAGTTTATTGCTCAGAGTTTCTTCTTGGCTTCTTATTTTGTTAGTCAAAGAGGTAAGATTTTAAGATATTTTATCTTTTCTTTCTAAATCCAGATCAGAGAAGTATTGATACAAAACGGAGAACGGGAGTAATTGATTGCAGTTCTGGGAGTAGATCGGAAAGTTATTTATTTGGTCCTGGATGTAGGAGTCGTAACACTGCTTAATTTGATTTGGAAACTCTTCGCCGAAGATCTCGATTAGTATTTCCTTCTTTAATTAGAGACCTGAGTTGCTTAGTTCAAGTATTTCATGGATTTACTCTAATTTAAACGCTTCTCTAGTTGGAAGAGATACAACTTTAGACGTCATCATATCAATGAATGTCGTAGCATCATCGTTGCACAATATTAATACACCACATGTTATGAACGGTAACATTTACAATTCACTTGCGTTTAAAATCAGTTAAGTTTCATAATTGTCAATAAGTTTAAGAATTCTAAACTCTTCGTTTTCTTCATCATTATCATCATCATTTAGTTCTAACACCAAGATATTATTACAAAATTGAAAATAATAACCATTTAAGTCTTTCATCATTTCAAACTGATTATTTCTGTATACAGACAACTTTTTAAATTCTCTTTTAAATAAATTTTGATTGAAAGAGAATAGGGAGCATATCATAGCATCATCCATGTCGGAGGATGATGAATATGACGATGATGACGATACTGGTTCTTATTCATCATAATTTTGTTTCCCAACGTTATATTGTTAAAATTATACTAATTTGTTGCCTTCTACATGATATATTAAATGATGATAATACAGTAATAGTTCTCCACCATGATTAATTGCATTGAAAAAATGCATAAATAGTTCATCAAGTTTTATACGTAGATCCTCAGAATATTTGATTAAAATTTATTGTTTTTGATCGCAAATACACAAGTGGTTTTGATAAATTAGGCAATATAGATTCAGATCTGGCCGAAGTTTGTGTATAAAGCTACATGAATTGAGTTTAGTAATATATGAATTCTAGTCCAGATTTAGTTTATGATTATGATTATTGGAATTTGAATTTTATTCCATGTTCATATCTATAGTATTTGATGTGGAGAAAAATAAACACTAAAATTTATATTAAAATTTATAATATGCTTTTTGTTTATAAATTTAACTCTATAAATATATAAAACCACCAAAAGTTAATCCGCCATCCCCAGGTAGATACTAACATCCTCCATAATTTCCTAGAACAAAATATGCGCTTCCATTCAAAACATAAACAGATAGAGCTTCGTCGACCGATAAAAACGAAACTCCTGGCCCAGCTGCATACCAATTAATAGATAAAAAGATTCCTGGATATAACACGTGTGCTCATCGGAAAACAGTTAGTTGGATATATTTGGACAAAAAACAGCCCGAAATAGGAAAATACTTTACTGACGAGTACTAACATTAAACACGATCATTGAGTTCAAAAGGACATTAAATAAAGAATATTGTAGAAGTTAAAGAATTAAAGGGTGACGCAGCTCATGATTACTTTTGGAAAGCTATAACAGGTGGAATTGAGCACAAAAGAGGATAAAGTGGTAAAAAATGAAAGAAGAAAATTTTAGAAAAAGAAATATGAATGATTTTTATTATATTAACAAATAACTAATATAGAACGTTAGGAATCACTCGAATTCATTGATGCACTCATCAGTTTCGATGTGCACGTAGCATCTTTCTACTCCTGGAGTTTCTTAATGTGTTTTGGATTTGTTGGCATATGTCGTGACCCTTAGCAAGGGTGATATTGTTTTAAACGTTGATTCTGATTTCGTAAACGTTCTGTTGGCCGGATGAGTAACCGATGAAGCCTTCAACAGCTGTTACGTAAATTGAGCATGGCATTTAGTTGATTAGACGGACCATCATTTCGTCCATAACTTTTTCTTCGGTTCTGTGGCCGGCGAGTTGTTTCATCTGTTCAACGGCGGAACTGCTCCAGCTGAACATGATGTACATGCAGAGGATGAAGGAAGCGATTGGATCACAGTAGCACCATTTACCCTTTAAGTAGTAGGCCAAGGTGGCACCGAGGAAGCCGAGGGTGTTGGTGAGGATATCGTTTCTGTGGTCGTCTCTGTAGGCGAGATAGCTGTCTGGGTTGTGTGGATTTCTGTTGGCGGCTATTTGGCAGCCGATGAGGAGGAATATCTTGAGGAAGATGGTGACGAGAACGATAGTCATTGGAAGGGCGTTGAAGACGACGACTGGGTGATAATCGCCTTTGAGGATTTCAACGATTTGGATGAGGCATTCACCGCCAAGGCCGATTGAACAGGTGCCCATGATGCAGGAGAAGCCGAGAACGCCAAGAGATTCATAACGTCTAGCGTAGATGTATTTGACGTTGTTATCGTTTTCGTGGAGCGTGTGCTGATACTAGCCGTTTTTGATACCTTTGGCTGCGAGGCGGGTTGCGATGAAGAGTACGATACCTGACAAAATTTCTAGCACGAGGTCCATTGCCGTTGCCAGGATTGACATGGACATAGAGATTACGACTGCGATAACGATGATGAAGAGCAGGACGAAGGAGGACAGGAAGCTCAGATTGATCATGATGGTGCCGCATCTTTTGTTGTTTTGCTCAACTTTCGGCTTTGGGTTGAAGAGTTCTTCCCATTCTTCAGCGAACATCTTCTTGAGGTCTCTGTGGATGTGGCATTCATGCTCAGGTCTCTGAATCGCTTGGTGAACGGTGTGGAGATGAAGTGGCTTGGACTTTTTGCTCTTCTTTCCAACGGTCTCGTTTTGGTGGGTGATGACGAGATCATTGTTCTTTACGATAGGTTCGCATGGGAGTTGCTCGAGAGCGGTCATGACCTGAACGAAGAGCTTCATTCTGATGTCAGACTTGTTCTCAGAGTTCACGAAGTCGATGTGAGCAAGTCTCTTTGGTAGCACTTCGAAGAGAGTTTGGAAGGCTGGGTCCACGAAGTGTGGGCAGTTTTTGTACTCGCCCTGTTGCTTACCGCAGTCGCAAACGTGCTCAGGTTTGTACATCACCTCGTACTTCTCAGAGTCAAGACCCAAATAGAGGTGTTTGAACTACTTTGGGATCCTGGGCATGCCCTCGGTGGCCTCGATATAATTTTCGGAGTTGCTATACTCCTAAGTTACAACAAGATCATCGCTATGAGAACCCATGATAGTCATGGCTTTAGAATCATTCATACGTTGGGACATTATAATGATAGGAGAGAAAAGCTTTTTCTTAACATGCATATTTATCAACAGTGCACATGAAAAATTACAGACTAAAATATATTGATAAAACAAATTATAATATTTTAAGTTATTAAGATACAATATTGTAAAGGTAATATCTTTTCAAAAATTGTGCAACTTCTAAAATCTCATATTATACTTGAAATTACATTATGTCATATGTTATTTATATAATTTAATACCTTTCTTTGATTTTTGATTTCAAAGATTAATATCAAAATTTGAATACTCAACATTATATACAAAATAATATTTAAGACCAAAACAAATATATGTAACACATAGCACATAAAGTCTCTATTGGCTCATGTTTTTTAGTAACAGATCAATATGAAACATGTTGGTAACGTGATTAGAGTATATATATTTAGTTAACAAGAGCGGTGACCATACTAATTTTTGCATTAATAATGAGAATTATAGATATATAATAATGGGTGATTTTCTGTATAATTTTGAACACCTCACATCAGTTAGACAAAAATAATTTAGCTTTAACCATATTGGACCTACCTATCGGGACAAAAAGGATTAAAATGGTAACCCGCTCAAAATTATTCCGATTATAATCGGTAAGAATCTCACCATTCATTAAAAGTCGTTACAATTCTTGGAAGAACTCCGAGTTAATTTCGAGACAATTTATGAAGAGATTGGCTACATTGATAAGTACCTCTCAAACACACCGAGCCGAGCTTATGTATAGAAAGAAAGTAGTCCAACGGGGCGAAAAACATAGCGCGATCGATGTAGAGAAATCTAGTGCCAACCGCTTTGCCTCCCTAGCGGACAGTGATGTTTAATTCAAACGCACTGACAACTACGGGAAAATCTTTGATTATCTTCACGAAAAAGGAATGATGAAGGTAGCCACACAATCTCCAATCAAAGAAGTGCCCGCAAAGCCTAGACAGAAAAACTTTGAAAAAGCCCACAAGACAAAGACTAAAAAGAAGTCCACGCAAACAGCAGAAAAAGGCAACGATAAACTGGAGGACACGTCCACAAAGAAAAAAACTTGACAAACCCACCCAGACCAAAGTAATCCCCAACGCGAAAGGCAATGACAAGAAAATTTAGTCTCTCAAAGAGAAGATCGCCAAACTGTAAAGAGAATTGTAAAGTTAATTTGATACAGCGGCGACAGTGATGCGTAAATTCAAAGAAACCAAAAAGAAGCATGACGACAAGAAGATCACTTAAAAGACAAACTATGCCGAAGCCCAGTCTGAAAATGAGAAGAAAAAGACTGAAGTAAGTTAGAAAGCTGAACCTACGAAGAATATCGAAGAAAAGGCGCCTGACAAAACGAAGCTTAAGGACGCTCAGAAGCAGAAAGAGAAATAGCCCCAGTCTAAAAGTCACAAGATCAAAAGACCACTAAAATGCCCCAATCGAACGCAAAGTCTCCTCAAAAGGAAACTTAGAAAAATAAAGAGGATAAATAACCTGTCTTAGAAAAGGCTTTTCTAAGGTATTTTTGTCTATTATTTCAACTTAGCAAATATGTTATATTTGCATGTTTCCAGTGAGTTTATAGTTTAAGCCCAATTTTTTACAGATTTTAGCTTAAAATAAAGAAAAATTAGCCCTATTCAGAATAATTATTATGAAGTTAAAATTTTTTAAAAATGCTTAAAATTATAGCGTTTTTTCATCATAAAAATACGTTTCGCAGTATAATTATAATATTTTAAACACAACAATCCCATTTTAAAGTGTTTTAGATTTCAATAAATATGAGAATTTTGATTGTGATATATATTGTTAATTAGAGGTGGAATAAAATTTAATATGATGTCACAATATATACTAAATCAATTATTATCGACCACCTACACCACATTTTGGAATGAGCTAAAAATGCAAAAATGACTATTCACAACTTTCATGATCGAAAATTTTAAAATACCACGTCTAAATCCCACGTCGTGATGTGACGTGGGAAAAACCCGACGTGGAAAGTGGGATTACCCATCTCTATAGAAAAGCCTGTCAAATCATAGCTAAAAGTTGGTCCAAATGAATAAAAACGATTACTGACGCAAAATAGGAAACCAAGCCACGCTTAACGAAAGCCTAGAAGAAGAAGCTCTAATTCTTATTTCAACACTGAATAAAGGTGGTGCTTATTGGCCAAGTAGTATAGATTAGTTTAGAATCGGGTTTATATATAACATTTTTAATATTGAAATATATAAGGTTGAAATTACATCACTATTACATACATTCTTAATCATCTTCCGCTCCAAGTCTATATACTGGTAATTACTTAAAAAGATAAAATATTATATATTTTGAGACATTCCATATTCTTTTATCTATTTTTCATTTTTTCACTAATCACAGCAATCTGGTTGCTAAAACAAATTGGAGATTTCTATTGAAAGTGACACCAAATTTTCAGGTGCTGTTTTCAAACATTCGTTCACGTTAAATTTGAACTGTTTATATTAGTGTTTCATTCGTTGAAGTTTTGTAAAAAACGGTGTCAAAGTAGTTCTTGCTCCTATAAATTTAGGTTAACTGGTTCCAAAAGAAGAGAGTCTCCTCAAGTGGTTCTGAGGGGTAAATGATGTAATTTTTGTAATTTGGGTGTTGCTTTATTGGATCAAAATCATTTATTTGATTGTTAGATACGTCAAGATGCTATAATTACGTTAAATATTCAAGCATTTAGACATCCACAATGCAGTTATGACATAAATTCAAGGTTTTAAGCATCCTCAATTTCCAAACAAAATACACATTAATAATTTGATTATGAGCCAAATTTAAATATTCAAGATATATCAATAATCTTAGGGGATACACATCCGTCAGCTAATTGTCGTTCAACGCCAAATATTCGAGATTGAACAAATATCTCAAGCCATAAATACTTGTATAAAAGAACGAAATTTGTGAAAAGTAAAAATATGAGTAAATCAAATTATATGATAACAATAATATTTTATAATCTCTTCACTTTCCGACTGTTACTTTGAAAAATGGAAAATACCGTCACCCATATACTTGTAATTCTATTCTTTGAAACATCCAGATATTATAAACTTATGAGAGATTTCAACGGAGATATGTTCTTTATATCATTTTATTTTAAATTTAGATGAGTAAGCTGTTATAAATATTGTAAAGCCTGTATATCTTTTAAATAACTTGAATTAATTACAAGTTTGTTAAGTTATTGCATAATTTCAATACCATTTGTTGCTCTGATAAAGCTATTTTATATTTCAAGTTCTTATATTATCTTGGATGTTCGGGCTAACTTTAACATACAACATTCAGTAACGTATATTTTTGTTACATCCAATTATTCTGTTAACTCAATGGAGTTGATTGCTTAATTTCTTGTAATTGCTAAAAAATTATTCCTTTATGTATTATTATATTTCTTAATCATTAATTTATCATGAATTTTATTAGCTTTGTTTATTTTTTAACATTACATAATATTTCGTGAAATCATTATTGAAATGGAAACTCTTATATTTTTCATTTGCTTTAAATAAATTTTGGAAGTCTAAAACTAATTATTAAAAAATATTTAATAATATTTATAATTATTTAATACGAAAAATACTGTAACAAACCAAAATATTTTGATTTAAACAGCTAAATACAAGCTTAAATTAAATTTTTTATAAGTATTAATAATTAAGATTCTTTGTTATTTAAAGTGATTCAGGATTGTAATTATTATTCAATATAAAAATTAAAAAACAATAACACGACTCTTCACTATAACCAAAATAATTTTTTGTTTCAAAATCCACCATATAAGCATTTTTGAAAATAAATAATATAATTATTTACAACAATAAACGAAATATAATAACTGCCAGGATTTGAACCATTGACTAAAAACTAAGCTCACTCGTTTAAATAGATATCGCTGACGTTGAAAACGCTCTGACTTGAGCTCCTAACCCTCTTCATTTAATTCTGTTCGTGCATCATGTACTCCGGGTATTTTTGAACAAGGAACGAATCTGAAAGTTTCTAACGCTTGAAGCACTTCATTGGAGTGGTGTTTACACCGTGGGTGGTGTGTGAGAGATTAAATGGAGAATGAGAATGTTGATTTTTAATATTATTTAAACAAAAGATTGATAGGTCAAGAATGTAGACAGAAGAATACACTTGGAGTGGGATACACTAATGTGAATTTTAGAAGAATAAAAGCATTTTTTGTAATTCTAAGAATTAAATTCTTTACTAAGTGATTGAAAAAATTATTATGAAATGTTTTTTGATGTTATTCAACTAATAGATACAAGAAATTATACACTAATAGATACAACTATTATAAGTAGGCTTAATTACCAGTAGTTGACTAATAAGCGATTTGAAACAATTTTAGAATACTTGCGTTTGTAGTGTAATATCTCAATCTGGAACTATTCACTTTTAAATCAACTAACAGGATACTTATAACAAAATATACATATTTACTCAAAGGTTTAATCCAATTTCTCAGACATCAATCAAAAACGATTGAGTGAGCGATTGATTTTCGGGACACCAATTAAACTTTTGCTGCACTTCGGATTCCCGGGCTTTGTGAAAGATGATCCCCCACTTCCAATATGAGTTTCTTGAAATGCATGAAAAAGCTCTTCGCCAAGAAGGAACACCGCGAGCTGGACAAAATCAGCGACCTCGAGCAGAAGTACCCGGACTTCATGATGTTCGACCAAGACATCCAGATGGAGAGAATCAGAAGTTCGTCCATGTTCAACGTTGACGTGGACATCGAGATCTCCACCATAGGCGGCATCAGCGGCATCTTCGAGCCCAGCGACAGCCAGGAATGAACACGGTTCTAAAACCAAGCTCTTATAATTCGGCGTAAAATTTGGATTTCTACGAATTAGCAACTTCATAGCTAGCGTAAAGCTGCTAGAAGAAGAGTGAGTCGCACGTATAATTCATTGACATTCAAATTACTGTCCCACTTAAATCAAATTACTTATGCAACTTAAAATACACAATGTACAAATAAGTGAATAATATTTATCTGAAGTTGTACTTACACGTAATTTTTTGTATATTCGCAAATATAATACACATACATTTCAAACAGTTATCACAAAAATGAATACCCGACTTCAAGTTCATCTACGCACGACTACTTAAAGAAAATATCAACTAGGCTGATAATGCGTTGTTTCTCCATTTTTGGTATGATGGTCCTGTAATTCAGTTATATACACAGGTGTATCAATCAAATACAATCTGCTTTAACACGCTTACATTTGAAGATGCGAATGTTCACGCTCCTTTATGTTCCCACTCCAAATGAAACCGTCGGGGTGTTTATAAAGACTATTCCAGAAGAAAAACTACATAGACGTTGAAGACAAGTACCCGGAATACATGATGCACGAACCGCAGAAGATGCAGCGTGTGAGAAGTTCGAGCCAGTTTAATGTGGAAGTTGAACTGGAACCCACCGTTGTCGACATCAGTGTTGTGGAATCGTTCCTGTTTGAGGAAAGAAACGCAGTGTATGAGTGAAGTAGTAGAATTTACGGCCAAACGAAAATTATTTTTGATTCTAAAAATACCATGTTTCCCCTTTTACTTTTAATATTTGAACCAGATTAACTTAATGTTATTTCCTGTAAATGAACTGTACATATTGAAATAGATTGGTGTGATGAGAGTGCTACTTATAATAAAACCCGTTCACTCATATCAAATTTGTATGTGAGTATTGATCGATAGTTGATCGATTTCCATTTAGCGATTGATATTTCACTAAATCTCTTTTGCAACTTAAGATATTTCGGCCGCAAAGTTAAATTACATTTTTGTTTTGTAATTTGAAAGCGTGTTTGTAGTGTAATATCTTAAATCTCGCGAAATCATCCAAACAACTACATATTGCGTTGTTATATTGAAATACACTCTGTTTAAAATGAATAATCCAATTTCTCAGACATCAATCAAAAACGATTGAGTGAGCGATTGATTTTCGGGACACCAATTAAACTTTTGCTGCACTTCGGATTCCCGGGCTTTGTGAAAGATGATCCCCCACTTCCAATATGAGTTTCTTGAAATGCATGAAAAAGCTCTTCGCCAAGAAGGAACACCGCGAGCTGGACAAAATCAGCGACCTCGAGCAGAAGTACCCGGACTTCATGATGTTCGACCAAGACATCCAGATGGAGAGAATCAGAAGTTCGT
Source organism: Hexamita inflata (assembly GCA_963988835.1). Classification (NCBI taxonomy): domain Eukaryota; phylum Fornicata; order Diplomonadida; family Hexamitidae; genus Hexamita; species Hexamita inflata. The sequence goes on along the minus strand of CAXDID010000802.1, from coordinate 66,146 downwards.
CCATGTTCAACGTTGACGTGGACATCGAGATCTCCACCATAGGCGGCATCAGCGGCATCTTCGAGCCCAGCGACAGCCAGGAATGAACACGGTTCTAAAACCAAGCTCTTATAATTCGGCGTAAAATTTGGATTTCTACGAATTAGCAACTTAATAGCTAGCGTAAAGCTGCTAGAAGAAGAGTGAGTCGCACGTATAATTCATTGACATTCAAATTACTGTCCCACTTAAATCAAATTACTTATGCAACTTAAAATACACAATGTACAAATAAGTGAATAATATTTATCTGAAGTTGTACTTACACGTAATTTTTTGTATATTCGCAAATATAATACACATACATTTCAAACAGTTATCACAAAAATGAATACCCGACTTCAAGTTCATCTACGCACGACTACTTAAAGAAAATATCAACTAGGCTGATAATGCGTTGTTTCTCCATTTTTGGTATGATGGTCCTGTAATTCAGTTATATACACAGGTGTATCAATCAAATACAATCTGCTTTAACACGCTTACATTTGAAGATGCTAATGTTCACGCTCCTTTTTGTTCCCACTCCAAATGAAACCGTCGGGGTGTTTATAAAGACTATTCCAGAAGAAAAACTACGTAGACGTTGAAGACAAGTACCCGGAATACATGATGCACGAACCGCAGAAGATGCAGCGTGTGAGAAGTTCGAGCCAGTTTAATGTGGAAGTTGAACTGGAGCCCACCGTTGTCGACATCAGTGTTGTGGAATCGTTCCTGTTTGAGGAAAGAGACGCAGTGTATGAGTGAAGTAGTAGAATTTACGGCCAAACGAAAATTATTTTTGATTCTAAAAATACCATGTTTCCTATTTTACTTTTAATATTTGAACCAGATTAAGTTAATGTTATTTCCTGTAAATGAACTGTACATATTGAAATAGATTGGTGTGATGAGAGTGCTACTTATAATAAATCCCGTTCACTCATATCAAATTTGTATGTGAGTATTGATCGATAGTTGATCGATTTCCATTTAGCGATTGATATTTCACTAAATCTCTTTTGCAACTTAAGATATTTCGGCCGCAAAGTTAAATTACATTTTTGTTTTGTAATTTGAAAGCGTGTTTGTAGTGTAATATCTTAAATCTCGCGAAATCATCCAAACAACTACATATTGCGTTGTTATATTGAAATACACTCTGTTTAAAATGAATAATCCAATTTCTCAGACATCAATCAAAATCGATTGAGTGAGCGATTGATTTTCGGGACGCCAATTAAACTTTTGCTGCACTTCGGATTCCCGGGCTTTGTGAAAGATGATCCCCCACTTCCAATATGAGTTTCTTGAAATGCATGAAAAAGCTCTTCGCCAAGAAGGAACACCGCGAGCTGGACAAAATCAGCGACCTCGAGCAGAAGTACCCGGACTTCATGATGTTCGACCAAGACATCCAGATGGAGAGAATCAGAAGTTCGTCCATGTTCAACGTTGACGTGGACATCGAGATCTCCACCATAGGCGGCATCAGCGGCATCTTCGAGCCCAGCGACAGCCAGGAATGAACACGGTTCTAAAACCAAGCTCTTATAATTCGGCGTAAAATTTGGATTTCTACGAATTAGCAACTTCATAGCTAGCGTAAAGCTGCTAGAAGAAGAGTGAGTCGCACGTATAATTCATTGACATTCAAATTACTGTCCCACTTAAATCAAATTACTTATGCAACTTAAAATACACAATGTACAAATAAGTGAATATATTTTATCTCTAGTGTTTATATAGTCTAGACATAGTCTAGACAGATGCTGGCTTTAGCCAGTGAGTGAGTGGTGTTTTGGAGTGTTAATATCAAATTAGTAATATATGTTATATAACTAATTTTATTAGCATATTTTGAGCCAAAAATTTTGAAGTAAAATCTATGATGATTTCAAATTAAGATTCTCACTACTATATGCTCAGCAATCCTTTTGGTAATAAAACAACTATATTTGAGTTGATTTATTCTCAGTTTGCTTTAGACATGATAAACATTGAATAACACCGATATAATTCTTATCTTAATAAATACAAATTTTGACGATATTAAAGCAAATAATTTTAATTATATATACAAAATATTCACTTTAGCAAAGTGTATTTTGTATTTCAGGTTAATATAATTCGTGGTCTGCGTTTCACCAGACGCCTCCGGCTAGCCCTGGTGAAACTTGACGTCCAGGGGCTTGGCGCCCCTCCAAAGATCGATACCCCAGAGGGGCCCCTCGATCTTTTCCTCCCTCCTCGGAGACTAATTGGAGTGGAAAATGCCTGGAAACCTCAACTTAATTTAACCAAAGTTTAAAAATTCGTTTAGACAAATGGCTTTAGCTATGAACATACTATGATTTGGAACTTTTTGACTGATTTTATTACTACTCTATTATATAATTTATATTATATCTATTGATTTGAGAATTGTTAATTTCATCGTTTACAGCTATTTATAATTCTTGATAAAGGAAAAAATCAAAAACTAAATCACAGACCATTTTAGTAAATGATCAAATACAATTCACTCATCTAATATCATGTCAACATCTAATTAACTTACAATTTATTCATTTATAACTTATTTACTTTACAAATTGAAAATTTAGCTTCGCTAATAACTTTAATTTGGAGAACTGACATTTCCAAGATAAGTATCTAAATACTATTTATAATTTAAGTCAAATGATTCTGAAAATGATCTAGCAGGAGAATTTCGCGGACAACCGATTCTTATGTCTATTACTTCTTCAAATCCATAGTTAGGAGTGTGTACTTCTGATATACAGCTACCCATTTGTGGAGTGGGCAATATTATTACTAAATATTGATATAATAGTTTATTTTGTTATTTGTGAGTTTAGTGTAAAAATAGAAAAATATATCTTAGATGAACTATGTATTAATAATGTGATATTCATTTAATTGAACACAAATAGTATTTATATGTAAAGTTTACAGAAATACACAATGAATATTAAAAGAAAGATCACACCGTCTATACTGTCTCTGATCATCACATTTCCTGATCAATGAATATATATTCTTTATGAATATAAATATGATTGTTGTTGATTGTATAAATAAGATTAAATAAGTCACGTAACAAATAGGAAAATAAAATGACTCACTTAACTGTAACCTTATCATCAGTACTAAGGCTCAATTCAATCATTCCATCTTCATCTCATAAATCATGACAATCCACAAATCCAAACTTAGTTACACATAACGTTACCATAAACTAATCTCAACATCATACCTCATCTTCTAGGATTGTCACTCTGAATAGCCTCCTCAGACAACCTAAGTTAGTTTGGCACTTGAACTAACATTATTGACCTCGGAAGTTATCTTTGTAACAATCTTTGGGATGGCTGGTATGAATCTTGGGACTAGCGTATCAGCGGCAACAAAAAATAAGTCACGTAACAAATAGGAAAATATGTGATTCATAACAATGTAAAATACGTGAACATTAATTTAACCGCATATTATTATTCTTTATTAAGTGACACATATTTATTATGTTACTATATACTCACTAACTTATTGACATTTGGGGTAATTCGTGCAAATCTTCACTACTTGTAATCTCAAATATAACATGAGCTTCTGAAATATCTTCGATAAAAGAATCTAAACTAGGACTTTTAAAACTATCATGCGTTTATTCATTTGTATTTTGTAGTTATAGCTGTGCATTAAAGCTCAAATAAAATGAATCATACATTGATGTTTTAAATTTATTATTAAGTATGCTATTTGGATTTACGCTTGGTAGTGGCAAAATTTCTTAGCCATCATTATTCTTAGCATAACAAATGCAATTGCCCATTTAGGAGAGTGAAAATATAATTAATCATTCATTATGAATTCTTCTAAAATTAATATATTTATAAATAGAATAGTGATTTACAAATACAAATAATTATTTACTTTACATTAAACAGTTCTCTGTATATCGGTTTCAATACTATATTCAGTAATCTGAAGTAATTAAAAACATATTAAATTTCTAATTTTAGAATAAATCCTATTCGTTAAATAACTTACTAATAACATGACTCACTCAACAGCAACAAATACATCCAAACGCAAAAAATAAATATATACTTGTTGTTTACTTGCCAAGTAAAAATAATACTTATTGAACATAGTTCATAGTTTAAGAAAGAAATGCACCTTGCGATATTCGGCGAAGAGAAATTAACTGAAAGAAATTAACTGAAACAATAATTATAATACTGATATTAATAATACTGATAATAATATAATAATAATGATGATGCTGATAATTGAGGATTTGCAACATGAGTGAGAAGATTTAATAATACTGCCTTGCAGTGGCGCGCGCTAACGAAGAAGCCAAGCTGCGTTACACCAGTTTGATCACCAACTCTCTGCACGATGAAACAATCGCAATAAAACATGGCTAGAAGAGAGACCGCCACGCCACCGGAAGAAGGGCACTAAGAGCGCCGCCAGGCCTCGAGGGTGTGGGAGCAAGGCAAGAAGGCGAAGCCTAAGGCAACGCTGGATCCGGCGGTCTCGGAACAACCGCTGATAATTGAGGATTTGCAACATGATTGAGAAGATTTAACAGTATAATACTGTACAACATACTTAAACTTATCTTGTCACTCCTGCTTTTAAGTAATATATTGTTATTTAATCATATAAAATCACTTACTCATGGATATCTAGGCTAATTGCAAATCTTCATCGCTACTTGTAATCTCAAATATTACATTAGCCTCTGAAATATCTTCGATAAAAGAATCTAAGCTAGGACTTTTGTAGTTGTTATCGTGATCCTGTGTTTGTTCATTAGTAATTTGTAAATTCAATTCTAGTTGAGCATTAAAGCTCAAATAAAATGAATCATACATTGAAGTTTTAAATTTATTGCTGAGTATACTACTTTAATTTACGTTGGGCAATGGTAATTCCTCTAAATTATTGTTATTATTAACTTAACAAATGCAATTGCCCATTTAAGTGAGTGAAAATAAATAATGTTATTTCTATTGTAGTATATGTTGTATTCTAAGTTATAAAACAATGATTTATAAATAATAGTAGTGTAATTTTGTTCACTATTACAAACACAAATTAAATGCCAGCATTCTGATACCATATGTGATAAATCATTTATTAAATATCTATTTTTAGAATCATTCGTTTGGTGGGCTTTGTGTTTATCGTTATCTCCTATTTCCTTTGATAATGATTCTTTTTGGTGGTTCGGTTTGTTTAATTTCTTCTTCTTGTTTGACTTTCTCTGGTATTATTTTTGGTGTTGCATCCTGGTTCAAAAACTTCACCTAGTTCCTTGGTCCTATGTTATTAGCAATTATATTCGGTTAATTATTACTTTAATGATTATTATTTTTACTTTAGTTACTTGTTTAGTTGTTTGATTGGTAGTTAGATTAGTTAATTGATGACTCGTTTAAATTGCTGTTAAAATTCGATTAGTTCTAATTCTACTAATTCTAAAACTAATTCTAATTGTTATTTTAATTAAAATTGTTATTAAACTAATTCTATTAATTATTATTCAACTAATTATTCTAACCGTTTAATTAACCGTTAAATTAGTTCTGTTGGGTGATGAGCGAACAAAGATTCGAGATCTGGTTCAAAAGGGCGTCAAAAACTGTCTCGTCCCCGATTACGACGTTGTCCGGAATGGGCTCGTTCCCCTTTTGCGGGTTCAAATCGTTCCCCAATGAGTCGCCAAAGTACTTCAGGCAGCGCTTGACCCCGTCCGAGCAAGCAGATTTCTGGGCTTGATCTATAGCGTCCGCTCTACGTGGGCGCTCACCCTCGCCAACACCAACGTCCTCGTGGAAACAGCCGTTCTAAAGGGTCACACGCATCGTGGCCGTGAAGCACTCGCGCCACCCGCTTGCCGTTTACTCTGAGAAATTGCTATGCAAAGAGATAACCTGACTGGACCAGCCCTTGTACGTGAAAATGGAATTCGCCTGGTTAATCGCAGTCTTCATGTCCAAATACTCCACACGCGTCTTGCCGCCACCAGGCCTCTGCGAAATCTAATTCTTCGTAAGCTTCTTCACCAAATTCTTCGCTATCTCGCGCTCAAACGTAGGCGGAAACCTACGCAACCCAAACGATGGAAGCATTTAAAGTGGTGAACCTAAACTAAAAATAAAGAAACCATTAAAAATAAAATTGATAGTGAAATAGCACGAAATTTGCAAAGAATCACTATAGAACACCCCATATTCCAATTTCTCCAGTTGGAACACTTTTTACCTTTTCCATCAATTAATGCAGCTTGACTCTTATCACATAAACACACTGACCACAATCAACTTGTATTTCTTCACCTCTTGTTTTTATTAGCTCCAATAGTTGCTGAACCACACCAACTTTGAACATCTCAAGGCAATTTCTAGCCACTTAAGCTAATGCATACACAGATTTAACTACAGCTGTCATTGTTTACTCTTATAAGTCCAAGTATAAACATTTAATTATGTTTTGTTGCATTCCGGACTAACCAAGTAAAACTGAAACATTATTCGAACCATAACTAGTTTCAGCTCCATTATTTGTTATTGGTGCATTCATAATAAGCTGATATGCGCAAAGACAACACGATTAAATTAATAATTCATTAGAATTAAATTAGAAGCTGAGAAGAGTTAAATAATCCAATAAACCATTCTAAATAAATATTTACGCGTTATGCGAAACAATTGAAAGCTTAGCAGCTAAACCTATTAGATATGCGCGAGTTGTAATATTTTTATCACGTTTTATATTTGAAATTATTACATCGAAAATAGACAGCATTTTCAAACCAGTAAGTTCAGCGTATTTTTAGTTGTCTAACATAATTATTAAAGCTTCAAGAGCTGATTGTACTACACAATCTGTGATTTTCTGATTAAATGGTTTTTATGATTGTGTCAATCTAGAAATAAGACTGAATACCAAACTTACTGCAGTTTCTTCACCAAAATCGTCTTTGAAACTTGAGTTCAACTTATGTTCATTGCAAAGTCGTCTGAAATGGGTGTTTCTTGCCATATTGCATAATACTTGGCAAGTCCATTTTAATATGCATGGGTTAGTAGATTGGCTGAAAAATAAAAGTATTTCGAGTACATTTGTGTCTTTTTATATCCATTATCTAACATCTTCGCACGCAACAATAACAGCGAGTGCGTGAAGCAGAGATGAAACTACATTTTGATATGAGGTTAATGTGGCTGTTTCTGTATCAACGTCTTTATCTTAAATTGGCTTGGTTGTATCAGGTTTTGGTGGTTGTGCGTCTTCTCTGAGTGTTCCTCGTTGCATTGATATTTCTTGTTCTCTCTTAAAGTCTTTGAGCAGTTTTAGGAATTTGGGGTTTTCTTCTCCTCTGAGTCTTCTGAGGGCCCACATTTGTTTTTCGAGGTTTTGAATAATGAGTTATAAACATCCTCCGAGATCTTTGGCGATTTGTAAGTTGAGTAGTTCTGGGTCTGCTCTGAGGAAGTCTACGTCTCCTTCTTGAACTTTTTCAACGACTCCGCAAACGATATCGCACGCTGCTTGTCTGTTATCGTCTTGGTCAACTGAAAGTAAGAGTGTGATTGGTTTGATCACGCCTGAGTCTTTCAGAACTTAATCTTCGCTGTTGAGCTCTGTTATGCTCGCCAGGATGAAACTTGCTGCTTGTAAGAACACTGTTGGCTCTTTGGCCGAGAGTAAATCGCATATTCTGGATATTGATTTGTAGTACGTTTTATATTAAAGTTTCGAGTCTTGGTACGATTATACCTTCTGTACGTCCTGAATTAAGCTTTCTAGCACCTGTTATTTGAAATCGTGTGCCTTAATCAGCTCAAAGAATATGTACACTCCCGGCCTGTATATAACCGCGCTCGGGTACTGGAGGCAGTTTCTGATCTACTGCAAGTTCTCGGATACAAGCGGCCTCCAGTTTTTGTATTTTGTGAGTGCCAAGATGCAGTTTAAAGCTGCTTCGTTCGTAAGGAGCACCTCGGGCGAGATTTCAAGGTTCGGCTTCGTTTCTTTTGAGACGATGTTGAATTTGAAGAGCTGTTCGGAGGCCTTGTCGTCTTGGTTCGTGAGCTCTCTGAAGAAGCGGATGATTTTGGCCGGGAAATCGGGCTGAATTTGCATTATGGCCCTTGCGATCACTTCTTACTCGAGCATTTTCTGCATCAGCTGCAGCTTTATGTAACTAGTGGGCTCAAAGGACTGCTGGTACAGAATGTGGATTAACTACAGCTTGTTCTCGCAAATAGCGCTTATAAACTTATCAGTGTCGTAAACGAGCTCGTTAAAACGCAAGGTGTTCAGACCAGACACGGTTAACAAACAACCCACCTTGTCCTATAAAATATTCAACAACAACTTGTATATATTCTGAATCAACGTCTAATACACCTGAGGAGGAGTAACCGGCTAAAACTCATGCACACGCATTATCAATTTTATCAGACTCACGTGACAATTCGCGTTGAAAAAACCGTACTTTGTCTGCTTATCGTTGAAATCTGCGTCCAATAACGTCGAAACGGACAACACAGCTAGGTGACACGCCCCACGATCCATAGTTTGAGAATGCTTCTCAAATATTTAACGAGCTGGCTCTATTTCTATCTACTCTGCTAACGCGCTCATTGATTTTGGAATTGAAGTGTGCTATATTTCACATTTGTTTTCGATTAAAAATATAATATAATTCCACATCATAAATATCATAAAATAAAACAAATGAGCTTAGTAAACAAAAATAAAAAGACAAAGAAGTTTATTATTATGTGAACATAAACAATAACATATCTATAATAGTGCTACTATAAACAGTCACTGCGCATTCTTATTTTTTACAACAAAAGTAACATGTATATTTTAACGGTAAACTTTTAAATTAATTTATGAGCGTAAGAATCGAATGCTTAGAGATATATAAGTTACTAGAACTCGGATTAGATATTGATAAGTGATATATAAATTTGTTAATCTATTATATTCACTCTTCGCTATTGCTAGGTTCAAAAATACCACTAATTCCGCCAATTGTTGAAATATCTATGTCAACATCTACATTAAATTACGATGAGCTTCTAACTCTTTCCATTTAAGTTTCTTGATCTCTCATCATATCATCAGGGTATTTGTATTACAAATTACTTGTATCCGTGTAGTCATTTTACTGTATTATTTTCTTTGCAAAAACACTTTTAATATTTCGCCAGAAACTCATATTTAAAGTGGAAATTTACATGTTAATACTCACTTAATTGATTCAAAACGATATATTTTATTAAATTAATAATTAATTTACAGGTTATCAATCAAATGATGATCATTTTTATAATACTCTCACGTATACTAAAATTTATAACATGGTTGTACACATGAATTTTGTGTTTAATTCCATTGATTTTTATCAAAGATTTTCAAATCAAACATATCAATCATTTATTAAATATTAAAGCGAATACGCAGCAATAAATGATAATTATAGTTTCATTCAACGTCTCCGAATACCTCGCGAACGAATCCTAAGAATTTGTCAACTTTTTATCCATAGTTTGGGAATCTGTCAAATTGATCCTGTATGTGCTTATCATAAAATTCTTTAGCTTATTTCTCGAATTCTGGCCCCATCAGCTCAATTATGTTTTCTTCCTTCAATTAAAGTCCAGTGCTTCCAAGCTCTAGCACCTCATGAATGTTATCAACAGAATACTTTGAATCGAATTCGCGCGCATTTAATGTTCCATTTATCATATTGAGCACGTACATCTTTTCTCCCTGAATCACCATCACTCCTCCGTGTGCAACGCTCACCGCCTCGACCCCAGATAATTCGCTGATAAGTTCAGATTTAAGGTCTGGATTTAATTTGAACAGTCTGATTCGGTCGTCCTCTCCGTTTTCGAGGTGGAAAACGTTTCCGCAGAACGAGTAGCAAGCACCTTGACCGTTGAAATCCAAGCACTCAATTAGTTCCGCTCCATCAACTTTGAACAACTTTCCCTCTTGACGAACGAACAAAGTGTCATTTAAAGAGAACATTCCCTCCAAATCCGTTTTCGGCTCTTAAAATTCGTCTGAAAAAGTCACGCGCTTCACGAACTCCTCGTTCTTTAAGAGGTAAATGGAGTCCTCGAACCTTAAATAGAACCTGCCCTTGCAAATAACAGCTTTTTGGAAATAGGCTCCACTTTTAAGCTCTTCGTCGAAAACAAAACTGGCTTCAGTTATCGGTAAAGAAAGAAGCTAAAAATCCTTCTTGCTTATGCAAAAACAATTATCCGCGATGTAACAGTACATATCAGAATCGGGGAGCAATTTATGGACAAACATCTTCTCAGTAATCTTAGATTCGCTATTCATTCAGATGTGGGGTGGAATATTTGGTTATATACGTATTAAAATAGTAATAACATAAATGATGCCAAAATCAAGATATTAATTTTTGAATCACTTTGTAATCTTATTTAATGTAAATGAATACTAAAATATAGCTACTTTTAGTGCATATATTACATAATGTTTCAAATATCTTAATTTCCTGTATCATTTGAAAACACTAACAGAAACGTGTACGTAATTTTCACAATATTATATAACTACAATCTCACTTCTTTTTAACTCACTTCTTTTTAAGACAAAATATAATATGAATTTATATTGTATTTTCTTTAACTTATAAATAATAATATGTTATTGTTCCCTTATTTTGTTTGTAAAAGAGGTAAGATTTTAAGATATTTTATCTTTTCTTTCTAAGTCTAGATCAGAGAAGTTTTGACTACAGGTACATACATGTACAAAACTGAAAATGAGCTAACTGCTGCATCTGGGCGTAAATGGGAAATCGGTTTATTTAATCCTGGATAGTTATTAATTTGGTCCTGTATGTAGGAGTCGACACTACCTAAGGTAGTGTCCTATGTACGTTATTTATTCGCAATCAGTAATTCTTGATTTATAATATAAATGAATTACCGTTCACTTTCACTTAATAAAGTTGTAAAACTGTGTTCAATTTTGAAATCATAATTAATTGTTATTTTCTTATTTAAGTTGAATAAATAATAAAAGTTAAAAAGAGTACTTGACATTAACTTTAAAAATTTTAAAAATATTCTATTTAAGAATATAGAATTAAAACAGTTCATTGGCGATTTCAAGTTTCTATTTCAACTTTTGTTCTTCGTTTTGAATTTTATCCGTTAATATTTTAATATTCGCTGTTGTTTTGTCTTTCTTAAGTTTATCTTATGTTGAGAAATAATTGAAAAGTATTTCAAAAGTGAGCAAACTGCTGCAGTTCCAGATTCATATTCGGTTTTAAGTGCACAAATTTATGATTGATACAAATTTAATGATTTAATGTTATACGACGATAATAATATTTTATGTTATAGTGAAAAACAGTTCATTGGCACGCTTCGACGTTGCTCAGCCGCTTAAACTGTGAAACTGCTTGGTTCAACAATTAAGAAGCTATTTCGAGTTTCACGTTCAAATATTCTTCTTGTTTACTAATTTTTGAGGTCAAACTTACAATTCCATTATTAATTTTGTCTTTTCTTTCTAAATCTAGATCAAAGAAGTATTAATGCAAAACGGAGAACGGGAGTAATTGATTGCAGTTCTGGGAGTAGATGGGATAGTTATTTATTTGATCCTGGATGTAAGAGTTGTAGCATTGTTTCAGTTAATTAGGGAATTCTTCACCAAATATTTCTATGAGTATTTCTTTCTTTAACTATAACCCAATTTCACCCAGTATAAGTTGTTCCCCGATTTTCATAAAGTTAAACTCTTCGTTATAGGGTTATTCAACAACTCTGGAATTTATCATATCCACAAAAAAGGTTGTAGTCTGATTTAGAAATATAATAACGCCACTATTTCCCAATGAAATACTATCAAGTGTATCAAAATGAATAATTAATTCTGTTTCCAAATTATCTTTGAGTTTATATAAATTTATGTTTTATTTCCCATTAAAAGCATCAAATACATACACGTTATTGCAAAATTGAAAACAAAAACCGTCCAAATTTTTAATAAAGTTGAAACTGTTCTTTTCTAAAATGTGAAGTTGTTTATTTTCTCGTAAATACATTTTACCATTTAACGAGAATAAAGCAAATAAATCATTTTCACTAGACTATACTAATATTGCATTTTCAGTTTTAATATTAGTATTTTAATTTGTAAACTAGCATTATTTCATTTGAACATCATTTAAAAAGAGATATGTTGATCCGTATTTTAAATACAATATCCCCTAATGTAATACTGCATTATTTAAATATTGCATTGATTCATCTAAAAACTAAAATTTTACGTTAAGATCATATTTAGCATATTATTTAGTTCTATTTTTTATAACGATTTAATTGTTTTAAATTAAACAAAATAGATCTATGTTTGGTTTAAATTTGTGTACGAACATAGCTTAATTGAGATATTAACTCTCGTTATCATCAGAACTCATTTAGTTGAAATGGAAACATAAAGGAATTACACATAAAGTATAAATATTACAATAGAAAAATCATTCAAAAGATAAAAAGATATCTTTATTATTTTATGGAAGCCTTTTATGAAGTTGCTGTTGAGTGAGTCATATTATTATTTTATGAAGTTGTTAGTAGAGTATTAGTATTAGATGATTTATATTTTATAATCCTTTATCATGAATGTAAACGATATCCATTTTCTATCTAGTGCATAGACAAAGATTAAAACAACTCAAGAAATAAACAAGTTCACTGGCAAACCTCAACGCAGCTCAAAAGTTCCAATTGCGAAACAACTTGGTTCAGCAGTTGGGAGGTGATTTCAAGTTTCTATTTCAACTTTTGTTCTTCGTTTTGAATCCGTTAATATTTTAATATTCGCTGTTATTTTGTCTTTCTTAAGTTTGTCTTATGTTGAGAAATAATTGAAAAGTATTTCAAAAGTGAGCAAACTGCTGCAGTTCCAGATTCATATTCAGTTTTAAGTGCACAAATTTATGATTGATACAAATTTAATGATTTGATGTTATACGACGATAATAATATTTTATGTTATAGTGAAAAACAGTTCATTGGCACGCTTCGACGTTGCTCAGCCGCTTAAACTGTGAAACTGCTTGGTTCAACAATTAAGAAGCTATTTCGAGTTTCACGTTCAAATATTCTTCTTGTTTACTAATTTTGGAGGTCAAACTTACAATTCCATTTTTAATTTTGTCTTTTCTTTCTAAATCTAGATCAAAGAAGTATTAATGCAAAACGGAGAACGGGAGTAATTGGTTGCAGTTCTGGGAGTAGATGGGATAGTTATTTATTTGATCCTGGATGTAAGAGTTGTAACACTATTTAAGCTAATTAGGAAAGTCCTCGCCAAAAATGCTAATTAATATTTCCCTTTTTAGTTATAAGCCAGCGTCGCCAAGTTCAAGCAGCGCGTGAATTTCCTCGAACTCGAAACATTTCTCCGTTGGACGTTGCACCACTTTAGAACTCATCATATCAATAAAATACGTAATATCGTAATTATAACAAATTATTACGCCTCCATGCACCAGAGATATTTTTTCAAGCTTGTTAAAATGCAAAATCAATTCAGTGTCAAGATTATATTTAAGCTTATACAATTTAATATTTTCATGATCGTTGTTTGCATCAAAAATGTAAATATTATTGCAAAATTAAAAGCAGAACCCGTCTATATTCTTAGCAAAACGGAATCCATCCTATTCTTTAACGTAAATTGCGTCGCCGTGACGCATGTACAGTTTATTATTAAAAGAAAACAAAGCGCACAATTCTTTTTCGCTTTACGCTGAATATGAGGCTGATGACGAGTCATCATGGTCAACATTGTCAACATCATTCATTTAATTTTATAAAACTATGTTTGTGTTATCCGTATATTCTTCAATTTTATTTTTATTTAAAATAAACAAAGCTGAACCAAATTTTAAGTATAGCTAACCATTATGAGGTATTGCATAGAAAAAGTGCATACACTCTTCAAAATATTCAAATTTTTAACTACTAAGATCATGCTCAGCATATTATTTTGTTTTATTCCTTATAATAAGTTTATTATTAGATATTATGCAATAAATATCGATATCTGGTCTCAATTTGTGTATAAACATGTATTTTGTGAGTTTATCTTGTTCATCGTTTTATTTATCTGCTTGAGGCTCTGGGTCATCTGATGAACTCATTATGCGAAGTGGGAGGTTTAACAGATTAACACTGTATATATGCTTGCACATATTGAATATTTCATCTAAAATGTATTTTATTAGTTTCTTATCATTGTGCATCAATAATAGTATTTAAAACGATATTTCTAACTTAACTTCCGAAATAGTATTTCAGCGCACTAACCATATCGTTGATTACTCTCATAATGTTATACTCAGTAATATCAATATTATTATCTCAAATTTTTCTAAAGCTCTTTAAACATTTCTTCTTTTCCTTCTGATATATTTATCATTCTAAATGTTGTTGAGTCATTATCATCATCATCATCATCATCATCATCATCATCATCATCATCATCTTCTTCTTCTATTCTGGAATTAATATATTAGTATTAACATCCTTATCAAACAAAATATTTACCCCACTCCATTGATGAAGACTCGAACGAAAACGTAAACGCGAACTATAAAACCACAGAAGGAAAACGACGACCGGAAAAAGGAAATCGAATTCGAGACGATGAACGCGAAGAAAACGGAGGGCGAAAAGTTCCAGGGAAAGGGCAGAAAGTTGTGAAATGGTTTTATTTCTGGGTCGTTTTTAAAACGGATGTTTATTGTTTGAAATAAATAAATGATTTGATCTTAGAAATATATATTAATTGAGATAATAAAGACATTTGTGTATAAATATTATAAATTAACATAAATTAAAGTTAAATATAAATATAAGAGTAGACTGTTGAAGAGTATCGATATTTTGAATTTTGTGATTCAAGAAACGGATCTTTCATGAAAAATGTGATAATCTAGTGAAATCTGATCTAAATTTGTCCTAAGACTGAGATTCTATGGAAAATGTCCAGATTTTAGGTTTTGGAAATTTTATTAATTTTAGGATATTATGTTAATATATTATATTAGGTTTAGCTCAATGTTAATATTTACAGTGGACGGTCAACCTGAAGAAAACAACGAGCTGCATTACACCAGCTTGATCACTAATGCTCTGCATGAATGCACCATCGCAACGAAGTAAGGTTAGAGAGACCGTCAAGCTACCGGAAGAAGGCGAAGCCCAAGGCAACGCTGGATCGGACGGGCTCGGAGTAACCGTCGACAATTGAAGACTTGGAACATGAGCGAGTGAGAAAGACATGTAATGAGAAATAATCATTATAGATGGTATCGCTGTGTAGAAGACTAGGGTTGGTATTAACAGAAGATCGAAGATTGTTACAACCATGCTAACGTAAGTTAGAAACTTATGAAATTGTAAGAAAATGACAAAAAGTGATTTCAATTTTAAAGTTGTACGATTCATATACTGTGGTCACCAGAACTAGTTGATCAGAGGGTTATCTGGTGTTTAAGTAAGAGATTGATGTATTTTCATATTATATAGTGAACAGTATCACTTCTAAGTACCAGTAACTTCATTTATTTTTAATTTAATCACTTCATATAAAATAGCGGCTTCTAACCCATAGAAGGTTGATATTGAACTAAATTTCTTATGATTCATTTCTAAACTAAATTTTGCAAATTACAAAGGTACAAGTTTTGTTAGAATAATTTTACAAATACGCGAAGAAGTTGAGTAGAGCCCTGTATTGAATTATAATAGAGGGACCTTGTAAAGGCTTCTAACTTTTTCAACTTCGGAGTGGAATTAGTATTCCAATATATTTTCTTTTCTACAAATAGAATTATTTGTTACGTTCGCTTCAATTACGCAGTCTATCCTGTAACTCTGAATGGTGCCAACCAAAACAACTCCCAAAAGTTTTATTCATAAATAAATTTACATGATAAGTTACGAACTTGGAATAAGAAAAGACGAATGCCGACTTTCAGTTAGCATATTGAGTAGAATTGATTTCATTTGGGCTGAATCGAGCCCTTTTCAAGACTTTATTGTTCAATATTTTGGAAACTTTGAACTTTTATTCCTTTGGGCGTCACTTTTAAAAGTATCGGGAAACATTCGTTAAATTATTTGGAGATGTTATGAATTCATAAAATTTTCAAAAGTTTTTAGAATATATTACAAGTGTCTACATCTATTTAGCTAGATTATTATCGCTAATAATATATCATATTTCAATATTTCTGTTCTAACAAAGATTCTTAGGTAATACCCCCCAACCTTAAACATTTTATTATTAAATAATAATATTGATTCTTAAAGGATTGTTATTAAGGTTTTGAGGTTCATTCAAATAACTTAACTTAAATGATCAGATTATCATTAATATATACTGTAAAAAATGAAAAGTTTCCACTCCATTTTAATGTAATCAGATCATAGTGATTCAAGTGACAGTTTTGAAATATAATGTGAGGAATCCGAAGACTATTCTATACTATCCGTACAATCTAATGAATAAAATGAATAAATGGTTGAAAATGATGAAAATGTTAACATTTCAGATAATAATTAAAGTGAGGTCACAGCAAAGATGATTATTATCCCTGGCTTACCGATTGATGAAATTTTGAAAGTTAAAGCTGTCGTACCACCTAATGTTATCGTTGGCCAAAAAGACTAAGATATTTGTGTGTTCACTGAAGACTAGTATTTACAAAATAAACTCAAGGAAACGTTCCCGTAAGCCAATATTCACTTGGTGGATTCTGATCTAAATTCCAATCAAGAAGCTATTAAAAACTAATCTACTCTAAACTGGAGATGCTTCTAATATTTGAATTCTGGATCTTTAAATAAAAAATCTAATGTTTAAATCAAAATTATTTATAACTCAATTGACACAGATATAGATGGAGCAAAAGCTTTCGCTAAATTCATAGCTTAAAGTGACATTAAATACTACACCAAACCCTTCTTTTTAGTTGGATCAAATATATATGATTCTTTTGTATAAATGTATTAAAGTAATGAATTAGTTGATAAAACTGGCAAGGTGGTCAAATTTACATTTAGATAGCATAAGCGTGAGGTAAGTGCATATGTTCAGATTCATGTGAACGATGTTGAAAAATATATTGATATAATCAACTAATATGACAAAACAAACATGAGATTTTATGAAATGAAACACATCTAAAAGAGAACTTTTAAAAATGAGGATCCTAAGAAATTTATTACTTTAAAACTATCTCATGTGTCCAAAACTGACGTTGAAAAAATTGAGAATTATTTAAAATAGTTTAAAGGAATCAAAATATAAAAATAAGAAGAAAACAAAAAGGAAAACCTCAATAAGGTTAAGCCAAGTGTTGAAGCGAAAGAAAAGAAAGAGATGAAGGTGCAATAACCAATTACAAAAGCCAAAACTCTAAAGAAAGAGTAACCACCCAAATAGATTTCTAAAAATTGTGGTAAGGCTTAAGTTGCTCAATAAATTGATAATAAAAATGTTGTTTAGTTTTTTGTCACAATAAATCTTCATGATATGCCTGTAGATACCGCCAAAATATTGGAGGCTGCATTAAAGCCTAGAATTCCATAAAATTGTACTTTCAAAGCAATGACTAAAGGCGATCTTAGCATCAAATGTAATTAAGAATCGCTCGAATAAGTTAAGAATGCTATCACAACATACTCTCCAAATCTTATATTTACTCAAAAACCTGTTAAAATAGAAACTCCTAAAGTAACTAATGCCAACATTTAACAAATTGAAAATTTAAAGAATTAAGTATCGATAGTGGTGAAGCTCGAAAAATATCCTGAAAAAGCAGCATAAACTCTTCTTCCTACAATCTTATCTGTTATCCCATCTTCTGGAAATGCATTTATATAAGGAGTCAATATCATAATACAGATCGACCCAACTGAAGTGGAATTGGTAGAAAGTTATCTGAAGTGCATCCAATTCAATGATTAAGAAATAGAATTTGCGAGATTGTGAGACATTTCATATTTATTCGTAAATTATAGAAAATAATCTTAAATAATCGGCTATTGTGGCGGAAATAGAATGACTCCCACAGACACATATATAAGTCACATAGAGGTGTTTAAGCAATGTTGTAGATATAACTCTTGCTTATTTGTTTTATTGTCTTCATTTAATATTTCATTTTATAATTGACACAATATTATTCATTATATATGAATTTAAACAACTTTTATACATTTTTCACATCCTAATATATCCCAGCGAATAATACTTCTGAATAATACTTAATAATCCCATACCATAAATGGGAATTTCATTTTCCAACTGCATAACTGAAGAAATCAGTGATATTCCAACAATAAACTTGACATAATTGTAGTATGAATAATAAAACTATGCTGATAAATTTATAAAAAATAGATTTGAACAGTGGTATAAATAAAGATTATTTTTGATAAGTTTCGGTATTAAAAATGATGGTACACGAGTGAAATTAATATAAATTACTTAGGTCAGTATAATATAATAATTTAAAAATTTTCACATCATATCCATACCGTATCCGGAAAGTTATATTTTTGTATTTTTAAAGAAGATTTGGTACTAATATCATATATCCAAGAACTTTGGTACAATAATGTTGGTATATGCTATGCACATTTTATTATTGTAAATATTGGCAATAATAGCATTCTATGATCTTTATACAACTATATTTTCACATTTTCACAAAATTAATATATATCCCACTCACTTAACTTTCGTTTATACTAGTTCGGTCTTCTGTACAGGAACTGTAAGTTCACGCGAATGATCATTAGTTTTAGACACACCTATGTACGTTAGGCGCACCTCCGCAACCAAGGCAACCAACGACTCGGGTACAAGCATCCAGGGGGCGTAACGCGGCTGCTTCGTGCAAGCCGATCTATACGGGAATCCACCTGCGTCGTACCATCTGCGTTTCTAAGGAAGCAATGGAGCGGTTACCGCTTTCCAATCCTGAAGGTTCGTTGATGGCATGCCCTTAGCCATACCGATCCTTGATGATGCCAGCTCAGCACTTTGAATCGGGGGATTTTACCTTCCGCAACCGATTTGGCCGAGCCGCATCTCAGGAAGATGAATGCGGCGAGGAACGAGAAGCGCAACCGTATGAACCCATCATCGATCACACTAAACAAAGCTGGTATTCCAGCAATGCCTCTTCAGCTCTAACGTCGAAACGCCAAGCCTAATCGTTCATTTTTCACATCCTAATATAAATGAATTAGTAGCAGAAACAAGTAAACGTTGTCACATTGCTGAATTTATTCATAAAACAATATCCACTGCCGATCTTATTGTATGAGAAGGAGAAGCATTTAAGGATTGATATTATACATTTATAATACTCAAACAGTAATGAAGAATAAATATTTAAACTTTTATCATTTTCACTCCGACTACTATTTTATCTTTGTTTCTTCTTGTTGTATTGTTACAACTTTGACGAGTTCAATTTTTATTATTCTCATTGTATATAAGCATTTCCTCATTTGAACTCGAAACATATTTGACAAGGTTTTTCGTTATATTTTGTATATATATATCTCACTTCCTCGAGACGGCACAAACAGACTTCATTGAGACTTTCAAAAGCGAAACATAGGCTCTCGCACGCCAGTGTTTCCACTTTCAAAACAGGCTCAACCCGTCATTTATGCCCACTCAGTAAGGACCCAACAGGGCCCTCACGGAGTCGTCAGCGAACCAGTTTTACCTGATTCGCTAACTTAATTTCCAGAAACTGGTTCTCACGTCTCAGTTTCTCTTTGCTCGTTATTTCCTTCGGCTTGCACGGGAGGTTGTTCCGTTGTATTGGCATTGCTTGGTGGTGGTTGCCTTTGATGCACTGTTTCATTAACTTGATTAGGTACCTGGGGTCCTTCTTAGTTTATTTGATTTTGCAAATTCCTAATTTCGGGGTATATTGCCGGTGGTATATTAACTTTTTCCTAGGGTTTAGCTTCGCTGATATCTTCCTTAGCTCTCTATTGTTAGATAAACTATTTCTGATATTCCATTTGGAGCTTCTTCTTCTAGGCTTTCGTTAAGATTGGCTTGGTTTCCTATTTTGCGTCAGTTATCGTTTTTTATTCATTTAGACCATCTTTTGGCTATTCGACAGGCTTTTCTAAGACAGGTTATTTATCCTCTTTCTTTTTCTAAGTTTCCTTTTGAGGAGACTTTGCGTTCGATTGGGGCATTTTAGTGGTCTTTTGATCTTGTGACTTTTAGACTGGGGGCTTTTTCTCTTTCTGCTTCTGAGCGTCCTTAAGCTTCGTTTTGTCAGGCGCTTTTCCTTCGATATTCTTCGTAGGTTCAGCTTTCTAACTTACTTCAGTCTTTTTCTTCTCGTTTTCAGGCTGGGCTTCGGCATTGTTTGTCTTTTAAGTGATCTTCTTGTCGTCATGCTTCTTTTTGGTTTCTTTGAATTTACGCATCACTGCCGCCGCTGTATCAAATTAACTTTACAATTCTCTTTACAGTTTGGCGATCTTCTCTTTGAGAGACTAAATTTTCTTGTCATTGCCTTTCGCGTTGGGGATTACTTTGGTCTGGGTGGGTTTGTCAGGTTTTTTCTTTGTGGACGTGTCCTCCAGTTTATCGTTGCCTTTTTCTGCTGTTTGCGTGGACTTCTTTTTAGTCTTTGTCTTGTGGGCTTTTTCAAAGTTTTTCTGTCTTGGCTTTGCGGGCACTTCTTTGATTGGAGATTGTGTGGCTACCTTCATCATCCCTTTTTCGTGAAGGTAATCAAAGATTTTCCCGTAGCTGTCAGTGTGTTTGAATTAAACATCACTGTCCGCTAGGGAGGCAAAGCGGTTGGCACTGGGTTTCTCTACATCGATCTCGCTATGTTTTTCGCCCCGTTGGACTACTTTCTTTCTATATATAAGCTCGGCTCGGTGTGTTTGAGAGGTACTTATCATGTAGCCAATCTCTTCATAAATTGTCTCGAAATTAACTCGGAGTTCTTCCAAGAATTCTCTCGACTTTTAATGAATGGTGAGATTCTTACCGATTATAATCGGAATAATTTTGAGCTGAGGTTACCATTTTAATCCTTTTTGTCCCGATAATGCTACTCTTTGAGAGCGTAGTATTTATCAAGATCCCAAGTGATTCCAATATCCAAATAAATCTGAACTCCGTTGACCACAATGCTGATGTCCGGTTTAGTCAGGTCTTCCAACCTGTTGTCGTTGTCTTTGCAGACTTTTCTGGCTTGATATCTCTTTCTGAGGATTCTTTCAAGGAAGTTTGCAAAACGATCGTGGGCTGCTATGTTCAGCTCGTTGATCTTTTTACAGTCTTGTTCGTGGCCTTCCTTGTATGGTTTTTGCACAGTTCGCAAATTTCTGGGATTGGTGTATCCCTCACGTTGTTGAAAACCCAGTTGATCATGTACTAGAATGCCGTGTTGTCCATTCTTCTACGGCCCAGCAGTGTACCCTGGTTTAGGCACCGTGTCGTCGACCTGTATTGACATTTTTTCTTGGATTTTCATTTCTTTGCGTGTGTCTCTGAAGAAATTCTTAGATTTAGTCATTTTGGCGTTTATTTTGTCAATGATTTATTCGAGTTTGGATTTGGTAATTTGATCCCCATTTTCTCGAATATAGTAGTCAATCTTTTGGATTTGATCTACCTTCATCTAATCGTAGTACGCGCCGGGTAAGATGATTCCAAGACCTCCTTGGCATTTGAAGTCGAATGCAAATTTTTGGAGTGCATCAGAGGATGCATTTGAGTGGAGTATTTCTTCCATGTCTGCCATCAGCTGCTTGTCAATTTCTTGATAAAGCTGCTTGTTCTCAGCGCAGTGTTCCGCGACATCGAGGAGAGGTCCGTAATTACAGGCGCTTACGATGCATTGGCAGAAAAGTAGAAGTTTATCCTTGTTTGGAATGTCTAATTTTGCGTATCCATCGAATTTCTTTTTGAGATTGTCCGTGATTTGTTTTGCCAGTGGTTTCGCTGTTTTCCCAAAATCTTAGCCTAAAAAGTTCACGATTCCTGATTTGTTAAAGAAGTTGGGGTGAGTGCACTCGCATTTTTCGGTATTTACTTCTAAATGCATTTCTTTGTACAAAGCAATCGTTTCGTTGATAGTTTGTTGGATTTTGTCGGGAGTTGTGACTACGACCATGTCGTCTATAAACCCCAAAGCGAATTTATATGAGTTTCCATTTTGGTCTTTTGCAGCCTGTGTCTTCTCCATGATTTAGTTTGAGAAACCACAGTATAGGATTGTACTAAAGTTACAACCTTGGTTTATTCCTACTTGGAGTTAATGGAAATTGTTTGACCATCTGGCTTTGATTTGGTTCATTATATAGCGGGAATCTATATTACTTACCCCCTGCTCTATCAGCATTCTCTCAATCAATTCGTGTCTAACACTCGAGAAGGCTCTTTTCACGTCGAATTTGATGGCGACAAGGCCGCCTTCGATTGCCAGAGCGAGTTTGTGTTTGGCTAATAGCATTCCGGATGGTGTGATTGCAAATTAGTTTTAATTGATTTTAATTTTGCTGACTAAACGTCTTTTGAGCATGGAATGGTAGCAGGAGAGCAGTGCTTCTTGGACTTGTACTGGTCTATAATCCTGTTTTCCATCACTATCAAGTTTGTGTTTATCTATGTATACAACTCTAGATTTGTATAGTTTAGATTTGTCCTTGATAGTTACTGCTTCATGTATCTGATTGAAGCCTTGTTTGAACATTTGGATGAGTAATCTATCGCAAGCTTTATGTGCGTATTTGAGATGCAAGTTTCCGAAACCTGATTCTCCAGCTGATGTATATTCATACATTTACTGAATTTATGTCTCGACTTCCTCGATTTTAAATAGCGGAGCTTGTGACTGTACCACAGTATCTTCACCCCTTGCTGGAACGTGAATAGTTACAGCGGGTTTTGTTTGGGAGAAGTGTTTGACGTCTAATTCTTATGTTTGCTCAGGTGTTAAGATAACCTGTTTTTCGCCTGCGTTATATCTTTCTATGTGTGATTACGCTAGACCAAATCGGTTGTAGTTGATGCAGAACATAATATAGTCTTCTGTTCGAGACTTAGTCTGATACTCTGTCTCTTCGAAGCCATTTAGATAGCTTTGAGGCCGTGTGAAACGCCCTAAGAATTCGTCCATTAGTGCCGGTGCATTTTGTGGGGCATGTACGAATTTGAGGATTATTTCTTCAGCGCGCTCTCTTATAGCTAGTTCGTCTTCAGCGTTGCAGTACTTTGACAACTCATGTACGCTGCATTTGGAGCTTTTGGCGGTTGAACTGTAGATGATAGTTGGATTGTCATTATTGCCGTTGTTGTTGCTACTCGGGTTGTTAGGCGGGTTGTTCGTATTAGGATTTTTGGAGTTATTGTTTCCTTTCGCGGAGGTTTTGGTCTCCCCGGTCTACGTTTTTCTCCACTTTGATTGTTAGCTTCACCCCCTTCGCTGTCTTGGGGAGTGTTCTGTTGATCGGTGGCTCTAACGATTTCATGGTAGAAAATGCATTTTTGTTAGTGGGTGATGGCGGCTTTCAGGTCTCTGAAAGGGCATTAACAATTTATGCAGAGCAAGTAATGATTGAATTTTTGATTCTTGAGATTGTGAGAATCAAGTTCCTTAACGATCATTTCTCTGATATTTGAGATAAGTTTGATATCATGAGACTTATAATTGTCTTGGAAGTGGCACATTAGGTCATAAACCTAATTGAAACTATATTTACAGTTTGGAACTGGGCATTTTATGTGAAGGTTTCTAGATTTGTAGGCGCGTTAAATCTTTTCCATCTCCGTGGCAATTTCCTATTTTGAGACGAGTATGCATTCCCGTTGGGTCTGAACTAAGTCCACGTTGTTCAGTGGGTTGGTAGGTATTTCCTCAAACTTGCGGGTTGTAGTTTTACAACCATGTCCGCAAATAGTATCAATAAGTACATGCATTTCCTCTTTTGGGAAATCGCGCAGTTCCTGATTTTCCGCTTTTGGTAGCTCGAAGGGCGGCGGTTCTAATTTATTTGGCTATTGAAATTCGTCTTTTCCGTCTGCTGGTTTTGGTACAGCAAGTAATTCCGGAATGGCGTCTTTTTCAGATTCCTTTTGGCACTTTTTGGCACAAAGATATGTTATGTTGAGTTCTTCGTGAGCCTTAGGAGTTTGATATTTAGATATCTCGTTGTGAGATACAAGTTGGATGCTGGGCATGTTTTCGCTGAGAGGATTTGCGGCCTCTTTTTCCGTTTCCATGACAGTTTAAGCCTCCTTGTTGTGTGGTGTTTCCACAGATACAGACACTTTCTAAATATTTTCTGGCTTGTGAGGTGGTTTGCCAGAGTTTTAAGATATTATAATTTCTCGAGCCATTAACTGAATTTTTTCATTTTCTATTTCTTGTAATTAGATTTCTTGTTTTAATAAAATCTATTTTTAGAAATTTGAAAGATCTTCTTTCTCCTTTAAAGATTCTTGTTCTCTTTAAGCGATTTACAACAAGGCCAATTCTAATTGTTGTCTTTGTTGCTCTAACTCTGCGTTTTTCCTGGTAATTTCTTCCCAGCTTTCGTTGAGTTATTGATCTTTTTCTTAGTTCAGTTATTCCATTTTTTATGCTTGTTCGATTTTAAGAGTGACTTCCCGGTCTTTTGCTTCAATTTCCTTCAAAATTCGGGCATTTTTGGCCTTATTGGCTGCTAACAGCTCAGGTTCAGCCTTCAAGCAAGTAAAGCTGCGAGATTAGCTTTCCTACTCTTTTTGTTACTCTTTAACCAAATTTAAGACTGCTTCTGGTCCTATGCTCATCGCTAGCTGGATAATTTCGTTTTCCGCGTATTTTTCCCGTTGGGACAGATGAGTTTGACCGTCAAAATAGGAGATATCGCTTATATCGGCATCTGCTGTTCCATTTTGCACATAAGAGTCATTTCCGTTCCCGTTTGGCTAGAATGGATTTATATAGGTTGTTTAGTTGCATGTAATCGACTAATTTCCCATAGTATCCCTTGATATCTGGCCAACAGACACATCTGCCGTTTAATAGCCCATATTTTGTTTGTAAAGGGCCGATTGGCATTATTGATGTGGTTGCATAAAAAATTGTATATATATGTAAAATGAATGTCGATGTTTATAAATCACGTCCGTCGAGTTTCATCTTTAACTCTTTGATATAATCGTGTTCACAAATCATTCGAATTATAAGTTGACTTATAAAATTTATTTACCACAGTTCTCCGAAACTGAGAATCATACAATATTTTCTAAAAATTTTGACAGATATTATTTAATGTCTTTTATTGGCTGTAAATATTCTATATAACTATTTTCTTGACAGCTTTAATTTTTTACAAACAGCTGTCCTTGAAACCCTATTTTCATCATGAGCTAAATTATAAAATAGAAAAAGTTTGAAATAGTGTTATAACCTTCTTGACGCTACTTAGAATAAGTTTCTGTGTTTAAAATTCTAATATAGATATTTGGATTACTGGGTCAGTTTAGGTGTGGCACAAAATTGAAGCTTGTAAAAATGACATTTTCTTTGTTACATTATATTGGGTTAATAGAGATAATAGAAATTCCATATCTTACTTATGTATAATGTTACATTTTTGAAAATCCTTTGGCATTTCATTTTAGAAATAATTTTCGGTATTATTTTATATAAATATCATTAATATAACAAATTCCACACCTCGATTATAAATGAGCCTCCGCAAAGAGTTGTTAAACTATATAACAGACCAAACAGATGATACTTCGGGAAAACTCGACCATGTAGTGATATATAGCACCAATAAAACGTGTTTATTTAACACTCTAAAATTACTAAGGTATCAATTCCATATTTCTTTCCAAAACAACCCAGAAACATGTTACCTAACTTTAACTGGAGGTTTTACTAGTAAATATCAAATAAAGCAATTTTAGCTTGTTAAAAATTAATTAAAGTAATCAAATAACCTAGAAGTCAATAATCTCATAACTCATTCAATTTAAAAGTTCATCATATATCTATAGCGCAAATAGCGTTATGAGATAATATTAATATGTCATGATCCTGAAAGCCTTTGAACCTAACTTTTAGTTAAATTGTTACCAATCTGAACTATATTGTAAATTATTTTGAGAAATATGGGAAGTCAGTTCTTCAAAGTTTAATAACTATCTAGATATATAGTAATATTAATTTAACAATTTATTAAAAAATATCAAATCTGAAAAATATAATCATAAAAATAGTAATTAGAAATTTAATAAAATAACGTGTGCTATCTTAGTATATAAATCTCTCACAACTTCAAGCAATACTTAAATATATAATTGTTTTAGTGTTTTAACTAATTAGTGTTTTAATAATATTTAGTTTCACAAGGCGCTCGAGCCAAGTCATATCTAACATAAATATTATTGTATTATATACAAAAATGAGAATAGCTAATTGACAACTAATTCGACTCTATTAAAAGATTTAAATATTAATTGAACTATAATGTAACAAATTAAAATCATTCTTAAAAAATAATTGGTTATTTGAGAAGCTTGAGTCATAAAGTAATTAAGGATTTATGTTTGAAACAGTTTCCACTTCAAGTAACTTTAAAACTCTATGCTGAAAATTCAGATGATAACGTAAACATGATAATATTCACTGTTGATGTGAGTTTGTAATAAGTACATGATTATCTTATATTTGAAATTCAAATTGATTGCTTTTTGCATAATTTCTTACAAGATTAATAAATTAATGACAAATTATTGTGGATTTGAATAAATATATTACATGTCCTGTCGTCAGTTTAATATTAACATTATTTAGTTGTAACAATCAATTTTTATTTATATTATTGAAAACAACGCTACCATAAACCACATTATAAAAAATGATAATTAACATAATTACTATATTTAAGAAATTAATAAACTAAATGGACTTCATATTGTCTTCAGGGTTTAGCTTTGCCTTGAATATTAAAATAAATAATTGTCTATAATTGACTTCCCATAATACTGGCATTTGAACTGTTGTAATTTTTATCTATTTTTAAAAATACAGATAAAATAATTTATGAAGAGTCTGATGGATATAGTTAGTATTCACTTTATAACTAATACAAAATTTTAAGATGATGCCAATTAGACTGATTCATGAAGATAAAAGTATAAAAGTTAGTAAAAATCACATAATATAGGAGAGTAGCTATCAGAATAATATTACATAAAAATAAGAATTATATAATAGTTGATATAATAAATGAGTTTAATTCATCCCACTCCATTCTTTCGTAAACCGACCCAGTAATATATTTGGTCTTGTGATACCACAATTTTCTTCATTGAACTAAAACCGAAATAGTGAAGTGGACATATGTTTTTCTTGTTATTTTCTTGTTATTTTTCTGAGACAGGATCTGTTGTCAGTGATCATATCACAATTAAATATAATCAAACACGAAATATCGCTTGATTTGAATCGCTACATATTTTATTTTTATTATTTTTA
The DNA here is from genome assembly GCA_963988835.1 of Hexamita inflata. Lineage (NCBI taxonomy): Eukaryota > Fornicata > Diplomonadida > Hexamitidae > Hexamita > Hexamita inflata. The sequence continues at coordinate 38,476 of CAXDID010000802.1, read as the reverse complement.
GAATTGAAAAAATATGGTGCTAGAGAGTTCGAAATCTTATTATAATCTGTAATAGTACAGTGGTGGGCCCTCGAAATGCTTTTTTGAATTAGGAAGAAGAATGAAGTTTATTATTTGAATCTTACTTATATCACTGCCCGGCTCAATAATGAGTGTGTTCTCCCTCCTCATCAATACACTCATTAACTCTATTTACTATTGATTTGTAAAGTGCTTCAATCACATCAAGGCCTGGTTGAGCCTTGGATAGCTGTGCTACAATAATTAACGTATATAACTCTGTATATACTTCAATAATAAGTTTCAACTTTACCTAACGTTGTATAATTTAACAATCAAGAAAATTGATTTCTCATTATGAAATGGAAGTGGAAGATCATAAGTAAAATAACTGTTGTTTTAGAGTAGCATCAATATATTATTTAATGCTGGGCCCGACTAACCCACTTGATTCCATTCTTCAAGAAACAAAAATGCATTCATTATTTGAATATTGAGAATGAAAGCGACTGTAACTACCTGAATTATAATTCTAATTAAGCGAAGTACCAATACTTCATCTTGAGCTCCCGGTTGAGATTGAAAGAAAAAGTCCTCCATTGTTTTCGTGATTAAGAAATACCTAAAATCGTTCAGATTGACCCAGTTGAAGATGAACACCGAGGTCCTCTGCAGGTCCAGTGCTTGCGCTACTAGTTATAAATTACATATTGCGTCCGTATACCAATCATTGGATCCTCTTATTCTTTTCTCCAATCAGGCTTAACTACCATATATTTTCGAGATAAAATCTTTCATAAATTAGTTTTGTTGACTAAAACGTAGAAATTACACAGGGACATCTTAAACAAGTGATATAACTAGTTCAGATTGGTACAATATTTTATGAATTCATCCGTTGGACCCAGAAATGAAGAGAATACAAACGCTTCAGAACTGCCTAAGTTTGTTAAGTGAATTAGTTGACCTTCCCTAAACATCTTCTACCGCGTTTATTTTTGTCATTGCCGTCCTTTTATTGCATGTGGTAATTTCTATTTTTCCTTTTTGGAATATTAAATACCGACTTTGAATAGTCGATTATGGTCTAATACGATCGAAATCATATTTTTGGCCCTCTTGTGTTAATGAGTAGTTCATGAATAATCTCCAACTTGAGATTATTTATTGGAATTTGTCATCCGCATTAGAAGTGGCAAAATATTTTAATATATAATTACTCACATAGTAAACAAGAAAAAGCAATTCCACCTCCCATAACTGTATTACTCTGGTTCTAAGTGATATCAATTTCACTTTGCTTCAAATAATAATATTTTACTATAGATAACTATAGATAACTTTATACTGAAGTTGCATTACTAGAGCTCTAAGTACTATAAAAATTTTACTTGTTTCAAAATACTTATTATTCATTTTGATTTTAGAACTATATGGCTTTAATTAGATTTTATGAAATAAGATTGGAACTAAATAATAGAGAAATGCAACTTATTCACAGATGTATCGCAACATATCATGACAAAATTATATATTTAACTTCAAATTTTAGAAGCAAAATAATTTAAAATATTTTAGTATCTGTTGAGCTATGAATTTAGAAATGAATTTAGAAATATACTGCAGATCCATTTGTTCTAAAAGCTATTCTAGCAATATTTTAACAATAATATTTTACAAGTTGAACTTATTAATTTAGTAATATTCTAGCAAAATTAGATATATAAAGTTGCAAACTGATTTAAGGAATTCAAAATTTAACTAAAAACCAGAGTTAAGATCAATATAAGGAAAATCGACGGACGCTACATTAACGGTTAGTTTCAATTTCGCTGTAAATTAGTACACAACAATAAATTACTTTGAATCTATACAAACAATATTATTTTAACATAAAAATAACGTCCTATCTGCCTTTATTCTAAGTCTAGCACTTGAAGTCAAAAAACTTGTTGCAAGTATAATTTTCTCAAGTTCGTTTGATTATTTTTGCGCTTAGATTCGAAAATCTATTGAGCTCAATCTATCGTTAACTTACGACCAGACCTAGTTGAAATAATATTGAAAGTTTGCATCGTTCCACTTAATTGATTAAGCTGTTTATTATTTGCATTTTCAACTAAAAGTTTTTGAATATACATATTTATAACAATATTTCAACGTAAGTGTGATCTAAGCAGACTTAACCGTAGTTTGCGTAATTATAAGCAAGTTTTAATGTTGATCCATTGTCCTTTTTAAAATTTCATAATATCTCGGTGGAGGAGTGGACATTAATTTAAATAACTCAAAAGATGATGAAAAACATAAAAGAAATATAATAATTATAGAAACATATGTCGTTCAATTCTTCAGTACATATATAAAACATAACATTGGTGATTAAACTTTCGACTCATAGATCTTAATAATTCGTTTATTAAATAAGAAGCACTAATAATACTGAACAAAAACTGTTAAGTAAAATCAAACGTATATTAAAATACGAAATTCACTTGTAAATATTTAGATAATAAACTAGTTCTGGCTAAACTAGTAAACTGTGAAATATTATTTTATTCTGGCGATCACTCGACGCAGCAACCTTAACGAAAAATGGCAGTTCATAGAATTTTATGACTGAACTTACTTTTAAATGCACTTGAAGTTCAGTATTGTTCATTTCTGACTCATGAAGTAGTGTAATTTTTAATGTTGTTAATATGTGTTGGTTAGCACTGGATTATGCTCATTCCGTTTCCACCACTATAACCAAATAATCTTTATTAATGACAAAGTTACAAAAGAATCAGTTTAGTTACATTCATTTATTAATATTATTAAACTCTTTTGATTAATTTTTCAATTTTAGAACTAACATAGACATACATTAATGTCATTGTATAAATTATGAAGCAGAATCACTTAGATTGAAACAAAGATCAAAACCATTTAAATAAACTGGAAAATTATAATTATTATATGTTATTAAATCAATATTGTATCACTATTTAGAGTCACGTGTATATTATATTTGTTTATATTTTATGCAACTACTGTAGTTATCCTACGGCGTTTCTACAAAATCATTAAAATACAAAATAAATACAATTATGTGTGTAATTGAATTAATGCATAACACTAAAAATATGTTTCGAATAATACTTCTGAATAATACTTAATAATCCCATACCATAAATGGGAATTTCATTTTCCAACTGCATAACTGAAGAAATCAGTGATATTCCAACAATAAACTTGACATAATTGTAGTATGAATAATAAAACTATGCTGATAAATTTATAAAAAATAGATTTGAACAGTGGTATAAATAAAGATTATTTTTGATAAGTTTCGGTATTAAAAATGATGGTACACGAGTGAAATTAATATAAATTACTTAGGTCAGTATAATATAATAATTTAAAAATTTTCACATCATATCCATACCGTATCCGGAAAGTTATATTTTTGTATTTTTAAAGAAGATTTGGTACTAATATCATATATCCAAGAACTTTGGTACAATAATGTTGGTATATGCTATGCACATTTTATTATTGTAAATATTGGCAATAATAGCATTCTATGATCTTTATACAACTATATTTTCACATTTTCACAAAATTAATATATATCCCACTCACTTAACTTTCGTTTATACTAGTTCGGTCTTCTGTACAGGAACTGTAAGTTCACGCGAATGATCATTAGTTTTAGACACACCTATGTACGTTAGGCGCACCTCCGCAACCAAGGCAACCAACGACTCGGGTACAAGCATCCAGGGGGCGTAACGCGGCTGCTTCGTGCAAGCCGATCTATACGGGAATCCACCTGCGTCGTACCATCTGCGTTTCTAAGGAAGCAATGGAGCGGTTACCGCTTTCCAATCCTGAAGGTTCGTTGATGGCATGCCCTTAGCCATACCGATCCTTGATGATGCCAGCTCAGCACTTTGAATCGGGGGATTTTACCTTCCGCAACCGATTTGGCCGAGCCGCATCTCAGGAAGATGAATGCGGCGAGGAACGAGAAGCGCAACCGTATGAACCCATCATCGATCACACTAAACAAAGCTGGTATTCCAGCAATGCCTCTTCAGCTCTAACGTCGAAACGCCAAGCCTAATCGTTCATTTTTCACATCCTAATATAAATGAATTAGTAGCAGAAACAAGTAAACGTTGTCACATTGCTGAATTTATTCATAAAACAATATCCACTGCCGATCTTATTGTATGAGAAGGAGAAGCATTTAAGGATTGATATTATACATTTATAATACTCAAACAGTAATGAAGAATAAATATTTAAACTTTTATCATTTTCACTCCGACTACTATTTTATCTTTGTTTCTTCTTGTTGTATTGTTACAACAACGCTTAATCGTTATTTTCACATTTTCACAAAATTAATATACAATTTCATTCTTGGAGCAAGGTATATTAGAGCTAATGGCTATAGATGAACATCAAATATTATATCGAATTTGTCTTAGCTTTCAAAAAATAATAAACTTTTAATTTTACACTTTTGTATTTTAATATTTTTGAAGTAAATAGAAGTCAAAGTACTAAAGAGCACAATATAATGTTTATTGTACTTCGAGTAATTGTTAAGTTAACTAAAGTTAGTATATTTTTTATTAATAAAATTAATATATACTTTCAATCTCATGTTATGTGTGAAATGGCAGTTATTATATAAATTAATAATTTCTTATTAAGTACATATGTGATAACAATACGTAACTAAATATATTTTAGATAATTATTTGCTTTTAAATCTATTACAAATTAATTACAAAACATAATATTTTAACTAATCAAGCAGATAAATTATATCACTATCTCGTTATATATTACTAGACTTGTTATTAGTTGTTAATATAAGTCTTAATCATAATTGCTAGGATTCATATTACACAATTACTCGTAATTTACGTCCTCAAGAAAAAGAACCCGCTCCCGAGGTTAAAATCCGAATAACAATCTTTATTTGTACCATTATTTGAACCATCATTAAATGATAACAAGAAATGATACAAGAATTATGTAACATTTAAGAAAAATTTATGCTTAAAATATCTTAACATGTTCAAATTCTTTCTCTTTTTAATGAAACTGATCTGCATATATAATTTCATAAGTATCGTTTGTTAAATATAATATTTTTATTTTTAAATAGTTTATGGGCTACTAATATTGATGTGTAATAATACTAATATAATAAATCTATCTACATCATTACTTAATTACTTCTTCCGATAAATTGTAATCCATTTTATCAGTACTGTAGTTTCATATAGAACATCTGCATGAGATATATCGTCAACATAGTTATCAATATTCGATTATAAAATTTGGATTTGTTGGTTTTATAAGCTGCTTTATTGTAGATTAGTTTAACCATTTATTTGACCATTTATTTAAAAGGTACTTACACAGAACGATTCGTAAAATGATGTTTTAAATTTATTTAATGCTAAATTGCTCAACGTTACAGTAGGCAATTGTTTTTCATCTTATTCTGGTATTACATACATACAATTTCCCATTTGAAGTGAAATGTTTGGTATTAGTAATTATTTAGGAATTTATACAAAGTTTAATACTGAATGGTTAAATCAAAATAAATATTTCCAAACATTTAAACAAAATTAAACTGCTCTGCTGTTCCAAAGACTACATTAGTGATAAAGGTTCGTAAATTACTAAACATAATAATTAGTCTATTGTACGTAAAAGAATATTATATAGATTTATATAGTAACGTATGAAATTATTAATTGAAAATATTATACATTTAAACATTGATATAATCTACTGATGTAAACAATATTGATGTAAACTTATCGTAAACTCAACGAAATTCTGAATTATTGAGATTGACACTAGTTTTGTTATAGTTTAAATTTAGTAATTTGTTCATAAGTTTGAATTTCAATCTTAAATGCTTTAATAATTCTTCAGTCTAGAGGTGTGGGCTGCATTTCATCGCTAATGTCGTATTCTATTTCAGCGTCTCCGTTTACAACTTAATATCTGTTTTTCCCCTCCAGAATTTGCTCGTTCGGGTTGAAACTGAAGCAAAACGAGTCGTATGAGGAGATTTTCAGGTTCTTGGCCGAGGAATCGCTCAAATTCTGATTCAGAGGTGGAACTAATTCGTTTTCTGGTTGTTCGGGGGAGTTGTAAGTGCAATTTCCCATTTGGAGTGTGTTTAATTGATATTTTGGAGGAAAGATGATTAATGAAAGTAATGTTATAAATAGATTTCTATTTAATGTGAAATGAAAGTTACATTAATAATAATATGACAATGTTGTCATTACATTATGTATTATTTCAGTTCCGAAATTTCAAATAAATCACTGAGAATATAATAACTCACTTAACTGTACCTTGTCATCGGTATTAATAACATGACTCACTCAACAGCAACAATCCAACAATACATCCAAACGCAATAAATAAATATATACTAGTTATTTTACTATGACCAAGTAAAAATAATATATATTTTAATAATATTATATTAATAATATTATATTAGTATTTTTGATAATTTTCCAGTTAATTTAAATGGTTTTCATCTTTGTTTCAATCTAAGTGTCTTATTAAGGCTCAATTTAATCATTCAATCTTCATCTCATAAATCATGATATTAATAATATTGTACATTAAGAATAAATATAATATTCATTCAACAACCACTCTAAGACTGGTTGACTACACTCACACAATTTTGAATTGTGACACCATTTATAATGTTAATTCCCTCTGTTGAAACTTAATTTGCAGTAAAATACAATACTCTGTTATTAGTCAGTAAAACTCCCGAAAGAGTTGACGGTCCAGTCACAACTAATTATATGTTGGTTACTATTGAATTACTTAAACTTAATGTTAAAATACTGCTAAAGTTAGAATATAATACATGAGAAAATAAGCCAGAACAAGATGTGGATTCACTAGTATTACTTGAAGCTTAAATATTACTATTACACACTAAAATATTGGAAAGATCAATAATATTTTACCTATATATAAATGAAATTAATCCACTTGCAGCTACTACATTAGTCACAGGTCCATGTGCTTATATATCTGATTAATTTACTATAGTATACTTAATAGAAAGTGGAGTAATATGAGAATCTCCAATTAATCCACCGGCTAAAGAATATGTAATTATTTGATATGAAGTGATTGTTATATTTTTAACAATACATTGCAAAATTGTAATGTGTATTTAACTATTAATTTGGAAGTTATTATTTTGTACTTATCCAATAATGCTACCTGATACTGCCCAACTTGACGGACTCAAAATATTATTAGAACAATTAAGGAATGAATCGTGAATATTAATCATATTTATATTAATATTTGAACATACTGACGCTAAAAGACCAACATTATATGATGATGTGACACTTGAGTTATCAATAGTTAAACTTTAAATGTTTTAGATAAATGCGAGTAGCACACCAGATAATGCACCCACATATTAACTTACTTATTATTAACTTATAAATATCTAAATATTTGAATTTGTAAAATCGGAAGATGTACCATTAATATATCCGAATACACCTACATAATTGTAGTAAGTACTGTTATATAGCTTATATATAGCAGACAATGTATTAATATATAACGTGCCACAATTATATCCAACTAACCCAAACATATTGAATTACGATATTATATTTGATAATAACATTTCGTTAATAACAGTTTATATTATTCTAACCTTTGAAAGATTGCTTTAACCTATAAATTGTCCTGAAAAATTAATATATTAAGTGTTAATCTATTCATATTAATTAAAGTAAATATCTGATATTTCTATTATCGAATTATTTGAAATAGATATTAACTAGCCAAATATTAGATAGTTCGATAGTGATGTAGATATTTTACTAAAAATGTTTATATTTGAGGCATTTCCAACATTTATTGAAATGTGGTTAATTTATGCTGTACTATTATTGATATTAACTATAAGATATGAAGATAAATTCCCTACTGTGTATATTTATGGAGTTATATAAATATAATTCAGTGAAATAATACTATTTTTTACTAAATTTATAGATAAAGTTATTATATTTGAACTATAGTATATTCCATATATATGATATCCTATAATACTAAGATATCCATTAACAGAATTAATCAAATTAAGAGATCCTGAAGATGCTGTGTTCATTTGAACATTTATGAACAAATTTGAAACAGTAGATGAAATAGCCATATTCTAAATAAGACTTAATATATTTCCAGAACTAATACTTATAAGAGTCCCCTAATTTGATATAATACTCATTTATTATATATTAACTTGTGAATTTTGTGTTACCATAGAACTGGATGAACTAAAATTAACGCTTTATAGTTGTATTTTGATATTATTAAAGATATTTTATATTTGGAACAACGTGAAACTTGAAGCAATTGATTAAACATCTAAAAATGCGTTTAATACAATTTGTGAACTAAACACAAATCCTGAAGAGAAATTAGAAGATTAAATTGAGTTTGTAACTTTGGAGACATCAAATAACTTAAAAGTGTAAATACTTTACTAACTCTGGAATTATAGTACGTATTCCTTCGTATTTTATACTATTCCTTATAATAGTGACAATGAATCAGATAATTGTTATATTTATTGATCTTTTAAACTATTGTTTGCTGCTATTGCTGCATATAGAGCTGTTGCATTTTTAAAGATGCGCTAATCTAGAACAGATGCACTTTATTATAATCCACTTTCCAATTACGTTATATTTCCATAAATATGTTATTCAGTGGTATTGAACATGATATTCATTATATTATTTGTTTAAGTAATATTATTCAGTAAATTTTGATTTAACAAATATACTGATTAATTAATTTCTGTAATTTTGTCATTTATACTAGAATTTGAAATAGACGCATTACCTACAATATATTATTCAAGAACTTTGAACTAAATGTTACTATTATTTGTAACGTTAATTAATTTATTATTTAAACTTTCATTAATCTGTCGCACAGTCAGATTAAGTGAATTTACCGCTGTACTTGCATTTATCATGCTTATAATGCTTGAATTTAGTTGTTATACTTGTTGGTTAATGTATGATTCTAAAAAACTGTTATTTGATTTGATTATTTGTAGTAACATACTTGCATTACTATAAATGTATTGGTCTAATTATTAAATTGATGTATTTAGTGCAGTTAAATTTCCAATCATATGTTATTCTTGTAAATATAGCATTTAAATAACAATATTTTAGTTTTCAGTTAAGTTATATTCTATTTATATTTTTAATTCATTAATATCTAACATCATTTCATTTATGGATTCTGTATTATTTATTATTTATTGATAGCTCTTTTAACTAATATTTTACAATATATTCATTTATTAAGAAACATCCACACATTCCGTTCCATTTAAAACAAAATATTCTTTGCAAACACACGAATTAACTATAAAATTAAATATAAACGGATCAACACAAGTTAAAGTGAAATTTTGTATTTTGCCATATATAAGGGAGCTTGAACAAATTCCATAAATATACGATTAATTTTATTAACATATGTTCTCGCACTAAAACAATAATTGGACAGAGAGAGTTAAGTTATTATTTTAAAATGCACTTGAACATACCTAAACATTATTTAGAATAATTAATTATTAGATATCTGAATGACAAACTAAAAGAGAATAATTGCTATTATTATTGTATCCAAGCATCTTCATGTTGTTTAGATTGAAAGATAATTACTAAGTTAAGTTTATCACCAAACCAGCAGAATATACACTTGAAAATCTGTACTGTATTGAAGTATCTGATATATTAATAATACTACCAGAAGCACACATCAATCCAGATAATATTTAACCAGAAGCAATAAATATTAATATTGAAGATTATATTTTAATATCACATTAAAAACATACAAGTGCACTATTATGGGTTATATAGTTAATTGTAACATTAATTGTAGATTGTTGAATCTATTATATATCTATATTAAATCCAAAGACTGCAAAATTATTATCATTACTTATTTAACTTATAATTTAAGATTAAAATATTGTCTCAGTACTTATAAATATATTTTACTACTTATTATATTGTGACTGCATCGATATATTATTTACTAAAATATTATTGAGTTTCTTTCCCTTTTAACAATATTAGTAATTTTAATTATTCAAAAGAATATTTTAATTGCATTAGTTTTCCAATTATTTCTCTATATATCTAAATATTAAGGTTATAGAAGACAACATTTAATTATAATTTATAATAGTTATTATATATGATACTGCCGTTATCAGCTGTTATCAGACCAATTTCACCATACGAATTCATGTCAACGTACCAACGCGTTAATTTACTTATTTTCGTTCCTTTTAACGTTTAAAAAGTAAAACTATTTTAAACAGCACAAGTATCAACTCAAAGAACGCGAAGAAGAGTTGATATACAGATTCATGCAAATGTACCGAAATAATTAATACTAGTATTTAAATAATTATTTATTTGGCATCTAGTATTTTTGTTTTTATTTTTTTTATTTGTTTTAAAATATTTTGTGAATTTAAAATATACTGGAAATATAAATGTTTGAGAATCTAACAAAATTTCAATGTATGATATTGTGATTATAATTATTTTAAAAGTTATGTGTAATTCATTTTCAGTATAATAATCATTTTATATTATTTAATTATTATGATTCTTCTTCTGTAGATTAAACTTTTTTGTATTACTTGATGACTTCAAAACCAACTCCATTAGTTCGGAAGAGCTAACTGAGATTTTGTGAGGAGACGATGATCAGAGAAAAAAGGTGTATTTACGATCACAACATTGAATAGATTGCGCACCAATTTATTATGAATTTTTTATAAATTTAAAACTAATGGTTATAAATTATAACTATAAATTATAACTATATGTTTATAACTGTATAGGCAATCATAGATTGAAAAAATATTTTATAATGATGGTGTGAGACTGGTTTTAAAATAAAATGACTCACTTAACTGTAACCTTATCATCAGTTGGTTTTAAAATATAGTATTACTTGCTTTATACTTGTATTAAAATATATTTCACCTACCCTGTTTTGCTCATTTGATTTACTTCCACATCAATGAATATAATTAACGATTCTTTGATTACGAGTTGAAAAATATAATTCAAGTCAAAATGTTCGTAGATGTTAGCTGGCACTATAGACAATCTTTAGTTGACACTTTAGATAATATGTATACACTATATCGGTCAGAGACTATTTCGACTCATCCTCAACATCACTTTGGTCATTCTAGAGAATTAGTATTTAAAGATAATATTATGCCATCTTGTTCTTGACAATGTAAAAAGTTAAAGCTGTAACGATCGACTTTGTAGCTCAAACCAAACTTTAGTTTGAATCAACAAAATGTTCAAAACCTTGTGAAATAAATTACAATTTGTAGCCAATCCAGGTCTTGTTTCAATAGTATTATATAGATATATTATTACATATTGAAGACATGGCAAACATATTTTCACAAAATAATTAATAATTTAGAATTAGTTTACTTCAAAAAAGAAACTTAGAAACTCTCTAAACACAGTTGTTCACTAATCTCTCTAGTTCACAACACTATCCGAACAACAACACTAATGAAATAACACATCACAATGTTGAGTGATCTAATTCTTAATTAATACCAGTTAAAAACAAAATACTGGTTTAATATATTGTACTTTTTGAATTGGTAATACAAGTTGAATTAACACATTGCATGCCGCTTTTAGAAGCATCTTACAAACTATGTTACCCATTTGTGAGTGGAAAATTCAATATCTTTATTACCATATATGCCAGGGTGGAAAAAGATTCCACACCCTTTCATTTATCAGTCATAAATTGAAGATGATATTAATTTTTATTCATTAAAATATGTAATAATTAATTTTATAAATTCATAATACACTCCTCTAATGAAAATAGGTTAAAATATCATTAAAATATTGATTTTTGACCCTCTAAAATATTACAAAGCACCAGCCTTATGTAATATGACTATTTATAATTGCAGTACCATCGCTAAATGATAATTTCCTCAAAAATGAAACAGTCTCTATGAGGCGAATGTGTTAACAATACAAGTTGAATCAATTAAACAAGTTGAATTGAAAAAAACAAGTTTTCGCCCCGAAACATGTTTTTAGGCACATCACTTGATAAAATCGTTTTTGAAAAATACTACTTTATAAAATGTAAGTTAACAATATAGTTCAATATTAATTTAAATAAATATCTTCGAAGATTTGTTTGAGAAATATTATGTTAAATTAAATAATAATTAAATAATAATGACTATTTTGTTCTCTTATATCAAACAATAAAATAAACAATTATCAAAATATAATGAATTCTACAAGAGATCATTTGTGCTAAAAAGCGCTTGTCACTTGAACTTTAAAATTTCTAGGAAACGATATTTAACTTTAAATAAGTTGTTAAGAATTTTGTATTTTTTGATGTTGATCATTAATGTAACAGTAGATAAGCTAAAATGAATCGAATATAATTATAACTAGGCTTAACAGATCGAATCAATTATAAGAATAATCAAATTGTTTGTATAATAGTTAGAACACAAAAATAAATGATAGAAATGGATAAATTTTAAAGTTGAATTAAAACTAAAAAATTAAAATTCTGTCGCAGACATCAATCCTTACTCACATTAATATTTTCATTTCCCTCCTTCTCAATTATTTTAATAATTATTTTCATGTTATTGAAGCGATCAGCAGTTTGAGTATATTTGCACTAATTGCAATAATACTACTTCCAATTATTAAAATGATGCGATACTTCATTCTTAACACTTTGAGAACTGGAGCACTATTTTCAAAAACAAGGAGATAGTTATAAGTGATTATATGTGTATATATGTATATAATTGTATATAATTGTATATATGTGTATATAATTGTATAATAGGACTAGCCCTCATTCGAACTGCCTCAATTATCCATATACATATTGTTCCAGAATGTGTTTCGCTTCACACTTTTAACATAAACCAATGTCACAAATGCACTAATTATTTGTAGTTGTTCTACATTACTTGCATCTCATCGATGGGTTTTTCAAATCAGGTCTTTGTGATATAATAATATATATATAATATATATATATAAATATATATATATATAATATATATATATATATATATATATATAATAGTTACTAAATAGACTAAATAGTGAATTTCTTAAAAATCAAAAACTAGATTTTCAACATATTATTTCTTTTAGTAGAAATTTGTGTCAGGTGTCATGGCTTTAATTTAAGGCTGTTATTCTTACAGCCTGAGTACAGAATGACCATTTTAGGCTGTAAACTGTACTGTAAAACACCTGTAAAGCTTGAGTACAACTTTCCGATAACTGTACGATTTTTACTGAAATTTACACTATTTTATACTATTTTGGAGTGATTATTATATTAAGCAGATGTATTTTGTGATTTAATTACTGATTTATAATAATATATATAGGGATGGTTTTTTATACTACATTGTAGTATAAATTTCAAAAGTAGTATACTTTATTTTGTTATATAACTAAAAGAATAACTGATTCTTTCCCTTTTATTTTATTTTAATTTTCTAATAACCCCTGGGGAACTTCATTTATCTTGGTTTAATTTCTCCCACTTCAAATTTAAATTTACTAAATTTTCTAAATCAGGAATATTAACATATTTACACCCATTAATGTGCATATTTACCTTAATAAAAGAAAATATAACATGCGATTACTATTATAGTCTCTCTACGGATAAAATCGACATGAAGTATACTTTTTCAAAAGTAGTATAAAGTAGTATAAAAAACCATCCCTAAATATATACCACACCAAACATCATCAAAACTATCGAAAATATTAGAATATGAACCAAGCGGTATAAATAAAAGTATTTGAACATAAAACTATTTTTGAATAATATTGATGAGAGAAACAATTAAAAGTATTAAAAGGAAAACTTAATTCTATAATATACTAAAATTATATAAATGCTTACGTATTTTTACTAAAATGTCGTCTAACTTCACTAAATATACGAATTATATAATATATGAATTATGTTAAACGGAATTTAGTTATACGTGTACATAGGACTTCTTATACTTACGAATTAGTAACAATGTGTTAGATAACATGATAAATTGATTATTTATGCTATATATTCCAGAGTTTATTGCAAAATTAATAAAATTTCGTGAAAATAAAAGACGAGAACAAAAATAAAATGAAATATTAATATTTTGCACAATGATTAACAAAGAATTTGAATATAATATAATATAATAATAAATAAAATAATATAATATAATATAATTATCGTCTTAACAACAATAACACAATATTAAAAGTGAACATAATGTATTCATGTATTTTCAGTTATTAGACACATATATTATTTCATATGTAAAATAGATGACTATTGCTTATTTGAGAAGAACCTACACAAATTAATAATTAATAATTAAAGTTTAATTAAATACATGTTTTCATTTTTTCACTCGTCTTCAATTCTCGAATTATTACATTGTCTACTGTAATACTAGTATTAATCTCATTTTGTCTTTTTCCAGTATTAAAATATATAAAACAATAATAAATCCATTATCAGTCCAAGATCTCAAACTCAACCCCATCTTTCTTAACACACTTCTCAATTGAACACCTTTCCCCGTCCAAATACGAATTCCCGTCTTCCTCAAAACAATCGTTAACGCATTAGTCCCCGGCCACATTCAAAAACGAATTCTTGCACTTTTGAACGCACCTCGTTTTATCCGCGTTTAAAATAACGCATTTGTCAACGCATTTATCGTCACTAAGAGCTATATAAAACGGAGTGCAATATTGGACACACGCTGTGTTATTGAAAGAGATGTATGCGTTTTCAACTGAGCAGTCTGAAATACAGGCGGAATTTTGTAAGTTCATGAAGGAATTCTGGCAAACGCAGATGTTATCGGTTTGAAGTGAGTTTTATGGGCATAATGTGCAAGAATTGTTGGCTTAGGTGTAATATGCGGATATTGGACACACACAGGTCAGTTATTATTAGTTTGGAGTTGAAAGTGGTGGGCACTTGAAGCAAGAAACGAGGCCGGATGAATTTGACACTTGGTACGAGTCTGAGTCGCAAACACAGTTGTTATTAACAATGGAGGAATTTTGTAAACAAGATGTGCAGGTGTTATTACTTGGAGAATAGAACTAGTTTGATTGGCAAACACAAGTAAAATTCACGTTATCTGGCGTAGAAAATACTGGGCACTTGAAACAAACTGTGAGATTCGCATTCTATGATACTAAATACGAATCAGAATCGCAAGTGCACACGTTATTCACCACGGTTGAATTCTCTAAGCAAGCAGAGCAAGAGTTAGCTGAAGGAGTGTAAAAGCTGTTCCCAGAACAAACACAGGTTTTAGCTTATTTATCCGGAGATGAAGATGAAGGACAAAGATAACAAGATGGAAGGCTATTTGAAATACTTTCCTGATAAGATTATCCATCGCATTCGCAAATATTACCGCTTTTCACTGAATTAGACGGGCAAGCTTCGCAACTATTACTAGAAGCAAAATAAATGTAATTACCATCACAAAGACAAGAAGTAAAAGTTGAAGAATCAGCAACTGAGTTTAATGGACAACTTTTACACATGTTATTATTCATTATCAATCCATTTGAACAGGTGCAAACATTATTTATAACACTAGAAAATTCTGGACATGCTGCAGCATTACAAGTGTTAGAAGATATGTCAAATAGGTTATTTCCTTCACAATTGCATAAAGTTTAACCATTATTCGGTGATGATTATAATGGGCATTAAATACACGCTGTTTAATCAGCATTTAAATAAGAATCTGAGTTACACTTACAAACATTATTCGATAAAATAGAATTAAGTGGGCATTTAACACAAGAATGACCATCAAAATAGAAAAATCCGAAGCAAATACAACTATTATTTAATGAATTTACTACGGATTGAACTGGGCATACACACTAATTAGAGAAATTAGAAATGCCATATGGGCATTCAGTACAAGTATTATTTTAATTAGACCAAAAATAATTTTTATTAATACATTAGCAGCCATCTGCATTAAGTTATCCTGGATTATTATCAACAGAGCCGGAAACACATTACTAACATGAAGCGTTATTAATATTTACTTATCCTATTTCTGGGCACATACAAATCGATCTGTCATTATATAAAAGTGACGAGGTGAAAATAGCGTTGCAACTTATGCATTCGTTGGCGTATTCGTCAAATCTTTTAGGTGATGTGCACTTACAGGTTAATTTATCAGTTGTTCTCATTAGCTAGCCTCCGAAACAAGGCGCGCAAGTGGCTTCTTTATCAATTATAGGTTTTAAATAATTTCCTGGTACGAAACATATACAAGCATTCGACGAAGCTGATGTGCGTCCGCCGGATGGGCACGCTTTACAAGTTTAAGAAACCATATCAAAATAATTTGATATAGATGGGCATACGCAAAACGTTTACAATAAATCTGGCGTACCAGTTGTGCATGTTAAGCATGTTTTTGAAGCCGAGTTGTAGTAAAACCCTGTTTTGCACTTGCAATTTATCGCGTCGGCTTATAAAACCAGGCTTGAGTCATCGCAAATGCACGCCATTGCATTATTTGGGTCTGGTTTTGCGTAGCTTCCGCAAACTTTCATCTCATTTACGAGTTTTTCAACACAAAAGTGGCCGTCAAAGTACGTGTTTCCGAAGCACGTGCAGTTATTATTCGCCAAATTGATCATTGATATTTATACCGGGCAGGCGCAGCTATTCCCGGCCTCCGTGTTTCCAAAAGCGCACCTTACGCACCTGTTAATCGTATTTGACCAGTAGTACCTCTTATCCTCGCACATGCACCCCTCCATGTTCACCACGCCCGGATTCCTATCAACTGATCCATGGGCGCACACCTAGCACGAACTGTTTCCAATATTTACTGTTCCAATTTCACAAGTGCAAACTGAGCGGTCATTAAATACTTAACCCGTTATTAAACAAGCTAAACATGTTCCAGATGACTCGTCAAAACGGGACCCGTCAGGGCATAAACAAGTGAGGAGGTCGTTCGAGCGCGCACCAGGGCAGGCTGTGCACATGCTCCCCTTCAAGTAAGCGGAGGCAGTGCACATACAATAGTTCTGAGTTGGTGAGGAAAGCGAGTTCGAATAGCAGTTCGTGTACAATTTGGTGGCCAAATTGAAGTATTTTGTGTTCGCAGAGTAGCAGAAAGACTGAGAAATGTCCGGAGTGCCAGAAGGGCAGGACAAGCAAGACTTCTCAAGTGAATTATAATACATTGACGCCGGGCACGCACAAGAAACCAAATCGGTCTGCAAAACAAGCGAAGAACCCTGACAAATGCAAGCTGATGCCAAATTATTCGGATCCGGCATCGCGTACTGCCCGCAAATTTTTACAGCACTGAGCTTTTGTACTTAAGTACCGGATTATGCAATATCCCCATCATTCTGATGATTTTGTTGTGAATTTAAAATATATATGAGTACTAACATATAAAAGAGGTGAATATTTATTATTATATATTATAATAAAAAGTTAAGCTTTAATAAACTTTGTGAAATTAATATAATTTTTGAATTTTTGTAATCATTCAATATCTGGAGGACACAGTGACATACACCCAAAACATGACGCTTTTTAATAAGATTTGGCTTTCGATTTACACTTGAGAGTATGTGTAACGGAATATTATAACAACAACTCTTTTTCTGAATTGTTCTGCGATTTGAATTCTAACTTTTCTTCTCTTTCTTTCTGCTTTTGTGCTTCCTTCTCTGCTTGTTCTTTCTGCTTTTGTGCTTCTCTTTCTTCTTGTTCTCTTTGCATTTGTGCTTCCTTCTCTGCCTGCTCTTTCTGCTTTTGTGCTTCTCTTTCTTCTTGTTCTCTTTGCTTTTGCGCTTCTTTCTCTGCCTGCTCTTTCTGCTTTTATGCTTCTTTCTCTGCTTGTTCTCTTTGCTTTTGTGCTTCCTTCTCTTCTTGTTCTCTTTGCTTTTGTGCTTCTTTCTCTTGTTCTTTCTGCTTTTGTGCTTCCTTCTCTGCCTGCTCTTTCTGCTTCTTTCTCTGCTTGTTCTCTTTGCTTTTGTGCTTCCTTCTCTTCTTGTTCTCTTTGCTTTTGTGCTTCTCTTTCTTCTTGTTCTTTCTGCTTTTGTGCTTCCTTCTCTGCCTGCTCTTTCTGCTTTTGTGCTTCTCTTTCTTCTTGTTCTCTTTGCTTTTGCGCTTCTTTCTCTGCTTGTTCTTTCTGCTTTTGTGCTTCTTTCTCTGCTTGTTCTCTTTGCTTTTGTGCTTCCTTCTCTTCTTGTTCTCTTTGCTTTTGCGCTTCTTTCACTGCTTGTTCTTTCTGCTTTTGTGCTTCCTTCTCTGCCTGCTCTTTCTGCTTTTGTGCTTCCTTCTCTGCCTGCTCTTTCTGCTTTTTTGCTTCTTTCTCTGCTTGTTCTCTTTGCTTTTGTGCTTCTCTTTCTTCTTGTTCTCTTTGCTTTTGTGCTTCTTTCTCTGCTTGTTCTTTCTGCTTTTGTGCTTCCTTCTCTGCTTGTTCTTTCTGCTTTTGTGCTTCTCTTT
This sequence comes from Hexamita inflata, assembly GCA_963988835.1. NCBI lineage: Eukaryota > Fornicata > Diplomonadida > Hexamitidae > Hexamita > Hexamita inflata. The sequence continues at coordinate 19,762 of CAXDID010000802.1, read as the reverse complement.
CTTCTTGTTCTCTTTGCTTTTGTGCTTCCTTCTCTTCTTGTTCTCTTTGCTTTTGTGCTTCTCTTTCTGCTTGTTCTCTTTGCTTTTGTGCTTCCTTCTCGGCTTGTTCTTTCTGCTTTTGTGCTTCTCTTTCTTCTTGTTCTTTCTGCTTTTGGGCTTCTCTTTCTTCTTGTTCACTTTGCTTTTGTGCTTCCTTCTCTTCTTGTTCTCTTTGCTTTTGTGCTTCTTTCTCTGCTTGTTCTCTTTGCTTTTGTGCTTCCTTCTCTGCTTGTTCTTTCTGCTTTTGTGCTTCCTTTTCTTCTTGTTCTCTTTGCTTTTGTGCTTCTCTTTCTTCTTGTTCTCTTTGCTTTTGTGCTTCCTTCTCTTCTTGTTCTCTTTGCTTTTGCGCTTCTCTTTCTTCTTGTTCTTTCTGCTTTTGCGCTTCCTTCTCTGCTTGTTCTTTCTGCTTTTTTGCTTCTTTCTCTGCTTGTTCTCTTTGCTTTTGTGCTTCTCTTTCTTCTTGTTCTTTCTGCTTTTGCGCTTCCTTCTCTGCTTGTTCTTTCTGCTTTTGCGCTTCCTTCTCTTCTTGTTCTCTTTGCTTTTGTGCTTCTTTCTCTGCTTGTTCTTTCTGCTTTTGTGCTTCTCTTTCTTCTTGTTCTCTTTGCTTTTGTGCTTCTTTCTCTGCTTGTTCTTTCTGCTTTTGCGCTTCCTTCTCTGCTTGCTCTTTCTGCTTTTGTGCTTCTTTCTCTGCTTGTTCTTTCTGCTTTTGCGCTTCCTTCTCGGCTTGTTCTCTTTGTCTTTCTTCTTGTTTCATTTCGCGTTCTTTTTGTCGTTGTTCGAGTTTTTCTTGTCTTTTTATGTCTTTTTCTTCGAAATTGTCTCCGTTTTCGATTTAAAATTCGTTTGTTTCGTTTTGCGTTTCAATTTCGGGGAGTTTTTCTTCGTTTTATTGGTCGCTCATTGAGTGGAGTGGGAACAGATGATATAATTAAATAATGACGCCGAATCGAAAGAGAATTGATAGTTGAACACATCAAAAGAAACTATTTCTTACTAGCGAAACGGTATTTAAACGTTTTTCCCTCTTTTCTAATTAATATTATTTCAAAAAATAAAATTGTAATAAAGTAATAAAAACCTGACGTTTTAGTATTTGTGGTTTTGAGTATATCAAATTAAATGATATAAAAGATTATAAAAGTATCTCTTCACATTGGCTGCTCTAACTCATAATAATAACTATTATACATATAGCTTATATATTAGTCCATACGCATAACAGAGAGCTAAATGATAAACAAGTCCTACAAATATTATAAATTATTAATTTTTTCCACACTCAGATTCTACTTTTTTCTGTTCTAATAATAATCCTCATAATAATCATTATTTATCTTTCCCCATTATTATCTTTTCTAATATTTTATTTTCCCTTTTTATATCCAAATATGATACCAAAAGATATTTTTCTATTACAAAAATATTGGAGCGGAACTTCTTTTCACTCTGGATTCTTCTTACGTCCGTCTCTCTTCGTTTTCTTTATAAACTGTACCGTCCTTATTATTCTGTAAACGCAATTAACTGAACAAACAAATAATAAAACGGCCCCCGAAACAATTCCCGAAATTTACGTCGATTTTCGGTCGTTCAGTTCCCGAGATTCGATGAAATTGTAGTAAAAATAGTCGCCCACTTTCAACTAATACATCAGAGACATTGATTAAAGTTGTGTGCATGCGTTTAAATACTGACAGGACCAAGACAACGTTGTATCATGGTCTATAACAGATTCAACAGTAGCGTTTAATTTTGTTAACACGGACGAAGATGATTTATCAAAGAGGAATAAATCGCGTGTGCAAGACTCACCAATCATATCGTAACAGGCCTCCGCCCACTAGCTGTTGACAATAAGATTATCGTTTTCAAAACGGAAGCGGCCACCCGTCCAACAATCGTATGACTGAATAAGAGATACCTTCATCGTAAATAACACAGTCGTAGAGCTCATCACGTTCATATCCAGGATATACTAAGGCGGATTATCAGAATTGTAATCTGCGAGGTAAAAAGCAACACAAGCAGCTTGCTCCTCAGCCGAACCCTCAATGCACTGATAATCAATCTCGTGCAGCAAACTCGCGCCCTTCTAACGCGTTTTTATGCTCTAAAACACATTCGCGTTGATCTTACCCGATAAACGATACGAAATAGACGTATAATCCAAACCAGACAATATCGCGTTTATATTCGACTCATCGTAACCCAAAATGATCAAAAAGCCCTTGAACCCTCTATCGTATAAATGAACATAAGACTGAGTTAGTAAATCAGTATGCGCAGCAGAAATTATATCAGTTAACATATACCGCAATTCAACCTGTTAAGAACCTTACACGGACTCAAATTTGAGAAATGATTGATAAAAAGCTTCTCCCATTAAATTTTAATGCTATTCTGAGGTAATTGGGATGATAACATCAGCCTATTATTGTAATTAATAGGGTAAAACCACGTCGTTTATACTTACATCAAATATCATATTTTAAAACTCAAAAATTATTGATTTAATGTAAGAATTTGGATGATTTACTAAATCGTAAGCCACCATTTGAATTACGCATTATTAAGTAGGTACTAATGTCAATTTAAGACTAGTATCCTAAACTTTTACCTACATTGTAGAAAAACAATTCATTAAATCAGATTTTAACTCATCATAAAGCAATAATTCAACTTAAGTCACAAATTAGAAAGAATAAAGTTGTATAACTATAAATGTCTCATCAGTATACAAATCGATATCATAATTATTAAATGCGTCTTTTGGCGGAATTGTAAACTATAATTCTGTAGTTTCCTTGTAACTAAAATTTCTAGCTATCATTTACAATGTTGTTGGAAATATTAAAGATGACATACTGAGATTGGCACCGATATCAGAGGGAAATTGTGAGCAAATTGAGTTATTTGTCGGATTTAAAATTACGGTAAATGTTCTCATATTTTTATTCAGGGTTACTTTTGATTGTTGATCATAACAGTTTTATAGCTATATATAATTAATTTAATCATAAACATAACTGAAACAAAATTAATAGAACATCATATTTATGGTGTGTACATTTTACTATTTTAATGTACTTATTTTTATTCTATTTGAAAATTATAGCTTTTCAAAATTATGAATCACATGCACTTTTCATAATACTTTTTCATTTGACATTTCTTATTTATAATTAATAATTAACATGTATGCATATGAATTGTATATGAAAATACGAAAATGGTTAACCTCATATTTACCAATATTTCTTTTCTAAAGAAATAAATTTCATGCTGCATTGCAAACATGTGCGTCTATAATTATCTTATATCTACAATTCTAATTTTCATTGTTCAAAAGATACAAATACTTGAAATCTTGATTTGATCAATATTTGTGATTACTTGTATTGTTGATAACATGGCAACAGTTTAGTTAGTCGTTTGTATGATATTAGGTTTAAGAAAGATTAACAAATAGTATTTTATAGATCTATACATCCTCTCACTAAGTATAACTAGCAGTAAATTCAAAATATCTCATCAAGTTGTTGATTGACTATTACTTTTATTAGATTTTTGAAGAAACAGCTCCGTTCATGATTCTAACGCAAAATTTCACCCCCGTGTTGGGCACGTATGAAATGCTGGCAGCGAAAGTTTCTTCTCACTTTGAGTTTCGACTTCTTTGTGAGCTAAAACTTTCACTAGAGGAAGGAGTGGAACATTATAATCGTATATTAAACAATATATCATAGAATGAAAATACAACTTTTCTAATAATAGATAACACTACTAATAGATAACATTACTAATCTTCTTGAATTATCTAATATTTAAATCTTTAATAATAGCTTATTCTAAGGTAATATTTATACAATTGAATAAAGATAAACTATTTATAATCAAAACAATGAATTTAGATTTATCACTTTCATAATTGCGTAATATTACCAGAATAAAATAATAAATTCATTATGTTAGTGCCGTGTTCATTTTAAGGAAGGTATGATACTACCTGGATGCCAGTTTATATCGCCCTGGATTTTTCACAGCTTCGTACAATCCGCACTTTTTTAGTAAACAGCTTTCGATACTCGTCCGGAACTATTTTGGCAGCTCCGGACAGCACAACATCACCCCCGTGTTGGGCTCGTGTGGGCGGTGGGTTGCGAAGGTCGGCAGGTTCGGGCTCGGGCTCTTCTGCGAGCCAGGACTTTCATTGGAGGAAGGAGTGGAATGCTAAAATGCGCGTTGAATTATACAGTATTACCAATATCGCCGTATTTTAACTATCCGTTTGAAAATGACAAGGAACAGCGTCTCTGGAGCTAATAATGGCTGCAGCGACGAGTGGACCTGCAATAGCCTCCCTTTCTAGAGAAGTAATAGGAGTACAGCGTACAGGATAAAATGAATTCACTGGCTCTGTCTTCTGAGGTTGATGATGTACATCAGGATGTTGTGCTTGAAGTAGTCCTTGAAGGCCGCCCTGCTCAGGAACTCCAGCGCCACTTTGCTGGGCCTCTGGCTGGCCATCTGCTCGCTGAGGAGTCGCAGCAGCTGCTTATCGGCGGTCGAGAGCTGCCTCGGGTAAATCGCCACCTGAAACGAGTGGAGGTAGTAGTCCTGGACCTGCTTGCTCGTCTTGCCCGGGACCACCATCGCCCTCCAGAACGCCACCTTGTCGTTGTGCTCCAGGTACGCGTTCACCTTCACGCAGAGCTCGGCGTGGCCCAGGCCGTCGTGGCTCTCGAAGGTGCATCTGGACAGGTTCTCCTTCAGGCTGGCCGCGAAGAGCTCTCTGAACTGGTCGGAGGCGGAGGTCTTCTGGCGGCTCACGCTCTTCCTGAACTTCTGCTTCGTGTCTTCTTGCGAACTGGACGCGACGTGCGAGTCGTCGGGGCGAGTTTCGTTTTTGACCAGGTGGCGCGGCACTACTACTGTCGAGAAGTACTGCTGCAGCTCGGACGACGGGACCCCGGACTGGCCGTGCATCGTTTCCCAGAACTGCTGGTACTCGCTGTCTCGGAGCATCATGATCTGGTACACGGCGGTGTCGGAGCTGCTGCTGCCGCTGTGATCTACTGACTGCAGGACTTCCGCGGCCTTGGAAAGAAAGGCGCCTTCTCGGATCACGTGCTGCATTGAACTCATGAAGAGTGGAGTGAAACGTTAGCTGGCGACCCGCTCGGAAAGCGTGCGAACAAAATAGCACATGGATTCAAACACCGACCCCGTAAGTATACAGACAGCCCAGATACACAGCTTCGGCGGCTACATTCTCGGAAAGGTGTCGAAAGCTAAAAAGCCCACTTGTTTCTCCAAAACTTGCAAATCAAATATTTCTGGCCAATGAATTATATGCTCGTGATTAGGCGTAATATGTATTATATGTCCAATAATCAAGAAATGACCACTTTTATAATTTTATCTCTTTTGCGATACATAATGTACCCTCAAATTCAAACTAGTGAAAGTGAAATAGTCCTTCTGCATATAACTGATGATATGATGGTTTATCATGTTTTAATTCGGAGTTATACCTTTAAATAATTTAATAAATATTTCTAAGATTTCTATGTCAATAGTATACACAACGATTAGTATTGACAAGAATCTTAGATTAATCAATATATGCAAATTGTTCGTGTTTGTGAAGATAAGAAAAAGATACAATATTTGCAAATCTAAATAGACATCTATGAATTTCATGATATTTAGTTATTGATGTTAATTGGTTATGATATAGTTATTGGGTTATGTATACTTAATAGAATTAATAATAATATAATTATCACTAATTATTTAACTGCTAAAACAGCCTAGAAACAACACCTGTAAAACCGACTCTGCTCTTTAAACTTCTTTGTTGATGCGCTATTTATGTTATTGAATTTCTATTTGTAATTTTTAGCGTCCAGTTATGAGCTGAACTATTTGCTTATGTGGGCCTAAAATAAGTTAGTTTTGAGCAAATTTAACAACTATATCTCGAGGTGCCTCATTCATTTACTGTCTTTTAATTTCTTTTATTCCAATATTTAGATCCTTAATGGGTTCAAAATCTCGTATGTAATTAGATTCAACATTAAGACTTGTAAGATTCTTCAAATTTATAAGTGGAGTAATATCAAAGATTTAATTATACTGCAAATCAAGACGGTCCGCGCTAAACGGCTGAGCGCATAAATATCAAAAAATTAATTTCCACTCAAATATAAACTTTTCAAATTAACTAACTTTTGTAGAGGATATATATCAACTAATTCAGAATCGCTCAACGAAACATATGTTAATTTTTTAAGATTTTAAAGAACGTCTTTACTATTAACTTTTCCAGAAATATATCGCTAGGTTCTTTTAGCGTATTTTTATCATTCATTAAGTATTATAACTCCAAACCATATATTATAGCTATTCTTTTAAAATTCTTGTTTTAATTACTTTACTCTATATAATATCAGTTATTAGAGGAGTGGTGTGATATTAATGTTATGATATTAAAGATTGGGATTATTATTTAATATTTCCATTTCTTTGTTATTAATTAATTTACTTAAATAATATTAGTTATATGTTTTCAATTAATATTTTATAAAATACGCTCAAAATTCTTCGTTATCGTTTTCGACGACTTTGTCTTTGTTTTTTAGTGCCCATACTTCAATAAATACATTTTCAACTTTTTCGTTGACTTTGAAGAACGTTTTTTGGATTTGTTGTGTTTTGCTGGTGAATTCTATTTTGAGTTCTTCTCCCATTTGTTGGATGTAGGTTATGGTGTCTTCTATTTGTCTCAGGTCGAAGTTGAACGCTTGTTTCATGTTGAGTTGGTCGTTCAACAACTTGAATTTTTAGCAATTATCTTGCAGTTAGTAGTTTATGTCCAGTACTTGCTTAATTTGGTTTTAAAGTAGTTCGTTTTGTTCTTTCTATTCTTGTAATTCATTTTGAGCTTGATTTAGTTGTGTTTTGAGCTCCTCGCCTTACTGGTACCCCAGCCCGCTCATGTTTCTCTGAAACTTAAGGTTTTGCGCCTTAAGGTTTTTGTTCATCTCCTGCAGTGCAATTATCTGCTCAATTTTCTAGTAGTATATTTTGAACACCTCTCCAATTTGCTCTGAAACGGGCTAAGCTTTGTTGAAAACGAGTTTTGATTTGTTCACGTGGTCGGACACCCGGGCAAGTTCCGTTTTGGCCCTCCCCAGTTCTTACCTTAAGAACAGATTCTGATTGTTTTAAGGTTTCTCGAGCTTTGGGATATTCTGTGATTTAAGGGCTGAGCGCACGGTCTGGTAGCAGGTGGTTAATGATTATAGTTGCTCCCCGTTGGCCAAAAGAGCGAGGTCACGCAGCATCTCAGCGTACTACGTGCAATGCGCGCAAGGGGCCTAATGTGGTTTGACTGGAGCTGTATCCTCGACTTATTCTATGCGCAGCTGCTCGTGCGAGTTCGGGGGCACTATCTTCACCTTCTTCGGCTTCTTCGTTGACTTCGGCTTCAACGGCTTGGCCTTTTGCGGGGCACCGCGCTTATTGGGGGCCTTTTGTATCACTTTTGGGATCTTAAACTACTTCGCAGGAGGCTCAATCGGAATATTGTCGTCGTTTATCTCAACTTGCTCCGTTTCCATTTCGGGCGGACTGTCCATTGGAGTGAAAATATAATGGAATACGAGGATAAAATTGTAAATATACGTATTTTAACACCAAAAGCATCCAAATAAGTATATTTATTTATAATGAATTTGAAGATAGAATTATTACATAAGATTGTAAATTAAAAATCAATCAACATTAGACTTACTCTAAACCATCAACACAGAAAGTTGATTTGAACTTTATCTATAATCTTTTCACGTTAGTTTAATTTAATTACTTATTTTCATATATTCATTTTCACTAATCATTGATCGAATTTTGTTCAAAATATGCTTGACATTTCGTTAATAAAAGGGCTATAGTTGAACAAATATCTAAAACATGCTTATTTATTTATTCTTTCATTTACTTCACTTGATTATCCAAATTCTTGTTATTAATTTTCTTCAATGTAATATAATTTGAGCTTATAACTTAAATTTTCTGGTACAAGCTAATTTAAATTTTTGACGGAGCTTTCTAGTACTAGTATTAGTAGTTCAGGTTGTAAATCCGTTTGTGGTAAATCGGGTCCATGTACATTTACGGCCAATATGGAGATACTATCCAGTTTGTGTTCAAGTTCAAGTAGTTCAATGAATTTAGTTCGTATAAAGGTGTTATGTAAATTACTTAATTGTTGAACAAATCCAAGTGCTCAAGGGATAAGTGAGACAAGGCACTTACTTCCATTACTTTGTTGCTGAATAAATTTAAGTATTTGAGGTTCTGCAGTGTGAATAACGGAGTTACATCGGAAATAGAGTTCAAAGATAGGTCTAAAAATTCGAGTTTCACGAGTTTTTCAAGTGGAATGTTAATTATTTAGTTGCTTCTGGCCTTGAATGTCTTGAGATTTGTTGTATTTTTCAGTGCATTTATGTTAATGATATTATTGTAACTTATATCTAAATATTCTAATTCGATTAAGTACTTCAAAGGAGCAATATTCGATAGCATATTCTTCCGCAATGACAAATATGTTAAATTGTTGAAGTATCTTATGTTATCTAATTCTATCTGTTTATTTCCGCACGACATTTTCATTAAGCAGTTTAACTTGCACTTGTGGATTTGATCGTTCAGTTTTCTTTTTGTCTGCTCGCTGTAGCGCTTCACGAACTGTACTCGCTGAATTTCATGCGTTTATTTTGTTTCGTTTTCAATCGTTTTAATATGGGGAGTGGAAATAAATATATTCTTGTATTAAAATTATAATAAGTTAATATTTTATAATTTAAATACATGGCGGACCCTTGTAAGCGAGTTGACCCCTAATAAGCGAAATAGCACCTCCCTTATAAGCAAGGTATTAGTAGTATTATGTATGTATATTTATGTAGTATTAAAATAAAATTATATTAATGTAAATAACAATACATGTATAAAGTTTATGTGTATTAAGATTTTGTATCTGTTTCATATCTTAATATCTTAATATTTATTGTATCTGACAAATTCAAACTTCCTGTCAATTCTAATCGTCGTGTATACTATCGGCCTGAACATCTTAAAAATTATTAATAAACTATATGCCACTTTGATTCTGAATTTTAATAATATTAAATTGTAATATTATTTTAAAGAACCTTGCTTAATACAGAATTTCACAGAGGTTTAAATATTAGGGTACATAATGTACCACAAAAGAGATAAAATTTTAAAAGCGGTCATTTCTCGATTATCGAACATATATTAAATATTAAGCCTTAATATAAACATTCTAAACATTGGCCAGAAATATTTGATTTGCAAGTTTTGGAGAAACAAGTGGGCTTTTTAGCTTTCGACACCTTTCTGAGAATGTAGCCGTTGACGCTGCGTATCTGGGCTGTCTGTATACTTACGGGGTCGGTGTTTGAATCCATGTGCTATTTTGTTCACACGCTTTCCGAGCGGGTCGCCAGCTAACGTTTCACTCCACTCTTCATGAGTTCAATGCAGCACGTGATCCGAGAAGGCGCCTTTCTTTCCAAGGCCGCGGAAGTCCTGCAGTCAGTAGGTCGCAGCGGCAGCAGCAGCTCCGACACCGCCGTGTACCAGATCATGATGCTCCGAGACGGCGAGTACCAGCAGTTCTGGGAAACGATGCACGGCCAGTCCGGGGTCCCGTCGTCCGAGCTGCAGCAGTACTTCTCGACAGTAGTGGTACCGCGCCACCTGGTCAAAAATGAAACTCGCCCCGACGACTCGCACGTCGCGTCCAGTTCGCAAGAAGACACGAAGCAGAAGTTCAGGAAGAGCGTGAGCCGCCAGAAGACCTCCGCCTCCGACCAGTTCAGAGAGCTCTTCGCGGCCAGCCTGAAGGAGAACCTGTCCAGATGCACCTTCGAGAGCCACGACGGCCTGGGCCACGCCGAGCTCTGCGTGAAGGTGAACGCGTACCTGGAGCACAACGACAAGGTGGCGTTCTGGAGGGCGATGGTGGTCCCGGGAAAGACGAGCAAGCAGGTCCAGGACTACTACCTCCACTCGTTTCAGGTGGCGATTTACCCAAGGCAGCTCTCGACCGCCGACAAGCAGCTGCTGCGACTCCTCAGCGAGCAGATGGCCAGCCAGAGGCCCAGCAAAGTGGCGCTGGAGTTCCTGAGCAGGGCGGCCTTCAAGGACTACTTCAAGCACAACATCCTGATGTACATCATCAACCTCAGAAGACAGAGCTAGTGAATTCATTTTATCCTATACGCTGTACTCCTATTACTTCTCTAGAAAGGGAGGCTGTGGCTGGTCCAATCGTCGCCGCAGCCATTATTAGCTCCAGAGACGCTGTTCCTTGTCATTTTCAAACGGATAACTAAAATACGGTGGGATTGGTAATACTGTATAATTCAACGCGCATTTTAGCATCCCACTCCTTCCTCCAATGAAAGTCCTGGCTCGCAGAAGAGCCCGAGCCCGAACCTGCCGACCTTCGCAACCCACCGCCCACACGAGCCCAACACGGGGGTGATGTTGTACTGTCCGGAGCTGCAAAAATAGTTCCGGACGAGAATCGAAAGCTGTTTGCTGGAAAGAAAAATACAGATTGTAATATGCCGTGTGCACGTATCAAAGGGAATTTAAATAGTATTCTGGTAATATTACACAATTTTGAAAGTGGTAAAGCTAAATTCCTTGTATTGATTATAAATTGATTATAAATATTTATCTTCATTCAACTATATAAATATTACCTTAGAACGAAAGAACAAGCTATTAATTAAAGATTTAAATACTAGATAATTCTAGGATTATCATTATATTATCATAATTAGTTACGTAATTTAATAACATGACTCACTCAACAGCAACAATCCAACAATACATCTAAACGCAATATATAAATATATACTAGTTATTTTACTATAGCCAAGTAAAAATAATATATATTTTAATAATTCTTGTATATTCTTGTGGTTGATAATATTCCAGTTTATTAAAATGGCTTTCATCTTTGTTTCCAATCTAAGCGATTCTGCTTCCTCATTTATGTAACAGCTTTAATGTATTTACTATGTGTGATTTATCATCTTTTTTAATATCAAGTAACTATTTTACTTTATTTTATGGTATGAGATGTAAACATATATACATAATATTAAGAATATTACGTATGTGTGTAGTTGTTTAATTAGTTTTTTACTATGGTTTTAAAAGACTTTTAAGATCTTTTTTGTAGAAAGTATGTTTTTACATTAATTGTACATTTAAATCACATTTTTCTTTATCTTATTGTATTTTTAATATTTTAATATTTCTTTAAAATATTTTGAAACTTTTGTTTTTGGATAAGATTATATTGCTCTTTTTAATAGCAAATTCATTTTAATTCATATTTCAGTATTATATATTTTCTTTTTGTCATTCATTTATTTTGATTATAATTTAATGTGTGTTTTCTTTTTTTTATTTGTTATATTTGCATTATCCGTATTCATCGGATTGTGTGTTGGTGAGTCATGTTATTTTTTCAGTCCTCGCTACACTCAGAAGAATTATCTCTTCTGAGTGGATCGAGTTGTTCGGGATCAATGTGGATGTTAATGATGTCCTCAATATTGCGTACTTCATCAGAAATTTCATCAGTGATATCTTAGCAAGTATCCTTGCTAGAGACTGCTGAAATATCTTCTTTTTCGGCGTGTTGTGCTTCTCCAGGTTTCTTCTTCTTCGGTTTTGCTTTTCTAAAGACAGGTTGCACTTTGAGTTTCGATTGGATGTTCAAATGTTGCAACTCAAGGTAGTTCTTTACCTCCTCCTCATACATTCTGGATTTCTCTACTTCCATTTTTATGACATTGTAGGCAATATCCTTATACAATTTCTGCATATCGCAATATTTTTTCATTTACTCAATTGTCTTAGGATACATTTAGAGTTGTGGTGATACTACAATTGGGATAATGTCTCCATAACCAAGTTTTTTATATTTATATATCTTTTGGTTATATGCTTTTTGAGTATCAATAGCAATGGTAACATCAAAGTGTTGAGAGTCTGGTTCTGTCACTATGTCGGGCCTGCTATTACTATTATCCAGGCCCAGCTCTCTTGCAGTTACTGCAGCTTTTGGCTTGTACTTCTTGTAAATAAGGTGTACAATTCTGTTGACAATATCATCATGGCTGGTCATATGTTTGGATATCATCTGTGAGCACGTAAGGTAATGATTACTCACTTTAACATTTTAGTTGCAGAGGTTGCATTTGTAGCATGCGTCATGTTTGAGGGGATGTTAATTGTTTTAATTTGTAAAGATTATCTTTGTAATTTGGTCAAACATTTCATCATCTAGCAGAGCTCTTTGAATGAGTGCATGATGTGCGATATTAAAATCATTGTTTGGGTTTAATGATTTAAAGAAGTCTTCTACTTCCTTTTTTTGAATGGCCTTCCTACAATCATGATATTCTTGATATCCTTTGGTTACATCATCTGGGTATATCTAAACAATTTATGCATCAAGTTCTCATGTAAGTGACGCTGTTCCATATCATTTCCAAACGGGTAGTTAAAATACGGTGGGATTGGTAATACTGTATAATTCAACGCGCATTTTAGCATCCCACTCCTTCCTCCAATGAAAGTCCTGGCTCGCAGAAGAGCCCGAACCCGAACCTGCCGACCTTCGCAACCCACCGCCCACACGAGCCCAACACGGGGGTGATGTTGTACTGTCCGGAGCTGCCAAAATAGTTTCGAACGAGTATCGAAAGCTGTTTACTAAAAAAGTGCGGATCGTACGAAGCTGTGAAAAATCCAGGGCGATATAAACTGGCATCCAGGTAGTATCATACCTTCTTGAAAGTGAACACGGCACTAACATAATGAATTTATTATTTTATTGTCTCATCGACTCATTCATAACAACGCAACGAACTTTCGAGCTGTATAAGAACTCGATTATAAGGGATTGCACAATCCTAGTCATATATAAGTGATGGAATATATAGAATATGAACCGAGTTGTAAGTTTATTCTTTAACCTAAAGAACAGAATTAACTTTTGGCTAAATAGGAGATTAATGGTATTTCCTGAAACAATACCTGCATCGCGCGGCTTCTTTACCTGAGATTAATTATATGCCATTTACTGCTTTGCAAGGTTTATTTATCAAAGTCCGATTCACAAACATTTACATATTTTTGGGACTTCAAATAACCGATCAGTTTGCATTTAATGGCAAATCCCAGTTTCTCATTGGTGACAAAATGTGTATACTATTGACTTGAAATCTTAGACTGTTTATAACTCCGAATCTAAAAAATATTGTTTATTATATCGTTGATACTCTGAAGAAAAGGTATAACCAAATTTGTTAAACCCACACTTTACATATACAGCTTGATGATATATCTTTTTGCATCCGAAAGTTTAATAAACAATCACCCATTTTCTGGTTATTGGTGCAATAGTTCAGTGAAATCACTGTGTATACTATTTGCAAAAAATCTTAAAATTATCTGTGTTTGGTTATTAAAATTTAAGAGTGTTGTAACATTAATTATTATTTGGAAACGCGCTGGTTGAATAATTATATAAATATTAGTTTGAGGGTACATTATGTATCACAAAAGAGATAAAATTTTAAAAGTGATCATTTCTGGAATATCGAACATATAATACATATTACGCCCAATCACGAGCATATAATTCATTGGTCAGAAATATTTGATTTGCAAGTTTTGGAGAAACAAGTGGGCTTTTTAGCTTTCGGCACCTTTCCGAGAATGTAGCCGTTGACGCTGCGTATCTGGGCTGTCTGTATACTTACGGGGTCGGTGTTTGAATCCATGTGCTATTTTGTTCGCACGCTTTCCGAGCGGGTCGCCAGCTAACGTTTCACTCCACTCTTCATGAGTTCAATGCAGCACGTGATCCGAGAAGGCGCCTTTCTTTCCAAGGCCGCGGAAGTCCTGCAGTCAGTAGATCACAGCGGCAGCAGCAGCTCCGACACCGCCGTGTACCAGATCATGATGCTCCGAGACAGCGAGTACCAGCAGTTCTGGGAAACGATGCACGGCCAGTCCGGGGTCCCGTCGTCCGAGCTGCAGCAGTACTTCTCGACAGTAGTAGTGCCGCGCCACCTGGTCAAAAACTGAAACTCGCCCCGACGGACTCGACGTCGCGTCCAGTTCGCCAAGAAGAACCGAAAGCAGAAGTTCAGAGCAGAGTGAGCCGCCAGAAGACCTCCGCATCACGACCAGTTCAGAGAGCTCTTTCGCGGCAGCCTGAGGAGAACCTGTCCGATGCACCTCTCGAGAGACACGCCCTGGGCCAACGCTAGCTCTGCGTGAAGGTGAACGGCGTACTGAGAGCACAACGGGACAAGGTGCGTTCTGAGAGCGGCGATTTGGTAGGTCCCGGACCAAGACGAAGCAAGCAGGTCCAGCGAACTAACTACCTCCACTCGATTTCAGGTGGGGCAGATTACCCAAGGAGCGTCTCGACCGCGACAAGCAGCATGCTGCGTACGGGCGCTGGTGCAGTGTCGGTTGACAGCATGGCCAGCCAGAGGCCCAGCAAAGTGGCGCCTGATTGTCTGCGTGAGCAGGGCGGCCTTCGAAGTGAGCTGTACGTTCAAGCAGCAAATGCCCTTGATGTAACATCGACTCAACTCAGAAGACAGTGCTAGTGATTATATTATACCATACGCTGTACTCGCTATTACTTCTCTAAGAAAGGTGAGGCTGTGGCTGTCAATCGTCGCCGCAGCCATCTATTAGCTCCAGGAACGCTTGTTCCCTCTGTCATTTTCACAGCGGATAATAAAATCGTGGATTGGTTAATACTGTTATTAATCCACGCGCATTTTAGCATCCCACTCCTCTGTTCGCCTCCAAATTGAAAAGTCCTGGCTCGCAAGAGAGCCGAGCCCGAACCTGCGACCTTCCAACCCACCGCTCCCAACACGAGCCCCAACACGGGGTATGTGTTTGTACTGTCCGGAGCTGCAAAAATAGTTCCGGACGAGAATCGAAAGCTGTTTGCTGGAAAGAAAAATACAGATTGTAATATGCCGTGTGCACGTATCAAAGGGAATTTAAATAGTATTCTGGTAATATTACACAATTTTGAAAGTGGTAAAGCTAAATTCCTTGTATTGATTATAAATTGATTATAAATATTTATCTTCATTCAACTATATAAATATTACCTTAGAACGAAAGAACAAGCTATTAATTAAAGATTTAAATACTAGATAATTCTAGGATTATCATTATATTATCATAATTAGTTACGTAATTTAATAACATGACTCACTCAACAGCAACAATCCAACAATACATCTAAACGCAATATATAAATATATACTAGTTATTTTACCATATCCAAGTAAAAATAATATATATTTTAATAATTCTTGTGGTTAGTGAATTTCCAGTTAATTAAAATGGTTTTCATCTTTTTTCCAATCTAAGTGATTCTGCTTCCTCATTTATGTAACAGCTTTAATGTATTTACTATGTGTGATTTATCATCTTTTTTAATATCAAGTAACTATTTTACTTTATTTTATGGTATGAGATGTAAACATATATACATAATATTAAGAATATTACGTATGTGTGTAGTTGTTTAATTAGTTTTTTACTATGGTTTTAAAAGACATTTAAGATCTTTTTTGTAGAAAGTATGTTTTTACATTAATTGTACATTTAAATCAGATTTTTCTTTATCTTATTGTATATTTTATAATTACTTTAAAATATTTTGAAACTTTTGTTTTTGGATAAGATTATCTCTTTTTAATAGCAAATTCATTTTAATTCATATTTCAGTATTATATATTTTCTTTTTGTCGTTTATTTATTTTGATTATAATTTAATGTGTGTTTTCTTTTTATTTGTTATATTTGCATTATCCGTATTCATCGGATTATGTGTTGGTGAGTCATGTTATTTTTTCAGTCCTCGCTACACTCAGAAGAGATAATTATTCTGAGTGGATCGAGTTGTTCGGGGTCAATGTGGATGTTAATGATGTCCTCAATATTGCGTGCTTCATCAGAGATTTCATCAGTGTTCAAATTATCTTAGCAAGTTTCCTTGCTAGAGACTGCTGAAATATCTTCTTTTTCGGCGCGTTGTGCTTCTCCAGGTTTCTTCTTCTTCGGTTTTGCTTTTCTAAAGACAGGTTGCACTTTAAGTTTTGATTGGATGTTTAAGTGTTGCAACTCAAGGTAGTTCTTTACCTCCTCTTCATACATTCTGGATTTCTCTACTTCCATTTTTATGACATTGTAGGCAATATCCTTATACAATTTCTGCATATCGCAATATTTTTTCATTTACTCAATTGTCTTAGGATACATTTAGAGTTGTGGTGATACTACAATTGGGATAATGTCTCCATAACCAAGTTTTTTATATTTATATATCTTTTGGTTATATGCTTTTTGAGTATCAATAGCAATGGTAACATCAAAGTGTTGAGAGTCTGGTTCTGTCACTATGTCGGGCCTGCTATTACTATTATCCAGGCCCAGCTCTCTTGCAGTTACTGCAGCTTTTGGCTTGTACTTCTTGTAAATAAGGTGTACAATTCTGTTGACAATATCATCATGGCTGGTCATATGTTTGGATATCATCTGTGAGCACGTAAGGTAATGATTACTCACTTTAACATTTTAGTTGCAGAGGTTGCATTTGTAGCATGCGTCATGTTTGAGGGGATGTTAATTGTTTTAATTTGTAAAGATTATCTTTGTAATTTGGTCAAACATTTCATCATCTAGCAGAGCTCTTTGAATGAGTGCATGATGTGCGATATTAAAATCATTGTTTGGGTTTAATGATTTAAAGAAGTCTTCTACTTCCTTTTTTTGAATGGCCTTCCTACAATCATGATATTCTTGATATCCTTTGGTTACATCATCTGGGTATATCTAAACAATTTATGCATCAAGTTCTCATGTAAGTGACGCTGTTCCATATCATTTCCAAACGGGTAGTTAAAATACGGCGATATTGGTAATACTGTATAATTCAACACCGCATTTTAGCATTCCACTCCTTCCTCCAATGAAAGTCCTGGCTCGCAGAAGAGCCCGAACCCGAACCTGCCGACCTTCGCAACCCACCGCCCACACGAGCCCAACACGGGGGTGATGTTGTACTGTCCGGAGCTGCCAAAATAGTTTCGGACGAGTATCGAAAGCTGTTTACTAAAAAAGTGCGGATCGTACGAAGCTGTGAAAAATCCAGGGCGATATAAACTGGCATCCAGGTAGTATCATACCTTCTTGAAAGTGAACACGGCACTAACATAATGAATTTATTATTTTATTGTCTCATCGACTCATTCATAACAACGCAACGAACTTTCGAGCTGTATAAGAACTCGATTATAAGGGATTGCACAATCCTAGTCATATATAAGTGATGGAATATATAGAATATGAACCGAGTTGTAAGTTTATTCTTTAACCTAAAGAACAGAATTAACTTTTGGCTAAATAGGAGATTAATGGTATTTCCTGAAACAATACCTGCATCGCGCGGCTTCTTTACCTGAGATTAATTATATGCCATTTACTGCTTTGCAAGGTTTATTTATCAAAGTCCGATTCACAAACATTTACATATTTTTGGGACTTCAAATAGCCGATCAGTTTGCATTTAATGGCAAATCCCAGTTTCTCATTGGTGACAAAATGTGTATACTATTGACTTGAAATCTTAGACTGTTTATAACTCCGAATCTAAAAAATATTGTTTATTATATCGTTGATACTCTGAAGAAAAGGTATAACCAAATTTGTTAAACCCACACTTTACATATACAGCTTGATGATATATCTTTTTGCATCCGAAAGTTTAATAAACAATCACCCATTTTCTGGTTATTGGTGCAATAGTTCAGTGAAATCACTGTGTATACTATTTGCTAAAAATCTTAAAATTGTCTGGGTTTGGTTATTATAATTTAAGAATGCTGTAGCATTAATAATTATTTGGAAACGCGCTGGTTGAATAATTATATAAATATTAGTTTGAGGGTACATTATGTATCGCAAAAGAGATAAAATTTTAAAAGTGATCATTTCTGGAATATCGAACATATAATACATATTACGCCCAATCACGAGCATATAATTCATTGGTCAGAAATATTTGATTTGCAAGTTTTGGAGAAACAAGTGGGCTTTTTAGCTTTCGGCACCTTTCCGAGAATGTAGCCGTTGACGCTGCGTATCTGGGCTGTCTGTATACTTACGGGGTCGGTGTTTGAATCCATGTGCTATTTTGTTCGCACGCTTTCCGAGCGGGTCGCCAGCTAACGTTTCACTCCACTCTTCATGAGTTCAATGCAGCACGTGATCCGAGAAGGCGCCTTTCTTTCCAAGGCCGCGGAAGTCCTGCAGTCAGTAGATCACAGCGGCAGCAGCAGCTCCGACACCGCCGTGTACCAGATCATGATGCTCCGAGACAGCGAGTACCAGCAGTTCTGGGAAACGATGCACGGCCAGTCCGGGGTCCCGTCGTCCGAGCTGCAGCAGTACTTCTCGACAGTAGTAGTGCCGCGCCACCTGGTCAAAAACGAAACTCGCTCCGACGACTCGCACGTCGCGTCCAGTTCGCAAGAAGACACGAAGCAGAAGTTCAGGAAGAGCGTGAGCCGCCAGAAGACCTCCGCCTCCGACCAGTTCAGAGAGCTCTTCGCGGCCAGCCTGAAGGAGAACCTGTCCAGATGCACCTTCGAGAGCCACGACGGCCTGGGCCACGCCGAGCTCTGCGTGAAGGTGAACGCGTACCTGGAGCACAACGACAAGGTGGCGTTCTGGAGGGCGATGGTGGTCCCGGGCAAGACGAGCAAGCAGGTCCAGGACTACTACCTCCACTCGTTTCAGGTGGCGATTTACCCAAGGCAGCTCTCGACCGCCGACAAGCAGCTGCTGCGACTCCTCAGCGAGCAGATGGCCAGCCAGAGGCCCAGCAAAGTGGCGCTGGAGTTCCTGAGCAGGGCGGCCTTCAAGGACTACTTCAAGCACAACATCCTGATGTACATCATCAACCTCAGAAGACAGAGCTAGTGAATTCATTTTATCCTATACGCTGTACTCCTATTACTTCTCTAGAAAGGGAGGCTGTGGCTGGTCCAATCGTCGCCGCAGCCATTATTAGCTCCAGAGACGCTGTTCCTTGTCATTTTCAAACGGATAACTAAAATACGGTGGGATTGGTAATACTGTATAATTCAAAGCGCATTTTAGCATTCCACTCCTTCCTCCAATGAAAGTCCTGGCTCGCAGAAGAGCCCGAACCCGAACCTGCCGACCTTCGCAACCCACCGCCCACACGAGCCCAACACGGGGGTGATGTTGTACTGTCCGGAGCTGCAAAAATAGTTCCGGACGAGAATCGAAAGCTGTTTGCTGGAAAGAAAAATACAGATTGTAATATGCCGTGTGCGCGTATCAAAGGGAATTTAAATAGTATTCTGGCAATATTACGCAATTATGAAAGTGATAAATCTAAAATCCTTGTATTGATTATAAATTGATTATAAATATTTATCTTCATTCAACTATATAAATATTACCTTAGAACGAAAGAACAAGCTATTAACTAAAGATTTAAATACTAGATAATTCTAGGATTATCATT
>CAXDID010000801.1:0-33400 GCA_963988835.1 Hexamita inflata | reverse complement strand
TATTTGAATCTAAATACAAATAATATTACTGACGTTTCACCCTTGGCAAGAATGAATAAACTCTTAAAACTTGATTTATCTCATAATCGTATTAAAAGCATTTCAGAAATTTCAGAACTTTGCTCAATAACTAAACTCTATCTTTCTTATAACTGTATAGACTGTATAAAATCTATTAAAAAATATTGCAAACTGGAGATACTACACATTGCAAACAACAATATTTAGGATCTTTATCTATCCACAGAAATTAAAGTTCTAAATGCATCTAAAAATGCAATTAAAAATATTTAGTGTTTGACAGAAATGAAAAAATTAGTTGTTGTTAATCTTAACTGCAACATAATCGATAATATATAATCTTTATAAGGATTAGTTTAACTGCAAGAGCTTGAATTAGCGAATAATAATATTAATGATATTACTGCCATTACTGCATTGGTTGAGCTATAAAAATTAAATATAAACAACAATATGATATCAAACATTTCTGCAATAAAATATATGAATAAACTTTATAACTTGCGTGCTGCTAATAATAAATTATAAAATACTGATACATTATAATACTTGTGCTAATTATAATATTTAGATGTTAGTTATAATTTAATTAACAATTTATCTACAGTATCAGGGTTAAACAATCTAGCAGAACTGATAATTGAAGGAAACTGTATTTAATCCATAGTACCAATTAAAATGTTAGAATAGTGTTAACATTTATGTATTAGTAATAATCAAATTAAAATTTTCCCCATAATGAATATTTAACAACTGATTAAATTATAAATTAGAAATGTTTGTACGGAAATAAAGGATCCAAACCACTTAATCTCAATTAAAGATCTAAAATAACTTTAAATCTTAGATATTGGGTAAAATAATTTGGAAGATATTTCGATGTTGGAAACACTTATAAATCTAGAATATCTTGATATCAGTGAAAATTAAATTAAAAGTTTAAAAAGTGTTACCAAATTAACTAACTTAATGTATCTTGACGCTAGCAACAACTTAATTGAAGATATTTAGGGGTTACATGATATAATTGACTCTCTACACAACCTGAACTTAACGGGAAATAAAATAAACAAGAGTGAATTTATTTCACAAAGTGAGTTAATAAAAACTTCATTGTGTACACTTGACCTAAGTGACACTTCTATTTCACACAAAGATAAGAGGGCGATAACCCAATTTACCAATCTCAATTCCTTGAATTTAAGTGGATGTAAACTAATAAATGTTGATTTTCTAGCATATTACACCGAGTATATTTTAGATGAGAAAACAGTCTACTAATAGAATTTATTATGCTTGTAAAAACTTGTTTTACGTAATAATAGTTTAGAGGATGTTGATGAGCTAGCGAATTTAATAAATCTTAAGTATCTTGATGTTAGTAGAAATTCACTAGTCAACGTAGATAGTCTAGCAAAACTAATTAATTTATAATAAATTGATATTAGTGAAAATATGGTAAATAACATTAATATACTAAAAGGTCTAGCATATTTAGAATAACTCAATGCAAGTAAAAATAGAATATCAAACATCGACGAGTTGGCAATATTTGTAAGTTTACAGCGGCTTAACTTAAGTGGGAACTAAATACATTAAATCGACAGTCTGGCGAAATTAGTGGGTCTTCGAGTACTTGATATTAGTGGAAATAAAATAAACAATATAGAAAAGTTAACGAATCTTGTTTGTCTTTAGTAACTTGACGCAAGTAAAAATTAAATATATGATATAGAAGCGCTAACTAATCTAGTTAATCTGGAGGAGCTTAACTTAAGCAACAACGAAATATCCTAAATAGATTGTATTACAGAACTATTCAATCTCTAATAACTTAACATTAGTGAAAACTAAATATCTAACATAGATTGTTTACACAGTCTGGTCGATCTCTAATATTTGGACGCAAGTAAAAATTATATTAATTCCATTGTTATGCTAGGGGAATTAGTTAAACTTTAGGAACTGAAACTTAGTAGAAATGAAATATTTGAAATGAAAAGTCTAAAAAATTTGGTCGATCTTCAATATTTTGACATATCATTTAATAAATTATAATCTTTAAATGGAATTGAAAATATGATGAATCTGGAATATTTGTGTGCTAGTAATAACTCAATTAGAGACATAACTGTTCTATAGAATAACAAATACCTTAATTACCTCGATCTTAGTAAAAATACAATTATGAACATCAATTCCATCTAATATCTAGAATATTTAGAAACTGTAAATCTCAGTTCCAATATAATAGTAAATATATAACCTATGAGTAAGTTAAGCAACATAACAAGCTGCGATTTATCTAATAATATTATCTAAAGTTTTGAAATGGTAATGGAACACTAGTTTTTCGATTATTATTAAATAGATAATTAAAAGTAAATATTTAATTAATACCAACATCAAGTTTATAAATAACTAGCTAACTATTCAGAGCTCTTTCCGATTACATTACAAAATCAATAAGAGATTTAAGAATATTTCAAAATTAACTTAGATTTGATGTTAGATAATCCAAAAATTGTGATAAATCTGAATATACGCGAGTTAAGTTTGTCAAATTTAAATTTAAATGATATCAGTGCATTTAGTAATAATTTAATTGACTTATAAATTTGAATCTAAATACAAATAATATTACTGACGTTTCACCCTTGGCAAGAATGAATAAACTCTTAAAACTTGATTTATCTCATAATCGTATTAAAAGCATTTCAGAAATTTCAGAACTTTGCTCAATAACTAAACTCTATCTTTCTTATAACTGTATAGACTGTATAAAATCTATTAAAAAATATTGCAAACTGGAGATACTACACATTGCAAACAACAATATTTAGGATCTTTATCTATCCACAGAAATTAAAGTTCTAAATGCATCTAAAAATGCAATTAAAAATATTTAGTGTTTGACAGAAATGAAAAAATTAGTTGTTGTTAATCTTAACTGCAACATAATCGATAATATATAATCTTTATAAGGATTAGTTTAACTGCAAGAGCTTGAATTAGCGAATAATAATATTAATGATATTACTGCCATTACTGCATTGGTTGAGCTATAAAAATTAAATATAAACAACAATATGATATCAAACATTTCTGCAATAAAATATATGAATAAACTTTATAACTTGCGTGCTGCTAATAATAAATTATAAAATACTGATACATTATAATACTTGTGCTAATTATAATATTTAGATGTTAGTTATAATTTAATTAACAATTTATCTACAGTATCAGGGTTAAACAATCTAGCAGAACTGATAATTGAAGGAAACTGTATTTAATCCATAGTACCAATTAAAATGTTAGAATAGTGTTAACATTTATGTATTAGTAATAATCAAATTAAAATTTTCCCCATAATGAATATTTAACAACTGATTAAATTATAAATTAGAAATGTTTGTACGGAAATAAAGGATCCAAACCACTTAATCTCAATTAAAGATCTAAAATAACTTTAAATCTTAGATATTGGGTAAAATAATTTGGAAGATATTTCGATGTTGGAAACACTTATAAATCTAGAATATCTTGATATCAGTGAAAATTAAATTAAAAGTTTAAAAAGTGTTACCAAATTAACTAACTTAATGTATCTTGACGCTAGCAACAACTTAATTGAAGATATTTAGGGGTTACATGATATAATTGACTCTCTACACAACCTGAACTTAACGGGAAATAAAATAAACAAGAGTGAATTTATTTCACAAAGTGAGTTAATAAAAACTTCATTGTGTACACTTGACCTAAGTGACACTTCTATTTCACACAAAGATAAGAGGGCGATAACCCAATTTACCAATCTCAATTCCTTGAATTTAAGTGGATGTAAACTAATAAATGTTGATTTTCTAGCATATTACACCGAGTATATTTTAGATGAGAAAACAGTCTACTAATAGAATTTATTATGCTTGTAAAAACTTGTTTTACGTAATAATAGTTTAGAGGATGTTGATGAGCTAGCGAATTTAATAAATCTTAAGTATCTTGATGTTAGTAGAAATTCACTAGTCAACGTAGATAGTCTAGCAAAACTAATTAATTTATAATAAATTGATATTAGTGAAAATATGGTAAATAACATTAATATACTAAAAGGTCTAGCATATTTAGAATAACTCAATGCAAGTAAAAATAGAATATCAAACATCGACGAGTTGGCAATATTTGTAAGTTTACAGCGGCTTAACTTAAGTGGGAACTAAATACATTAAATCGACAGTCTGGCGAAATTAGTGGGTCTTCGAGTACTTGATATTAGTGGAAATAAAATAAACAATATAGAAAAGTTAACGAATCTTGTTTGTCTTTAGTAACTTGACGCAAGTAAAAATTAAATATATGATATAGAAGCGCTAACTAATCTAGTTAATCTGGAGGAGCTTAACTTAAGCAACAACGAAATATCCTAAATAGATTGTATTACAGAACTATTCAATCTCTAATAACTTAACATTAGTGAAAACTAAATATCTAACATAGATTGTTTACACAGTCTGGTCGATCTCTAATATTTGGACGCAAGTAAAAATTATATTAATTCCATTGTTATGCTAGGGGAATTAGTTAAACTTTAGGAACTGAAACTTAGTAGAAATGAAATATTTGAAATGAAAAGTCTAAAAAATTTGGTCGATCTTCAATATTTTGACATATCATTTAATAAATTATAATCTTTAAATGGAATTGAAAATATGATGAATCTGGAATATTTGTGTGCTAGTAATAACTCAATTAGAGACATAACTGTTCTATAGAATAACAAATACCTTAATTACCTCGATCTTAGTAAAAATACAATTATGAACATCAATTCCATCTAATATCTAGAATATTTAGAAACTGTAAATCTCAGTTCCAATATAATAGTAAATATATAACCTATGAGTAAGTTAAGCAACATAACAAGCTGCGATTTATCTAATAATATTATCTAAAGTTTTGAAATGGTAATGGAACACTAGTTTTTCGATTATTATTAAATAGATAATTAAAAGTAAATATTTAATTAATACCAACATCAAGTTTATAAATAACTAGCTAACTATTCAGAGCTCTTTCCGATTACATTACAAAATCAATAAGAGATTTAAGAATATTTCAAAATTAACTTAGATTTGATGTTAGATAATCCAAAAATTGTGATAAATCTGAATATACGCGAGTTAAGTTTGTCAAATTTAAATTTAAATGATATCAGTGCATTTAGTAATAATTTAATTGACTTATAATATTTGAATCTAAATACAAATAATATTACTGACGTTTCACCCTTGGCAAGAATGAATAAACTCTTAAAACTTGATTTATCTCATAATCGTATTAAAAGCATTTCAGAAATTTCAGAACTTTGCTCAATAACTAAACTCTATCTTTCTTATAACTGTATAGACTGTATAAAATCTATTAAAAAATATTGCAAACTGGAGATACTACACATTGCAAACAACAATATTTAGGATCTTTATCTATCCACAGAAATTAAAGTTCTAAATGCATCTAAAAATGCAATTAAAAATATTTAGTGTTTGACAGAAATGAAAAAATTAGTTGTTGTTAATCTTAACTGCAACATAATCGATAATATATAATCTTTATAAGGATTAGTTTAACTGCAAGAGCTTGAATTAGCGAATAATAATATTAATGATATTACTGCCATTACTGCATTGGTTGAGCTATAAAAATTAAATATAAACAACAATATGATATCAAACATTTCTGCAATAAAATATATGAATAAACTTTATAACTTGCGTGCTGCTAATAATAAATTATAAAATACTGATACATTATAATACTTGTGCTAATTATAATATTTAGATGTTAGTTATAATTTAATTAACAATTTATCTACAGTATCAGGGTTAAACAATCTAGCAGAACTGATAATTGAAGGAAACTGTATTTAATCCATAGTACCAATTAAAATGTTAGAATAGTGTTAACATTTATGTATTAGTAATAATCAAATTAAAATTTTCCCCATAATGAATATTTAACAACTGATTAAATTATAAATTAGAAATGTTTGTACGGAAATAAAGGATCCAAACCACTTAATCTCAATTAAAGATCTAAAATAACTTTAAATCTTAGATATTGGGTAAAATAATTTGGAAGATATTTCGATGTTGGAAACACTTATAAATCTAGAATATCTTGATATCAGTGAAAATTAAATTAAAAGTTTAAAAAGTGTTACCAAATTAACTAACTTAATGTATCTTGACGCTAGCAACAACTTAATTGAAGATATTTAGGGGTTACATGATATAATTGACTCTCTACACAACCTGAACTTAACGGGAAATAAAATAAACAAGAGTGAATTTATTTCACAAAGTGAGTTAATAAAAACTTCATTGTGTACACTTGACCTAAGTGACACTTCTATTTCACACAAAGATAAGAGGGCGATAACCCAATTTACCAATCTCAATTCCTTGAATTTAAGTGGATGTAAACTAATAAATGTTGATTTTCTAGCATATTACACCGAGTATATTTTAGATGAGAAAACAGTCTACTAATAGAATTTATTATGCTTGTAAAAACTTGTTTTACGTAATAATAGTTTAGAGGATGTTGATGAGCTAGCGAATTTAATAAATCTTAAGTATCTTGATGTTAGTAGAAATTCACTAGTCAACGTAGATAGTCTAGCAAAACTAATTAATTTATAATAAATTGATATTAGTGAAAATATGGTAAATAACATTAATATACTAAAAGGTCTAGCATATTTAGAATAACTCAATGCAAGTAAAAATAGAATATCAAACATCGACGAGTTGGCAATATTTGTAAGTTTACAGCGGCTTAACTTAAGTGGGAACTAAATACATTAAATCGACAGTCTGGCGAAATTAGTGGGTCTTCGAGTACTTGATATTAGTGGAAATAAAATAAACAATATAGAAAAGTTAACGAATCTTGTTTGTCTTTAGTAACTTGACGCAAGTAAAAATTAAATATATGATATAGAAGCGCTAACTAATCTAGTTAATCTGGAGGAGCTTAACTTAAGCAACAACGAAATATCCTAAATAGATTGTATTACAGAACTATTCAATCTCTAATAACTTAACATTAGTGAAAACTAAATATCTGAAATCAATGTGATATAAAATCTTGAAAATCTGTTGAAACTTAATATATGTGGAAATAAAATAAATGATATCAATACACCACTAGTTAATCTAAAAGAAATCACATTGGATAATAATAATTTTGAAGAATATTATTATTTTTCGAAGCATTTTATTTTAAACATTGCTTAGATAAGTTATTTAAATTTATGCGATTCTAGCATCATAAATATTGATTTTGTTAAATAATTTAGAAATTTGAAGATACTAGAATTAAATGACAATGATATTTGCGATATAGATGTATTAGAACACTGTAAAAAGCTTTAAGTTTTAAATTTGAACAATAATTGTATTTTGGAAGTAAATTCACTTATAAATTTGATTGAATTAAAAGAATTAGAAATAAAATACAATTACATTAAAACATTTGCGCCAATAAAAGACCACAAGAATTTTAAAGAATTTGTTATTATTAAGTAAAAGGCCCCATATGAAAACTTGAATTAAATATATTATAAATATTAAATAGTTAAAAAATGCTTTTTCAAATAAAATTAGGAAGACAACAGAAACAGAAAGTTCAGAAATTTACTTATTATGGTTAAAAATGAATTTCAAAATAAAATAAACACTAATTACAAAAATATTAATTACGAATTAACTTTAATATATAAGCTATATTATGAAGACGGACGATAATGAAAAATTATTATTATCTGATTGTTGAGTCTTTATACTTTTTATTTATATTAGATTTAACTTTTGACTATATCAGACTTTATAATTAACTCTATATAATTAACTTTAATTAATTTCTTTTTTAACAAAATGAAACTTGGGGGGGCAGATATAATCTATTTTTTGAACAGATATGATAATTATACATATAATATGGTGTTAGTTGCAAACATATATATTAATAATAGGTTAAATATCTCTTATTATAGTAGTAGTTTCGATATCGCATTCGTCAAAAACATGCACATCTTTATAAAAATATGCGTTCTTTGACTGATCTAAGATCCCGACACATTGCGTCTAAGAGGTCTGTATAACACACTAATAAGATGATCATGCATCCTCTTCATATGAACAATTAATATGACAAATTTAATACTTCAATTATTTGTACAATATATATACAGAACTAAATACATTAAAGATACTTAAATGAGGAAACATAATCACTACTATAGAGACAAGAACTTGCTCGCGCCCTGGGCATGTTCATGAGTTTTTGTTATAAATATATAATATAATACATTTAATGAGATGTTGACGCAAAATCCACTCCAATTCCTAACGATGAAAATGCACTTCACAAACTGAAACTTTATTAGTGAGATTTTTGTGCACAAAAAATTGAGTCACCAGGGTCATGACAGCAATGTATATCTGAATTTTTAAGCGATATTTATTATTCAAAAACGTGGAATAACCTTTGAGTCAAAATAATGTTAGACCAGTTAGGTTGATCTTTAATGATCGGTAAATATCTGGAACTAACTTACAAATTCTGCGCAGAAAAGTTGCTGATTTAATTTTAGTGATTTGATAGGATGATAAATTGTAATGTTCATAATAATTGATTACACTAGGGAGTGAATTACTATTTATTATTAAATTTTATTACTGTAGCAGTACGTAATCATTATAGAAAGCTATAACTATTCTGCACTTGTATTCGTCCCACTTCACGTAATGGAATTGATTTAACAAGTATCTTTTACATATTCTTAATTAAGAGGAAGAAAAGCTAAATAAATCAATTTTTCTTCCCAAATAATTAGAATTATATTACCTGAAACATTTTAAATATAGATATAATGATTTTGTGCATAAGTTCAACAATATAGAGATTTAATAAATATTTAGAACAAACAATTACTATAGTTCATTATTAATCTGCATATAAATTATAAATATATAATAAGAAATCTCAAGATTTATTTTGTCGTTTCTTATTTGACTAATTTATAAATTATTAATATTGAATGGCTATTTCAATAGCTATCAGTGATCAACATATATTAATGTATTCTCTGTTGTATAATATTGTTTATTGGTTGTCATGGTCTTATTAGAATAATTATTAATTAAATTATGAAAGTGCAAAATATGAGAAAATAAAAGAGATGAAAAATTATATCAATTTTGGGGCCAACAGTACATTAGCTCCTGTTTGCTATTTTCCCTCAATATAAGCATAGGTTGCTTTGTAAAACGCGAGCGATCTCTTGTCTATAGAGCTATTAACTCGTTTAAGTATAATTGGAAACAAAGTTGAAAACTATTTTAATTGAACTTGTTAACCTTAATATAGCATATATTCAAACAATACAAAGGTGATCGCCTAAATTATTATGTTTAAATTGACAAAAATTTATCAAAGTGTGGTGAAGTGGTACTGACAAGTTTAGCGTGATTTTGATTTATATCTACAATTGTGCATTTTAAGACCTTTTTTGTTATTTTGACCTCGATTATTAAATAACATTTCATAACTATTTTCGATTTTTTAGCCTATATTATGATTGCATTTTATTAAATATTCAAAAATATATTTCCACTTCACCTCACTCCACCATTTTTTAGAAATAGCACTTTCTGAAAATATTAATTTCAACGAAACTGATCTTTTAAGTTCTGAGTTTTTATTTATCTTGCTGCTAACCGGATCATTTTTAGCCAGCAATTAAAATACAACACTCTTGATACTATGTCTCGTGGTTCAAAGGGACTCTCACGTTAAACCTAGTTTTCTTGCTTTACCCCACAATATATCGGCTAAATGCTGTTATGCATAAAAAACGAACGTAGTTTTTAAATTATGCTGAGATCAAGTGAAATTTACAAACAAAATTACGCGTTACAGATAGGTGAACGCTCAGAAATATAATTCAATACACTTTATAATTAATAAATGTATTTCCACTTCCCATCACTCCACCTAAAATAATGAATGCATCAAAACAAAATCAACACAATTTGACAAATTTTATCTTCTGATAATTATAGGGCTTATTAAAAACCTATTGAATGATAAACTATTGCGAATATATTATGTGTATAATATTTTAACACCACTACCCAAATCTATTAATTAAATGAACTATC
Organism: Hexamita inflata; assembly: GCA_963988835.1. Classification (NCBI taxonomy): domain Eukaryota; phylum Fornicata; order Diplomonadida; family Hexamitidae; genus Hexamita; species Hexamita inflata. Next base: position 23,147 of record CAXDID010000801.1, on the reverse strand, counting down.
TCAAAAACAAACATTCATTTAGGCATTCTACCTCCACCAAATATAACTAGAACATTGTGAAATGTATTACTGAATAATATTTAGCATAACTAACGTTATTAATTGAAAGTAGTTGAGCTAAGCATATATTTGACCAAATAATTATGAAGGCGCCTAATCAATATACGTTATCTGATAAATTTGATCTCATTACAATTATAAGCGCATATTTAAATACAAAGTACATAATATTATTTGCAATTCCTATTTGAAGTTGAAAGAGCATCAAATATTGATAAACAAAAGTAAGTAGTTAAAATTATTTTGATAAATTAACATTTACGTTCAAAACAAGAATATCAAGAAAAAGAAATGACTTCAAATATCATAAATTTATAATATAATTGACTATATATTACCCTAACAGCATTATATGAGATATGTTCTGGGGTAAACAGATAATGATTGTCAGAGTGAAATAGAGCGGAGTACGACAGAACGTCTGGGTGTGGAAATGAAATTTAATAATCAATATATTATATATTATATATAGGAAGATTTCTGACAGATTTTTAGACCACAATAATATATAAAAATACAAATTTTAGGAATATTAATGTTATAAAAATCAATTTTTAAAAGTGTTATAAAATATTTAAATGCACATTTTTACTTGGTTATACTAAAGAAACCATGAGCATGAATATTTTTTCTTTCTTTAAATTATTTTAATAATTCATTACAGTTATGGGAGGTGGAATTGCTTTTTCTTGTTTACTATGTGAGTAATTATATATTAAAATATTTTGCCACTTCTAATGCGGATGACAAATTCCAATAAATAATCTCAAGTTGGAGATTATTCATGAACTACTCATTAACACAAGAGGGCCAAAAATATGATTTCGATCGTATTAGACCATAATCGACTATTCAAAGTCGGTATTTAATATTCCAAAAAGGAAAAATAGAAATTACCACATGCAATAAAAGGACGGCAATGACAAAAATAAACGCGGTAGAAGATGTTTAGGGAAGGTCAACTAATTCACTTAACAAACTTAGGCAGTTCTGAAGCGTTTGTATTCTCTTCATTTCTGGGTCCAACGGATGAATTCATAAAATATTGTACCAATCTGAACTAGTTATATCACTTGTTTAAGATGTCCCTGTGTAATTTCTACGTTTTAGTCAACAAAACTAATTTATGAAAGATTTTATCTCGAAAATATATGGTAGTTAAGCCTGATTGGAGAAAAGAATAAGAGGATCCAATGATTGGTATACGGACGCAATATGTAATTTATAACTAGTAGCGCAAGCACTGGACCTGCAGAGGACCTCGGTGTTCATCTTCAACTGGGTCAATCTGAACGATTTTAGGTATTTCTTAATCACGAAAAACAATGGAGGACTTTTTCTTTCAATCTCAACCAGGAGCTCAAGATGAAGTATTGGTACTTCGCTTAATTAGAATTATAATTCAGGTAGTTACAGTCGCTTTCATTCTCAATATTCAAATAATGAATGCATTTTTGTTTCTTGAAGAATGGAATCAAGTGGGTTAGTCGGGCCCAGCATTAAATAATATATTGATGCTACTCTAAAACAACAGTTATTTTACTTATGATCTTCCACTTCCATTTCATAATGAGAAATCAATTTTCTTGATTGTTAAATTATACAACGTTAGGTAAAGTTGAAACTTATTATTGAAGTATATACAGAGTTATATACGTTAATTATTGTAGCACAGCTATCCAAGGCTCAACCAGGCCTTGATGTGATTGAAGCACTTTACAAATCAATAGTAAATAGAGTTAATGAGTGTATTGATGAGGAGGGAGAACACACTCATTATTGAGCCGGGCAGTGATATAAGTAAGATTCAAATAATAAACTTCATTCTTCTTCCTAATTCAAAAAAGCATTTCGAGGGCCCACCACTGTAAGTGAGTTACATAATGTAAAATCACATTGTAGGAAATGCTGCGCTTTATTTAATACTAGCTTTTCATTATATAATACGTCACTATTCATGATATTTGTAAGTTTTTATTCAAACATTTTTTTGCTTCCTAGTTTACAAATATTTAGAAATTTTAAGTAAGATAGGTATATTTACAAAATTTTCTTCAACTATTAATGGCATCATATAACATTGTAATTTGATAATAATTCTCGCTCACATCACTTAATTACTGGAATAATCCAGTTCAAAAAATAATTAATATTGTTTCAAATATGAGTTTAACATGGATAATATACTATATTACTAAATATGATTAAAATCTATTTGTTTCAATTTACACTTTTATATATTATAGGAGCTTGAATTTTCATTGTTTATAACTATTCGAGGTGGATATTATTAGAAATGAAATTATATAATTAATGATATTTGCGATATATAGATTCATTTAATGCAATAATAATTAAAATATCCAAAAATATCCAAAAAATGAGGTAAATCGTTGATGCTACAACTCCTTTGATATTAAACCATGTCACTCTTAAATGCTATACATTTAAAACTAGATCTTACTTAATATTCTCATGTGTTTTTGGTAGACTAAGACAATTATTTAAAGAAATTATAATTTGCAATTTTATTCATTAATAAAAGTTAAGTAGAAATTTGAAAAAGCAGATTTCAAAAGGGTTTTATTTATCAAATTGCACCCTAATTATAGTTAAAGCGCCACTTTTCCAATAATATTTAAATTTCAATTCCTTGAATTTTGAATGGTGATTTCAATAAGTTGCATTAACTTGAAATATTCAGATTATTATTTGAAAAATGACCGTGTTGTGTTATATTCGCAGAACTGTAGTTTAATGTTGATAACATTTGACGTTCTATTACTTAAAAGTTATCGAGGATTAAAGAAAATTGATTACTACTGTACTTTTTGGAGTCATTATATGTATCCAATGAGGTTCTATGATCAACTCCAGTCTATTTTTCATTGATTATCTAACAGCAATTTACAAAATTTGATTTCCATTCGTTGTGGTGTGGAAATTGATCAATGATTTTTCATTTATATTACGCCAGCAATTTATTCAATATGAAACTCTTAATTCCCGCAATCAAATATATATAATTTCACTTCAAACCGTCTGTCGTACTCCGCTTGAAATAGCAGCAAAAAGCTGACGAATTGTATTCTACTGTTTTATTTGATGGTTAAATTCACCTCATATCAACTTATTCATCGTTAATCTAACATTATTCATTGTAAAACAAAAAATGTTTACTAACCATTTTAGTAATTTTCAAACGTGTTCTCTTTGGTAAGGTTAGCAAGTGCAAACCGAGTACTTGTGGGATTACTTTAATTTATTCTTGATACCGGACTAACTTATTTACTGTTGTTCTTATAATCATGTTTTTAAAATTAAAGTAACTAGAAAGCAGATTGATTAATTTAAATAATGTGTGAAGAAACAGAGATGGGCTCTGTGTATAATAATAATTAAGACACCTTGTTATGGCTTCTAACTTTTTCAAGTTAGGAGTGGAATTAGTATTCCAATATATTTTCTTTTCTGCAAATAGAATAATATATTGTGTTCGCTTCAATTATTCTTGAAGTCTATCCTGTAACTCTGAATGGTGCCAACCAAAACAATTTCAAAAAGTTTCCCGAAAATAAATTTACATGATAAGTTACGAACTTGGAACAAGAAAATATGAGTGCTGGCTATTAGCTAACATTCTAAGTAGTTTGTATTTATTTAGTCTGAATCGAGTACTTTTCAAGACATTATTGTTCCACATTTTGAAAACTTCAAACTTTTGTTCATCTGGACATCGTTTTTCAGCTTGACGGTATAAATTTGTTAAATTATTTGGAAATGTGACGGGTTGCTGCTTTCTACGAGTATGCTAGTAGATTCAGTGTGAAGCACCATTTTCCTGCTTAGTGGAACATAATATTGATCTATAAACGAGCAATTAAAGCTAGATTCAGAGATCTCAGTGAAGACGACTTTATACTGATTACTCTTTCTGGATTGTATCTTCACTATTTTGAACGTGAACAATTTAGAACACTTCAACAGAGCCGAAACTGGAGTGGAGGCTTACTATTTAATATTTATAATATTCATATGATTCCTAAATAGACCAGGTATTTTCTCATATTTCTATTTATAAAATTCAATCAAACCATTCCACTTTAAGTGGATAGGTCGACAAAAGAAGAAAACTGAACTATTAGATGAGCTTACTCATGCTATGTTGCTAAAATTGCAGGGAACAGAATTAAACAACTTGTAGCATGAACAGAAAAAATTAATCTTAATATAATATGTTGCATTATGTTACGGTAACATAATGTTACCGACCGTTATAACGAGGCCGTGTACAAATTAAAACTAAAACACCTTCCAGCAGTCGAAACTAGCTTCATTTGGAAACTGGAAACATTGGAAAATCCTGAATATTACAAGATTTATGTTTTTATCAATAAACAACAAATATAATTCAGTCTAGCAAACATTCTGGAAACTTAGGTTCTTGCGATCTACAATCTCTGCGTAATTTCAGATAACTGCTGGTAGTTGTAGTATCATTAAATATTATAAGTCGTTTGTGTATGCATCAAAATTGAAAATAAAAGAAGCCAAGACTCAAGCTGAAGTAAAATAACATGGCTTTGAGAAAGCGATAACTGTGCAGCTCAGCTTAGCCTTCTGATTAATATTAGCTAACATAAAAATCTAACCTCATTTTGAACAATATAGAGATTCTGATTGAAGATACTGTTGAGAACTAATATCAAAAGCTTGTTTTAATGGTATGAATCTTAATGAAAAACTTGTTACAAAAGTCATATGCATGCCGAATTGAACGATATTATATTTTAATGTTATTATTATTTCTATTTTGCTTTTTAGGATGTTTTGAGTTTAAATTAATCTCCACTCCTCCTTCGAGGTATTATGAAAATTAGTGAATGACAATAGACCTATAACAAAACTCGCTTATAACAATATAGACTACGGTAAAACATTTAAATCTCAAAATTACCTTGAAATATTCCTTAAAATATTTCTATTTAAAAACTTTTAGATAAAAATGCAAATAATAAACAGCTTAATCAACCAAGTGAGACGATGCAAACTTTCAATATTATTTCAACGATGTCCGGTCGTACATTGACGTTAGATTGAGCTTAATACATTTTCGAATCTAAGCGCAAAAATATTCAAATGAAATTGAAGAAAAATTAGCTTATGAGTAATTTTTTGACTTCAAACGCTGGGTTTATAACAAACGCTGAGAATGCACTATTTCTTGTAAAACAAATATTTATTATACACCGAATATAACGAAATAAATTTGTGTTTTCCAATCTATAGAGTAATTGGGGCTAACTTCATTAACTGCTTCCACAGAGTTTCCTTTAAAAGAGTAGAGCTAAGTCTTTAAGTCAAACAGTCAACCTACAAAATTTATTCGCTGTTTTTTAATTGCCCTTACTAGAAAAATCTAAAATGCATGCATTCAACTTATTAAGTATTTCCAGAATCACGTGTCGAACAAAGCGCTCTATATAAATGTTTTGAATTTAGATCTAAAACCATAACTTAATGGATTAATTAATATTGATATTATTTCTGTCTTCAAAATTCAAAGCTAATTTTACAATATTTGCTATGATTTATTGCAATATACTTATGAATAAGGAGCAATAGGTTAAAATTTGTACTAACTGTACTCAGAATAAGCAAAAAATCTATTTACTTTAAATTATAAATTCCACCTCAGCTAGTTACCAAATTTATGTTAAAATTTTGATTACAAAAACCGAAATAATATTTAAAACTTACAAAGTATATTAACCACATTGATGTTGCTGTAAACTGTGTTCTTAAATTAATATAATTTAGTTATATATAATTTCATAAAATCTTATTAAAACCATAATGTTCTAAAATCAAAATGAATAATAAATATATATGTAAAAATATATAGTACTTAGAACTATAGTAATGCAACTTCAATTTATTAAAAGATTCAATTCACTCCCGTGTTTTATTTTTAACAATCTAAAAATATTAAATATATTTTTTGTCATTATGCAAATCAATCGCCGTTACTTGTATAGTTATATAATATTCAGTTATGTTCAACGACAACAGCTCTTGCCACAGAAGTTCTGCTAGCGTCTTAAATAGTGCTGTTACTTTTTAAGAAATTTATATAAATTTAAGCTTATTAAGCTATAAGTAGAAAAGTGCAAACACACATAACCGACGCTATTAGAATACTAAAAGAAAATAATAGGAAAAGTATATATCCACTTCACTATTTCAGTTTAGTTTCAATGAAGAAAATATTAGTATCACAGGACCAAATATCTATATATGAACTAAAAATTCAGTAACGTATTTAAAATTGCTTAAGAAGATTATAACGTAACATCTAACTTTTTCATTAACTACTTTGCTTCATGATGAAAATAGGACTTCATAGACAAAGTCAATTGTAAAAAACAAAAGTATTGCAGAAAATAGTTGCATAGAATGTTCACAGTAAATTGAAAATAATAAATAATGTCTATCAAAAAAATTAGTAAATAATAATGAATAAATTCTCAGTTTTGAAGAATTGTAGTAAATTAATTTACTAAGTTTGTTAATGATTTAAATGATTGACGAGGAGTTTTGTGACTTAAATTTAATAAGGAAACTCTGTGGACGTGATTGAAAAACATCGACATTTTTCACAATTACAAAAATATCGAAAAACTCAATCAAATATTTTTCGAGTTTAAATGAGGAAATGCTTATATACAATGAGAATGATAAAAATTGAACTTGTCAAAGTCGTAGTTACATTCAAAATAAAGCGTGAAACGTTATCTGTATAATTATTCATGTGCTTATAACCGTTGAACAAGAATAAACGATTCGAAAAACTGCGAAAAACTTCTCTGTTTATTTTTGTTTAAGTTTTTCGCCGCGATATTTTAAAATTGAACCAAAACTTTGGGCCGTTTTCGTTGAAATTTTGCGATTCTCTCTAGTTCAGTTTAATAATAATGTACTGAGTTCCTTAGTGCGCTTTCGTTTATTAATAAATAAATATTTTGTAAATTATGGTACGTGTGTGACTGAAAGTTATATTGTGATGCATCAAATTGATTAAATTGCCTTAGTACTGATGATTACAGTTAAGTGAGTCATTTTATTTAGAATAAATAACAGATTTAAAAAATTACATTATTATATTAATAACTTATTAGCTACTTATTAACTTCTACGTAGTACGTACTTATTATATGTCTCCCACTCACTTAACTTTCATTTATACTATTAATCATTTATTAATTATTAATTAATCATTAATTAATCATTTATACTATTAATAACTTATTATATAGTTATTAATATATTATTCATTACAAAGTATTGCCCTTTAATGAAAAGTGAGCTATGTGATGCAGTTTACATAAATATAGAATTATAGAACCACAATTTCTTTAACTTGGGACAACTTCATGGTGAACGCTTATCTTTAACGTTTATTATTACGTAACGTCAAAGTTTTAACTTACTTAATCTTTTTTGTTAAAACTTTTAACGTTCCTTTTTATTAGTGTAAGCTCAGCTCTGTGAACTTGTTTTTATTGTCTGATTTAGTTGAGTCATCTCAGGAACAGCATAGAAACCAAAATCACACTAAATAAACCTGGTATTCCGGCATGGCTTCTTCAGTTTTAACGTAATAGGACTTATACGTAGATTTTAAATTCTATGAAACGATGAACATTTCTATCCATAATGAGAACGTCTTCTGATCTATATTCGTTTACAGATTAATAGAGCATGACTGTTATGTCATTATAGAATGACTTATTCAATAATTGAAGTGGAATACCTATCAAATTAACTTAAATTGTGCAAGTAACTAATACTATATTATTAAAACGCTTCCCATATTATGTTATACTTTGCTTTTAAACACTATGTTCTATTAATTAATTGCAAATTTTGAATGTTGAAAATTAATTGCTGGATTTCGCAGGTATTTTAATATTAAATGAACTATTACCACTTCACGTCACTCCACAACCACAAATGCAAAAGAACTCATCTATATAGTAAGAAATCATTCCAATAAAATCTATAAATGAACAGCAAGCAAACACAATTAATCAAAACTAGGAAAATAATGAAAATGAAAATATTGAAACAAATGAAAATATAAAACCAGAACTAACAAATAAAATAAAAGTTGTTAAACTTGAAAACGAAACTGATATTCAAAATTATTGTAAACTGTTGAAAAATGGTTAAGAATAAAGCGATTCAGTTTTATTGAAACTAAATCAAAGTATAAATAAACTCAATCTATCTAAAATTTACAGTTAACAATGTGATTAATAAATATTATCACAATTGAAAGAGTTAAACGAACTAAACTTAAGTTATAACAATCTTAAAACACTACCTGAATAGTTGAATTAAATGAAACGCCTCTAAACTTTAGACATAAGCTATAATAATTTAGATAATATAGACAAGTTATCAACACTTACTAACTTGTAGAACTTAAATATCAGTTTCAGTTTCAATATTAATTAATAAAATTTTATTAGAGAACTAGCCAGTTTAGTTAATCTTCAGCAACTAAACGTAAGTAGAAATAATATAACTAATATCGAAAGTCTTGCAAGTTTGGTGAATCTCCAACAATTAAATGTAAGTTGTAATAAAATATCTGGTATCGAAAGTCTAGCGAGTTTTGTGAATCTCCAGCAACTAGATGTTAGTTGGAATAAAATATCTGGTATCGAAAGTCTTGCAAATTTGGTGAATCTCCAGCAACTAGACGTAAGTAGAAATGAAATATTTAGTATCGAAAGTCTTGCAAGTTTGGTGAATCTTCAGCAACTAGATGTTAGTTGGAATAAAATATCTGGTATCGAAAGTCTTGCAAATTTGGTGAATCTCCAGCAACTAGATGTAAGTGGTAATAAAATATCTGGTATCGAAAGTCTAGCGAGTTTGATTAATCTTCAACAATTAAATGTTAGTTATAATAAAATATCTAGTATCGAAAGTCTTGCGAGTTTGGTGAATCTCCAGCAACTAGATGTTAGTGGAAATGAAATATCTGGTATCGAAAGTCTGACGAGTTTGATTAATCTTCAACAATTAAATGTTAGTTATAATAAAATATCTAGCATCGAAAGTCTAGCGAGTTTGGTTGCTCTTCAACAACTTAACGTTGTTAAAAATAAAATAACTAATATCGAAAGTCTAGCGAGTTTGGTTAATCTTCAGCAACTTAACGTTAATTGGAATGAAATATCTAATATCGAAAGTCTGGCGAGTTTGGTTGACATACAATAGATCAGTTTGGATAATAATTTGTTTGGAAACGAATACTTATTCTCATATCGAACATTTGCTAAGATAAGTTATTAATAAATAAATCATTTGAGTTTATGTGATTCTAAACTCTCAAACATAGACTTTCTTACATATTTTAAGAATTTATAAAAGCTGGAACTTAACAACAATTTTATTTTTGATATAGGCGTGTTAGAACACTGCTAGAAACTTTAATCTTTATATTTAAATGATAATATAATTTTAGAAGTAAACTCGCTTTAAAGAATTGAATTGTAAGATTTAAAAATTTAAAACAATTACATCCAAGATTTTTCACCAATCAAAAACCATTAAAATTTTAAGAAATATGAAAAAAGATATTAAAGAATTCCTGAGCTAAGAGATTATTAAAAATATAATAAATCTAAAGCTGTTAAAAACAGTTTTTATAAAAAGTATTCGGAGGAAAATAGAAGTAAAAAGTTCAGTAATAAACTTTAAACTGTCAAACACAAGTTGCAACGCAAAATATTGAAAAACTTAACGAACATAAATACTGCACTCGCTTTACTATAAACGTTTTTATAATTAGAAAACGAACGCGGAAACCAGTGATACATAGTTTCGAAATTTTGGAAAGAAATAAATTTAATATACATTTTCCTAATCTAAAATAATAAAATAATATTTTTACAAAGGATCTTCAGAAGAAAATAGGTACAAAAAGTAATATAATAATAACATGACTCAACAGCAACAATCCAACAATACATCTAAACGCAATAAGTAAATACCTAAATATTTAAACTAAATTACAACAATATCACCAATTTAATTATAATTAGAAATTTTCTACTCTCTCACTTATGTATGACACTAATGTTAATTTATATTTCTAAGAACGCACAAAATTGAAGTGAAACAATATATTCGTTATGAAATCACTATAAACACATATTTTAATCCACTCCCCACATATATGGCGCAACTTCTTCTCTTCAAGCAGGATCTCCGCCACACGGTCCCGGTGTAGTTCGCGGTGGACAACGAGGACATGCGCAACTTGATAACGCACTACAACAATGGCGTCAATTCTGTAGTGGAGGAGCTCACCTCGCGCACGTGCAGGCTCCCAATCGAACTCCAAACCTATGACGAGTTCTGCGAGCAAGTACCGGTTCAACAGTTGAATAAAACGGCCCAATTATATCAAATGCAGAAAACCTACATTGACAACTGTGTTCGTTTCGCCGAGCGCTTATCACTTGAGCTTGATCAACAAGAGAGATTCTTGAACCCGTTCATTGAACCCCTTAAATTACTATTGGATTTTGAGAAACTAAACTGCAACAGGGTAAAGCAATGCAATCGCGTATTCCAACTCCTTCAGATAATTTAAGAGATTAAGAAGGCCAGAATGCAAATTGAACTCAGGTTCATAAACCTGAACCAGCTCCGAACCTCAATCAAAATGATACAATAAGATAACGCAATGAAATCGGAAATAAGGGAGCAGAAATACACATACGAGAACGAAAGGAGAATCAAAAACAGACAAGAACCACTCCCCGAACTCTACTCAAAAAGAGATTTGGAAAAGAAATTCAGAGAAACTATTTTAGGGTGGGACAACGAAAACGAAGTCTACGGAGAAATTGATGACCTCGAATGGCTCTACGGAGTCGTCGAAAAACACATGAGAGCGGTCGGAGAGTGACAGGTTGGGTTTATTTTATATCTCTTAGTTTAAAGGAGCCAACTGTTGGAACAATAATAACACCATTAACTCTATCTATTTTAAGAAATCTACAAGAATTTACACAAGTTTAATAAAGACAATATCATATTTAATTTTTGTATACTGTAATTTCACATGTAAATCCACTATGTACTCAAAGAAAGTTTAGTGTAAAGTTTAATATTTTTATTAAATGGCGTAATAAAAATATACTCAATAACATTTATTATAAAATCTAAGCAAAACCAATCTAAACTATACAGCATATAAATTTGAAATAAAACATATATTAACATATTATAGGTACACAATATAGATATGCTCATCTGTCATTTAAGCCTAATTTCAGTCAAATTTTAATCACTCTATCTTATTGAATCAAATACAACGATCATGTGAATCAAGAAATATGTAACATGTTCTAATAACGCTATATATATGTAAATATCGTCAATTTTATAAATAAAACGCCACTTCATAATGGGTTGCTAGGCAATCGAATTAAAAGTTACTGACAACACTGTGATAAAGGAATCGAAGAGAGTGCATTCTTAGTCTGGTCCACGAACGCCTCCGTATCATTCTACGTAATAATCTTCAACTAATGAGACGCCGCTACAATAAGCTATAACGCACAATTACCAGGACGAGGTTTCTGACGAGTAATACCTCGAATACGTTAAAATTTAGAATGTTCAGAAAATTGAGGAGTAACTTATTTACAAAGCCTATAGATACTTCAGCGATAAAACAGCCCTTATGATCGCCTCAGAACTTAACCTCCTAGAGTCCGTTAGAATTCTCAGCGAAAAAGAGCAAAAGCTTACAGATTCGAAAGGAGATACCGCATTAATGCACGCGGTCCGAAAAAATAATGTTCAAATCGTTCCGTTCCTAACTAAGGAGCTCAAAATGAAGAATTACAAACGGTAAACGGCTCAGGAAATCGGGCAAGTGTCAAATTGCGTTGAAACCACCAACGCAATTAAAGACCTCATTGCTAAAATGGATCCAAAACCCAAAATGGAAACAAAAGTTATTGTGATTAAATGAGATTTTATTATCTTACTAATATAATATTTATCAGACATCAACTTTAACTAGCTTGAAGAAAGATACATAACTGATTCTCTTAAACTCTTGGAATTATGATAGTTTAAGAATGTTTATTGTTGTCAGACCATTTATTTACATTTTATTACCTAATAATGTTTTAAACCACTTCACCCTTCAAACATGTCTTCTTCTGAATCAAGTGAATCAAGTACCCATAGTCAATAAGATCCATAATCAGACTCATCTTCATCTAACTCATCATCTTCAGAGTAACAAACGCCATTCAAAGTCACAACAGATTAATAACTACGTTTATAATTTAGAAATGCTATAATTCTTGGTGCTAACAATCAAAACTATGCCGCATATCCTAAAACCGATAAAGAACTAGAGGTATTCTAACAAGAAGTTGCTACAAATAGTTAACTGCAATAACGTCTTACGATTTTCGACACAACATAATTTGATGAAATGCCAGCTGGCTTAGTTGATTTTTCTCAAATTATGTCATCAAAATCCTTAAGATGCACTAAATGTCTATCTCTATTCTTTAATCCAATATCTTTCATATAGTGTGGTCATAGTTATTGTCCGACTTGCTTATACGAATTATTATTGAAAGAAAAAGTTGATGTTAAAATGAAAGATGATAAATCTCTAACTTTAGCTCAACATCTGATCAACGAGGATTATCCGTGTCCAGAATGCAAAGCTATTTCAAAAACATATAAAAATCGTCCATTAGCTCAAGCTGTTTAATCTTTTATACAGGGTAATCCTTTCGAAATAGTTGGTGCCAATTAATATTTACCCAAACAACCAACTTGTTCGATATGTAAGGCTGAAATGAGTTATTAGAAAAAGATTTAAAAGCATGTAGATGACGAAAAAGAACTAAAATTGGGATTTGTAACCGATTTTTGCATTTACTGCCGTAGACATATATGCCCAGCCTGTTAAGAAAAGAACGACATCGACTAATGCGGATAAAAATTTGTCAAAAAAATCGGCGACTACACCGCAGAAGACGTTTCAATAATTAAAGACGTTGAATCAGATTTGTTTTGCACTATGAACTTTGTTGAACAAGAGTATTTGTTTTCTCAAATGAAACGCGAAGAAGTCTTCTAAAAGTTTTTAGACCAAATTAAGAGATATTATTATCTGCCAGTCACCCAATTTATTGGATCGCAAACACCAATAGATAAAGATATGTTGTGCTGTTCACGATGTTTCAGTTATTTATTTGATGTAGCGTGCCATTATATCAGAGCGTAAATGAGATCAGACAAACCAAAGTGTTTATGCGGATCTGGCTGCAGATTACAGTTTTACAACTTGGAGCATGCAAAGGAGTGCTAACACGCTGGTCCGGGAACTAGAGGCGATTAAACAATAAGTATTTGGGGGTGATATTTGAAATTATAACACAGATTCATTTATTTATATCATTGTATAACTGGTTTAATATTAATCCTATTTTTTAGTCATAACTCCACCTCCAATGTCATCTGTGCAGAAGTATTAGAGTTTGCTTCAGTCCGCTGCGTACACTTAGGTTCTTCACAACGCCAGGCAGGTGAATTATTCAACTTCGCAGCAGCCTGTGCAGAAATCGTCTTTGAATTTGAGCGAGTTGATAAGCAAGCGTTAGAAGATGGTAGATCCGGAATTGCTCGCTAAGAAGCGCATAACGTAGTAGTTAAACATACAGCATAACATGAACCAGCAGGAGCAAACCGAGGTCATATGTTCTCTGCGCTCAAAGTGCGTATTTCTCGAGCAACAAATTGAGTAATAAAAAATATTAATTAATTAGAACGATTAAAACGAATTAATGCATTAATAATATTTGGAGAAGGCCGAATTGATAATAGACGATTTAACCGATAAACTAAATAGTGCTGAGCAAGATTTGAAATAAGTAAATAGCCTGAAGCGCGATTTGGAACTTAAAACCGAACTAATATAGTAGCTCAAATCCCAAATACTCATTTTAAATGAACAAAACTTTTAAGAACTGATTATTGAATAGTAAAACCAAATAAACGAATTGAAAAACCAAATCAATTAACAATAAACGAACTAATTCCAAAGTTAAATGAACGAACTTTAATAAGAGAACGAAATACTGAATTGTTAAACGATTCAATTGGGACTCATTGTTAAAAATCTGTAAAATGAACTTAAAGAACGGAAATGTGGAGAGGAAAATGGATAAATGATGGGATAAGTCATAATTGAATAAGATATTGTTATTAAGGAGATGATGGCGGAAAATTAGTAATTGAAGTTCAAACTGGGGCAGAAGGACCTGCAGGACGTTGTTAAATGAATGGGGTTTGTCATTTAGTTAATGTCATATATTCATAATTATATATTTAATATGTAATTGACTTACTTTATATTACTTCTGTTGTAAATTACACTTGCACTACTAATTTGAAATAATTTAGATAAAATATTCTCGATATCATATCTCAGCTTCAAGTACTGTCACGCTGAATAGTTCAGTTTTATCTTTAAAGGAAACTCTTCAATGTAAGCATTCATTCATATTTGCCTGCATGAAAAATGATTATATATTTCATATTTTCATATTAAAACTAATGATCATTCGCGTGAACTTACAGTTCCTGTACAGAAGACCGAACTAGTATAAACGAAAGTTAAGTGAGTAGGATATATATTTCATATTACATTGTATATATTTCATGAACTATTGATAGACTCTTAAGTGATTTGTTATAAGCCCGTGTGCAGGAAATCGAGCTATTTCGTCACCCTACCCAAAAAACTGTGTTTTGTCTTCACTAACTTAACAACTAGCATAAATTACTAAGATGTAATAGAAATATTTACAATACTTTAATCTAAGCTAAAATGATACAAAAGAAGCAGCAAGTAATAAAATCGAAATATTAAACAGCTAAACGATTTAATTGGGACTCATTGTTAAAAATCTGTAAAATGAACTTAAAGAACGGAAATGTGGAGAGGAAAATGGATAAATGATGGGACAAGTCATAATCGAATAAGATGCGGTTATTAAGGAGATGATGGCGGAAAATTAGTAATTGAAGTTCAAACTGGGGCAGAAGGACCTGCAGGACGTTGTTAAGTGAATGATAAATAACTTTTTGATTCAGTGTGTTACTTTATGCATTTATGTTAATGATGCATGGTATTATGATCAAGTTCCCTTCAAAAGTTCTGGGACATAATTTTTGGTTCTGGGACAATAATTTATTAATATATTTGACAGGATTATTGATCATTATGAGTAATGAGTAAAAGATAATTTTCTAAAGTTTGTTTTTATAACATTTAGTTTACATGACCGAATTATTTTGTAATTATGGCTATTTGAGTATTTAATAATACATAATAAAGCAATATTAAATGCAATTAAAAATAATTTGAGAATAATGTAAACATAAATAATATGTTTATTATACGTTAACACTACTAGGTAACCGATCAACATTTATTATGATCAATGGGGTACAATATGACAATACATGTTTTCGATCATCTCCACTCCTTTCTCGAAATGCAAATGATCCCCAACAAACCTTTGCAGTACGTGCTGCTGTTCCTGCTGGTGTCCCTCACCTCCGGATCCTTGTTCTGCTGGATCGTCCTGGAAAACCACTTCGCCCAGCACGACATGCCTGGCAAGAAGTACAACGGCTACGGCTTCATGACCTGCCTGCTCACCTTCGTCATCACCGGCACCGTGCTCCACATGAAGCTGCTGTCTTTGATCCTACAGAAAATGAAGTTCATGACCTCCATCTACATGGGCGTTGCGTTGTTCATTCTTGGCCTCATACTCATCGTCGTGGGCGCCCTGTACGTCCCGGAGCTGCTCTTCGCGGCCGAGATCCTGATCAGCTACGCCGGCAGCCAGATCTACGTGTCGATGTTCTGCCTGTTTCCCTGCTTCAAGCACCACGCCGTCAGCATGTCCTGTGCCTTCGCCACCTCGACCATGCTCTTCTAGATCGTGGACGTCCCGGTGCCCTTCTACGTGCCATTTGTGGTCTGGATCGTCCTGCTGTTGCTCGTGACGGCCTTCTTCAAGCCGAACCAGCCAGAGAAGATCTTCACGCACTCGTCCAAGCTGGAGAAGATGAAGGAGGTCTTCAAGTACACGGAGCTGTACCCGGTCTACCTGAACGTCCTCTTCGGAATGGCCGCCAAGTCCTACTACCAGAACGGCTACTTCGCCAGGCTCGCCCACCTCGGCATCGACCCCACCAACATGCAGTACATCTACACGGTCTCCAACTTCTCCTCGATCCTGGCCGGCTTCTTCAACTTCCTCAAGCTGGAGCAGTCCCACGTGATCAACGTGGTGCTGTCCATCGTCTTCAACCTGCTCGTGCTCACCTACGAGAACGAGGTCACGATCGCCTTCAACCTCTTCCTCATGAACATCGCCATGACGGGCGTGGTCACCTCCTCTCTGAGCCTGTGCAACTCGATCTCGAACCTCTTCGAGTCCAACTCCTTCACCTACATCGCCCTGTTCCTCGGCGACATGATCGGCCTCATGTCCGGCGTGTCTCTTCCGATAAAGACCTCTGACTACCTCGTGGTGCTGACGTCCATGGTGATTCAGATTATTAGTGTCGGAACGCAGATGGTCGTCTGGAGACGCAAGATATTCAGCGGGAAGCAGGAGTACAAGGCGATCCCGTCTGAAAGCGCTACTGAAACAGAATAACTGTTGTGATCCATTCTATGTTACTGTATTTATTGTGTATTTACTGTATTGTGTCAGTTATTCATAGTGCAATTATATTAATAAGAATAATTGTCATCTGACACATTTTAATGATTCATATTTAATTTGTCCACTTCAATGACACTTTGGGATACTAATGTAATCTCACACTACCTTGTTGATTAAGTAGTTAATATGAAGTATTTAATCCCATGTTATCCTAGAATGTAACTTTTAATTTTAGAAAACTGTTCGCTATAAAATTTGGAGAATATTCATCTGTTGTTGGACCTCCGATTTGTCTTCGTTCCCCATAATTTATTGTACGATTTAGTTTCGATTCAACGATTAAAACGAATCATATCCCTGGATTTGTCTAACTCAACTGGATTGGATCTTCCCACATTCGTTTCACTTTCAGAAATGAATATTGTGTATTTAAACGTTGCTTTTTCACAGCCTTTAATACAAGATCTATAATTTTAGACGTTATTAGACAAGCAAACTCATAAAGTTTTTGAGGAAATGATAACTAAATTAAAACTTCCAACTTAGCACCATTGTGCATGCAAATATATTTATAACATCGAACATTCTAGTGATTTACTAAATACGGATGCTCAGTATCACTTACGGCTTTACTTTATAAGAATATTGCCCAACATTTCAGTTTTGAATGGTAGACTAATAACCCAAAAGGAACGGGCATTAGCGATTGTTTACTATCAGTAAGATAAAGCTGGTTTAACAGAGCAGTAGAAGTATTTTATAAAGCCGGACAAAAAGATTCAGCAACTGCCATTTGAGAAGCATTTCTTCCACATGCAGGATTTAATTGATGTATTATAGACTGTTTAGTCTGAGAAGTGTAGCATTTGCAAGTAGTTGGATATGTTGCGTTACATGAAAACGCTTGAGTTTCCGGCCATTACTCCAGGGATAGTGATGGTGGACACTCCGTCAATTTCTCAGTTGTTTCTTTTGATTTTCTATTTGTTGGATGTGATAAAGTATTATTAGACTGCTGCGCACGAGAGTGCGTTGAATTACAAGCTTTTTGGCAACACCACTGCTCCTTTTTTGCGTTATTTATTGGCTGAGGGTCAGATATCTCCTTATTTCATCGCCGAGGTGCTTTCGATTAATCATACTGTATTAACGTAATAAGTACTGAGTCCGCACGCGTTTATAAACATAGCTGTGTGTATTCTACGTCACGACGGGTTCAAGTTTTATTTTCAGCAGCTTTTGATCAATAATTCCGGGTTCGAGTTCAGGCACCGCGATTTCTGCAGGCAGAACGCAGCGTTGACGAATTTGTTCTTCAACATCGACTAGTAACTCAAATTTTTGATCAAGAAGGTTAAACTCGCCTCTGAATAATTACCTCTTGACAGAGTGTATAACAAGTAAATTGAGCTCGTGATAGAGGACAAGTTCTGGTCAAGTGACGTTTTGAGTCTGAACTCAGTTTGCTACTTTCAAAAGTGCGTTCACAATAAGTTGAGTTTCCTCGAGGAACAAGTAACAGTCGCCCATAAAAACATCGTTTTGAACTCGGTTGATCTCTACAGAGATTTTTACGAAGGGCTCAGGGCAATTGATTGCTAGTCGGTGGCCAAGGCGAAGAATGAGGACCCGAAGGAGGTTGAGCTGTTCGGGTGGTACGGGAACTTGAAGAAGTGAAGGTGTAGATTTTGAAATGTAATTAGTTTGAGTAACATAAATTATACTCACTTAATTAATGGTCTGAAAATGTCTAAAATTATCATTTAAATTTTATTGCTAAAGTGATGTAAAGATGCCTGGAGTTCTCAGTGTGTCTTCGTTGAAACATATGGACTACTTCATCTTGGAGAACCGATTAAAACCAATCTTAGATGAATATATTTATATTGAGAATATATTTATATTGAGAATATATTTATATTGAGTTATTAGTTTATATTGTAGCGTACTACATTACCTCACTCAGAAGGGGGTCGCATTTTCGCTATTATAGAGTAGGTCAACTCGCTTACAAGGGGGTTGGACATTTAGTTACCTTGTAAGCGAGTGCCAAATTTCATGTGTTTTAACCCCGTTTTTTGGCCATAAACTCTTCAAATTCAACATTATTTTTAGATACATTTTGGACACATTTCACTTTTAAGGGTTGAAAATGGTAACCCTTATAAGTGAAAAGGCTACCCCCTTGAGAGCGAGGTAATGTAGTAAATTGTGTAATAGTTTAAACTTCTATTCATATATAATATACCAATTCTATTTACCACTTTAAATACGAATCATAGCGTACCTGATCTTGTTCAGGTCTAACACAGGACTAACACATTAATTCAAGAAAATAATAGAAAGTTATAAATAGGAAGAATACCTAAAAACAAGGTTCATTAGTTGTAATATATGTATCATAACTACATCACTCAAAATGTATAATAAGTTCCGCACTGATCTGTTGTGATTCTTGAAGCATAAGTGTACATACCTTAAGCGCATTAATAATCACTTCTATACCCACCAGGTTAACAACACAAATTTAAATTAGAGCAATACCCTACCATTTATTAGGGTATTATACCATTTAATTTTGCTATTTTACACCAAAAGACTCCATTCATATTTTGAACAGATTAACTCTTTAATGCTTAAATTTCGTTGTTCTGAATCTAGTTTACGTTATTAATGTTGTTTATCAGTCCGTTTATTCCAATTATAGAATTTTGAACGTTTCTTACATCACTTTTAGTTCCATCTATTTACGTTTATAACTTGTTATTAACTTAACTTATTGCGATAAAATGCTAATTAATAATGCTAGTAATATCGCTAATATTTTAATTAATAGTATTTATTTGCTATTTTTGCGTATCAAACTGTACTTACTGCGATGTATTTAGACTAATAATTGTCTAAAATAACTATTCCTTTGTTTATAAAACTTATTTGTTAAATTAATTATTTAATTTCAATAAATCATCTTATAAACTACTAAATCTTAACGTAGTATTACTGTCTAACAGAACTACAGAGTTTTTAACGATATCTAGTTCTTATAATAGCAAACTATTAGACTAAGTAATCATATTTTCCAAATTTGATGTATTATGTTTTAAATTATTTTCTGTTTCCTGCTATTTTACAATTAATATTTATTTTATTTCAGAAATATTATTCATGAGTTAATTTTCTAAGTAAATATCATTTTAGTTCAGAGCCTTGAGTTAATGTATTACATCAACACAAACATTACCATCTATTAAATAACCATAACTGCACTCACATTCACGGCCATTGTAAATAAATGGTTTAATACACATTATTGTATAATTATTTTATTATATTCCAAATTATAATCTATCTAAACAAAGTCCATATACAAAATTTTCTAAGTTATCACAAGTTTAACAATTATTCGCGGGTTGATGTGTTAGTTAAGACATAGAAGATTCATTCACTATATTTTTAATATTTGAACATATTTACAATTATTATATTTAAATAATAATAAACACTTAAAGTTATGTAATTAGCAAAGAATTTTACTGATTATAGTTAAATTCGTATCCTGTTATGTTTGTATCATTAATTACAAAATGTATTTAAGTTTTAACATTTAAAATTATACCACTGCTTAGTTAACTATGAAATCTAAACTAAATATTTGTTGTGATAATATAAACAGCATTAATAGCTTCTTACATTACTGTTGATAAATACTGTCCACTGGCTATAAATATAATTGAAGAATTTGAAATTAGTAAATCACATTTCTAACAAATTAAGGAACCATATACAATTGAAAATTCAACAGTAACATTAATTAAAGATGTTTGTACCTGTTACGTATTATCATGTAATCCGAATATAGCAAAGTATGTAACATCATTTACTTAAATCTTTATATTTGTCTCTTAAACCTTATCATTTAAAATAAATATACTGCTAGATTACTATGATAATATTATATTGTTATTTACAAATAATTTATTCATTTTACTAGTTTTTAAACAATAATTATATTACATATTATCAACAATTAATTATTAATCACAAATTGTGCTATATTTATTATTAAGTATTTACTATAAAATAATAGAACATAACATTTATACAAATAATATAGAAAGCTCATTAGTGTAAGTATGAGACATTAAAATTCATCATTCTACAATGATTTTTCTATCTATCGTATTGATCGTTTTCTATTTTTCGTATTAACATACTGTTTTGTTGTTTGCGATCGAAGTAGTTGTTCATCTCACATTGTTTGATGTAGATGTATGGATTTTGATCAGTTGTTACTCGTTATTTTATGGAGTTGTTGTGATTCTGTTATCCAGTGAATGAGTTTCCTTTTGGTTTTTGGTTACCGTTGAGAATTTTGTTAAATGATTTGACAAGTTCTTTAATTTAATTCTTCTTGCTTTGGTTTTGTTGGGAGCCTTTTGGTTCGCTTTATTCCGTGTTGCTCTGGTTGTTTTTCTTGTTGTGTTCAGTTTGTTTTTGTGATCTGAACGATTGGTTGTTTTGTTTGAAGGACTTCTTCATTGAGCTTGAACATGATTAGATCAGAGATTGAAGTGCTTCAGAGGCTTCCGATATAGCACTGTAGTCCACTTTATCAGGCTTTCGATTATCGGTTCGATGAGTATTTTATTCCTTCCTATGCGGCTGCTCTTAGTAGTGCGAGAAGTTTCCACTATTGGAACTGGAGTCCTCTGAGTTCAGTGACGATTTAGTATAAATAACCATCCCTAGATAAGAGTAAATGTAAAGCACTAATCACACTGATCATTGTAGTGTGTTATAATAGTAAACTACAACAGAATATTCTTATAATTTCATTTAGAAGCACATAACTATAATTACAAAATTTGCATTTAACCTCATATTTACAAACATCACACTACAGATAAAAATTTACTAAATTGTACAACGTTTTGCAATTTTCAAAGTGTACTCTCTGGTCACACTTACTGATGGTAAGTAACTCCAGACATTTGATGTAATGTTAAATGCCGTGTTAAGTTAACTTACTGGAATTTGGAAATAATAACGTTATAAATTCATAACTTTTGCAAAACAATAGTATAATTTATGTGACTTCAACATCCGACATACTGCAGACGACAGCTTTTGAACACCAAATCACCATCGTTGAAAAAACTCTAAATTAATATTTTAACCAGAATTTAGAACCGACTGAAACTAATGCTGTAAGCATTAGTGTATATGTAAAGATTTACACATTGTTGCTTTGTTGATGTTATTTCGCTCAAAGACGCGATACAAATAGCGTTATGAAATACACCAAATTATTTTATACATTTCCTGAATACGTTTTAGAAAGCTGTTTTAAAGAATGCTAGTGTTCACGTATCGACAGTAAGTTAACTTAACACTTACCGTAATTATTTGTTTAAATCCTTGTATTCCTACATTCGTCTCCTTTTTTGACATTATTTCAAATTTCATATGGAATTAATCTTCATTCTTAAACCAGCAGCTTGGATACTGGGAAATAATTTGAAATTTGCTCAGAAATGCATTCTAATAACTATTGTCTAATCTATATCTCAAGCAAAGTACTGGAGTTAATCAAATTTATGATGTTTAAATTTCCGTAAAGTTGATCGTCGCGTGAGTAATTATAGTTTAAGAATAGTCCTCACTCAGCATCCGAAATCCTCATTTTATAACTTATTATTTGAGTTTAATTTCAAACTGAGTTATTAAAATGTTCAGAATTATTAGAATTAATTTTCAACTAACTTTACTGGATCATATGAGTAGCTAACAATGATTACATGCATTTTTAACATCATTTGGAGAGACAAGAATAGTTTAGCGTCATCATGTTAACTTGTTGTATATTTAACACTTTGAGAACTGGAGCTATATTTTGTAATTTAAATAAGAACCCTAGAGGTAGGGTTGTTAGTGATCTAATCATGTTCAAGCTCAATGAAGAAGTCCTTCAAACAAAACAACCAATCGTTCAGATCACAAAAACAAACTGAACACAACAAGAAAAACAACCAGAGCAACACGGAATAAAGCGAACCAAAAGGCTCCCAACAAAACCAAAGCAAGAAGAATTAAATTAAAGAACTTGTCAAATCATTTAACAAAATTCTCAACGGTAACCAAAAACCAAAAGGAAACTCATTCACTGGATAACAGAATCACAACAACTCCATAAAATAACGAGTAACAACTGATCAAAATCCATACATCTACATCAAACAATGTGAGATGAACAACTACTTCGATCGCAAACAACAAAAC
>CAXDID010000800.1:0-195152 GCA_963988835.1 Hexamita inflata | reverse complement strand
CTGTGCATTAATTAGTCGGCCATGTAAGTGAGATTCAACAATATTGAGGCATTTCTTCAAATTCTTTATTATAATCGGAGCAGTAAACTCCCAAACGCCAGCTCGTGCCGTCTAGCTGGTAATGCATTGCGGCCTCAATATGTTATCAGTGGGCTGCCTCTAGTTTCGTGGTTGTATATGTAGTCGTGTTGCAGCTGTTTGTTTGCCTGTAGGTAGTGTGCCGCAATTCTGTTTTCCCAGCGCTTTCTCGGGTTGTGTTACGCCGGTTTGTGCGCGCTGAATTAGTTAGATCACTATATTTTAATATGGCTCGAATAGGTAGAAGCTGACAAAATATGTCAGCCCTTGTCTCGACGCCCGCATTTCTAGAAAAGTGACGCACCACCACCACCAAATAGGCTGCACAAATTGAACACTCCGACCGTTTTCCTTTGAAACTGCACACGGCGTTAGCGAACAGCGCGACGTAACATATTACCAGACGCCAATAGCTTTCCCGAGCCAAGTATAGAATACGCCGGACCAGAATGACGTCGTAATTTGAACACCGAACACGATGATACGTAGTTTTAGCCGGACTCAAGCGCGTGCAAGCAACGGCGTGGAAACGTCTTTTGATTGCTCTGAGTTCGTTAAGTTACCCACTCGCGTGTCACGTTTTTCCTGATAGTCAGATCTAACGTGTGGCATACAAAATATTCTCAGTTAACAACATGTGAGTTTGTAAAGTAATGAGTTGGATATCCGAGTCCAAAACATCATTCACTCAACACCAGGCTGCCCTTTCTTCTTCGAGCACTACTCCGTCGTGAAGAAACAGAGAATCGAATTAAAGTATAATTAGAAATTAGTGAACGAATTGAAGTATAATCACTGTTTTCTAAATTGTGATTTTCTGGCTGCCCGTCAAAAGACAATGATGTTAGAATTTCGGTTGACCAAATCTAATTTTTAAAACGAATCAAAGAACTATACAAAACAATACTCTGATACAACAAAGAAATTCATGACATAGTAACATTAATATTTTCGTAAACATTAAAGGCATAAACATGCACGCCAACATGAACGGCCCGCCAACCGAATACGGGCGAGTTCTTAGTGCACGAAAATTCGTTCTGATCTTACACATTTTGGGGTACGCGCCTATTCCGCTTTGCCAATCATGTCATAGCTATGTATTTGTGCACTAGCACCACAATTTTAGTCTAAACCATTGGGTGCACGCAGAATCTGAAGAATTTTATCCCTTCTCCAACAGCCAAAGTATTTGAATGAGCAATCAAAGATATGCGTATCTGTGCATTAATTAGTCGGCCATGTAAGTGAGATTCAACAATATTGAGGCATTTCTTCAAATTCTTTATTATAATCGGAGCAGTAAACTCCCAAACGCCAGCTCGTGCCGTCTAGCTGGTAATGCATTGCGGCCTCAATATGTTATCAGTGGGCTGCCTCTAGTTTCGTGGTTGTATATGTAGTCGTGTTGCAGCTGTTTGTTTGCCTGTAGGTAGTGTGCCGCAATTCTGTTTTCCCAGCGCTTTCTCGGGTTGTGTTACGCCGGTTTGTGCGCGCTGAATTAGTTAGATCACTATATTTTAATATGGCTCGAATAGGTAGAAGCTGACAAAATATGTCAGCCCTTGTCTCGACGCCCGTATTTCTAGAAAAGTGACGCACCACCACCACCAAATAGGCTGCACAAATTGAACACTCCGACCGTTTTCCTTTGAAACTGCACACGGCGTTAGCGAACAGCGCGACGTAACATATTACCAGACGCCAATAGCTTTCCCGAGCCAAGTATAGAATACGCCGGACCAGAATGACGTCGTAATTTGAACACCGAACACGACGATACGTAGTTTTAGCCGGACTCAAGCGCGTGCAAGCAACGGCGTGGAAACGTCTTTTGATTGCTCTGAGTTCGTTAAGTTACCCACTCGCGTGTCACGTTTTTCCTGATAGTCAGATCTAACGTGTGGCATACAAAATATTCTCAGTTAACAACATGTGAGTTTGTAAAGTAACGAGTTGGATATCCGAGTCCAAAACATCATTCACTCAACACCAGGCTGCCCTTTCTTCTTCGAGCACTACTCCGTCGTGAAGAAACAGAGAATCGAATTAAAGTATAATTAGAAATTAGTGAACGAATTGAAGTATAATCACTGTTTTCTAAATTGTGATTTTCTGGCTGCCCGTCAAAAGACAATGATGTTAGAATTTCGGTTGACCAAATCTAATTTTTAAAACGAATCAAAGAACTATACAAAACAATACTCTGATACAACAAAGAAATTCATGACATAGTAACATTAATATTTTCGTAAACATTAAAGGCATAAACATGCACGCCAACATGAACGGCCCGCCAACCGAATACGGGCGAGTTCTTAGTGCACGAAAATTCGTTCTGATCTTACACATTTTGGGGTACGCGCCTATTCCGCTTTGCCAATCATGTCATAGCTATGTATTTGTGCACTAGCACCACAATTTTAGTCTAAACCATTGGGTGCACGCAGAATCTGAAGAATTTTATCCCTTCTCCAACAGCCAAAGTATTTGAATGAGCAATCAAAGATATGCGTATCTGTGCATTAATTAGTCGGCCATGTAAGTGAGATTCAACAATATTGAGGCATTTCTTCAAATTCTTTATTATAATCGGAGCAGTAAACTCCCAAACGCCAGCTCGTGCCGTCTAGCTGGTAATGCATTGCGGCCTCAATATGTTATCAGTGGGCTGCCTCTAGTTTCGTGGTTGTATATGTAGTCGTGTTGCAGCTGTTTGTTTGCCTGTAGGTACAGTTATGGGAGGTGGAATTGCTTTTTCTTGTTTACTATGTGAGTAATTATATATTAAAATATTTTGCCACTTCTAATGCGGATGACAAATTCCAATAAATAATCTCAAGTTGGAGATTATTCATGAACTACTCATTAACACAAGAGGGCCAAAAATATGATTTCGATCGTATTAGACCATAATCGACTATTCAAAGTCGGTATTTAATATTCCAAAAAGGAAAAATAGAAATTACCACATGCAATAAAAGGACGGCAATGACAAAATAAACGCGGTAGAAGATGTTTAGGGAAGGTCAACTAATTCACTTAACAAACTTAGGCAGTTCTGAAGCGTTTGTATTCTCTTCATTTCTGGGTCCAACGGATGAATTCATAAAATATTGTACCAATCTGAACTAGTTATATCACTTGTTTAAGATGTCCCTGTGTAATTTCTACGTTTTAGTCAACAAAACTAATTTATGAAAGATTTTATCTCGAAAATACTGTGGTCGCCAAGCCAACTTTGATTTCAAAAAATACTAACTATTTCAAAACTATTTTTTGTATTAATTTTAACTATATATTAACTCAATGTTTAGTAGCGTCTCCTTTCTATTTTATTACTTCTTCTAACTTTTTGGGCATAGAGTCAATCAAATGATTGATGATATCTAACGAGATTTACTCCAACGCCCTCTTTACTTCTTCATTTAATAAGTCATATGTGGTACATTCTTCAGGGGAAATGTTTGACTTCAGTGGATTCCAGCAGTGAAAAAGTGGATTTAAGTCTGGACTCATTACTGGAAAGCGATAGAGCTCAATGTTGTTGGCAGTATAAAAGTTTTTCATATACTTACTAAAATGTGTCGGGGCGTTATCTTGTTGCAACTTCAAGTTATGCTATTAAGTGATGGAAGTGTAACTTGTCTGAGAACTTAAGAATTGACAATTGAATTCATGGTCGTACCACACGGCATAAACCATAATGGACCCTTATATCTATAGCTAATCGTACTATAGATCATGCACGAAAACAGTCCATATTTTACACTTCGAGAAAATACTTCGGATTCCACTCGTCTTTAGGTGTTCTGAGCACTCTACTCGCTCGATTTGCATAGCATTTTGAGCGATACTCACCGGTATACTAAAAAGTTCTCCAATATTCAATTGGTTGTTTCAGGTTCATTCGAGCAAAGTTCAAACTTTCCAATTTATGCTTTTCGGTAAGTTTTGGCTTTATCTTAGCAACATAGAAGCTTAAACTGAATTTGGCCAGGAGACGAGATACCGTTGTTAGAGACATGGAAACTCCACGAAGGGCTTAGTATTTTTCAGCTATGATTCGTCGAGTTTCGAATCTATGGCTCTGGCGATATTTAACAACGCGAAAATCTCAGCTTAGTCAAATTTTCTGACACTATTATCGGCATGAGAAGCTTCTAGCTTGCCTGTAACTTCAAAGTGCTTAAAATGGAATAAACAGTTTGGAGACTACATTGAAGGCAACAAGCAATGTATTTCTTGGTTGCAACAGTTTGTGATTCTGTTTCTCACATTCTCATCATTATGCGACGCTCTTGTATTGTGATCCGTCGGCTTCGTGTGTGCTTCGTCATTTGAAGGATGAAGTGAAAAAGAAATGAACCGCAGAATTAATTGAATATGTTATAATTAGCATAAATACAGTGATTTAATTTTCAAGCGCAATTATTACATAAACATTTGTTAAAATCAAAGTTGGCTCGGACACCACAGTATACGGACGCAATATGTAATTTATAACTAGTAGCGCAAGCACTGGACCTGCAGAGGACCTCGGTGTTCATCTTCAACTGGGTCAATCTGAACGATTTTAGGTATTTCTTAATCACGAAAACAATGGAGGACTTTTTCTTTCAATCTCAACCGGGAGCTCAAGATGAAGTATTGGTACTTCGCTTAATTAGAATTATAATTCAGGTAGTTACAGTCGCTTTCATTCTCAATATTCAAATAATGAATGCATTTTTGTTTCTTAAAGAATGGAATCAAGTGGGTTAGTCGGGCCCAGCATTAAATAATATATTGATGCTACTCTAAAACAACAGTTATTTTACTTATGATCTTCCACTTCCATTTCATAATGAGAAATCAATTTTCTTGATTGTTAAATTATACAACGTTAGGTAAAGTTGAAACTTATTATTGAAGTATATACAGAGTTATATACGTTAATTATTGTAGCACAGCTATCCAAGGCTCAACCAGGCCTTGATGTGATTGAAGCACTTTACAAATCAATAGTAAATAGAGTTAATGAGTGTATTGATGAGGAGGGAGAACACACTCATTATTGAGCCGGGCAGTGATATAAGTAAGATTCAAATAATAAACTTCATTCTTCTTCCTAATTCAAAAAAGCATTTCGAGGGCCCACCACTGTAGTGTGCCGCAATTCTGTTTTCCCAGCGCTTTCTCGGGTTGTGTTACGCTGGTTTGTGCGCGCTGAATTAGTTAGATCACTATATTTTAATATGGCTCGAATAGGTAGAAGCTGACAAAATATGTCAGCCCTTGTCTCGACGCCCGCATTTCTAGAAAAGTGACGCACCACCACCACCAAATAGGCTGCACAAATTGAACACTCCGACCGTTTTCCTTTGACAATGATGTTAGAATTTCAGGTGATTTTTTACAACTGCATACAACAAAATAGTATAATTGAGGAGCGGAATAATATATTAAAGTCAAATATATAGTATTAAAATATTAATTATTTTCCACTACAAAACGATATTTCTGTTTTATTGATTGATTTAAGCTCCACATTATATTATAAATATTATATATTTTGACTTTAATTTATATGATAAGAATAATTAATGTAAAAATCTATTATAAATATATATTATCGCCAAAACTTTATATTAAAAGCGAAAACTATTAAAACTCGCATTTAAAACTCATTAATTTTTGAATCAATCCTCATTAAGCTAATTTGTTTAATTTAATATGTTATTATATTATAAATTAATTAATGCTAATTACATGTAATTAATTTGTTTATTTATTTTTATGCGTTCATAGCTAAATATTACTTAATATAAACGTTAATTTGTTGATGTTAAAAATCACACTTCACAATGAATATAATTAATATGTTCAATGAGGCCTGCATGCCCTAATAGCCATTTACTTCAGAATCATAATGTTTAAAGTATGTTTAGGATATGAAGCAGTTTTTGTTGTCCGATTCTATTTCTTTAAAGTAGATTTGGGATAATAAATATGACGAAAACGACGAGGTTCTGTATAGCGTAGAAAGCAGAATTTATCACTAATTTTTTGGGTAATACAAGGACAATATTGACGAGAACGATATATATGAGATGCAGTAATTTTTATCTCAGATTAGGGATAAGTATGCCATTTCTTCGAATTTGTTACCTGGTTTGCGCAAATCGAACAAGTAGCTCCACGATTTACAACTATTGCTGATGTTACTGACTGGTTCACCCGATTTATCGCAGCCAAACGTATCTTAAGCGCTTCTTACGGTGTCAACTGTGCGTTCTCGTTGTGAAACGTCTGGTTTTGATCCGAATTTCATTTCTAGCTTGCTTTCAGCTGCGCATTTGCATTCTGATTTCAAGTAGTTTGCGTTTATGATTCCGAATTTCTTTGAGACGTCTTAGGTTCCGAGTTTTTCTTCAGCGTAGGTGATAACTGATTTCCTTTTACAGGGAGTTAAAAAGTTCGAGCATAATTTCTCTGTTTCTTTTAAGGATGCGCTGAACAGGTGTATTGCGCTTCCGGACTACGTTGAACCTGGCGAGCCCGAGTTTCTCAAGTCCGAGGAGCTCAAATTATACCAGGATTTCATTTATTATGCTTTTGGAGTGAAAACGGAGCATCCGATTCACTTCGCGAAGGTCTACTTCAAGAACTACCTGAGTCAATTGCAAGCCAAGGCCGTTTGCAAGTCCCTTGAGAAGTGCGTGATGCGGATTCTGAACCTTGAAAACGTTGAGCAAATGCAAAACATTATTTTAATGCTCTCTGGAACCCACATTCAACTGAACCTTGAGAGCCCAATTGAGCACTTTTGCAAGGAAACGGAGTCATTAATTAGTTCTTTCAACAACAAAAGCTCCTTCAGAATTGAGGAACTGGTTGAGTTCGCCGTGTTCGAAAACTACAAAAATATTGAGACGTTTGTTCACGAGGACAAAAAAATAATGTTATCACTTGAAGAAAAAAGTAGAATCGAAAAAGTACTAAGTGCGTTTTAGATCCATTTATTCGGAACTGACGTTGTGCATAAATAACCAACGCTGACGCTCGTGGCCGTGCTGAATAAACTGCACAGGACGCTGGACGCGCACGAAGCGATTGGAATCATGCCGAAACTAGTGCTATATGATTAACAATTACAAAGCAGAGCAAGCATGCTGCTGCTAGGCAAAGAGCTGAACTTCAACTTCATGAAGCTGGAAGTAATCTCAATCCTGAAGAATTTCACGTGCTCAAAGTACATTAGCCTCTTCACAATGTTCCTGAAAGCTTCACAAGCATCCAAAGCTTCACAATCAACAGACTGGCAAAACTCACTGGATCTATCTGGATACAACCAATTCTACATACACAATAAAATTGAACTGAAAGTAGCAGAAATAGGCCAAATCTCAACTTACATCAACGAACTATTCCAAACTAACAAGTTATCACTGTTAAACTTGCATCTGAGCTACTTCGAACCAATTATTAAATTGTAAAAATAATCTGTAATGGCTTTCATTCTTGAGGAGTAGAAACATTTTGAAGATACTTTAATTAAAACGCAATCTAAACTGTTATATAACACAGATCAGCTCGTGACACAATGCTAATAAAATTTGGACAGTAATGTTCAAATTGGAGCTGATTATTTGTTCAAACTTTGTAAATATGACGTTCTTTTGCAGCGTGAGGAGCAATACACGACTTTCGTTGTTTCAAATGACATAGCGTCTGTTTTTGTGAATGTTTTCAAGCAGCTGGGTCTAAAATATTCTCCAACTCAAGCGACGTTTGCTTTTATGAATTTATAGAGTATAAAGGAGCAGATTTTCCAGGATTTCATGCATTTAAAGGATTTCCCGCTGGATGCTAGCTTATTCGACTAAATTAAATACTTGACTATGTTATTCTCGGAGGATAACGTTTTAGTAGCCTTTTAGGAGGATAAATGGCACGAATCTCTGTGCAAGATGTTAATTACTCCCTGCGAGTTCTTCCTCCTTACGAAGAACAAGACAAATTACAGGGAATGTCTGTAAATCTCCCTTGAGATGTTCCAACAACATCACACGTTAGATCGCGCACACAGATTCGGGGTCAATGTTCATCCGAATGATTTCCTCAAAATGAACAGATCAGCTGAAACAATTTTGAAGGAATTTTAGGCTAAAGCATTCGAGAATTACATTAAAATGAAGTTCAAGTTCGGAAACGAGTTCAAAAGCCTCGGTGAACTGATCGATTTGCTCGAGAAAGAGGATTTAAATGAGAAGAAAGAAGAGAAAGTTGAGAGAGTTGATGATATAATCATGCAGTAAATGCAGGAAGCGGTTACACTCGAATGAATGGTTTTATAATGTTATTGATCTCTAACTTATTAAAACCGTTTATTAAATTCAAAAATTTGATATTATTACTTATATTATATACTTTACAGACAAATCACTATTATTTACAATTTGAATCAGACTAAAATTATAAGTATTAGAAATAGCTTTATAGTTTTGGTTAACTTGCACATATGTCCACTATCTATATGTCTGTTATCATAGACTTTTCGCCCTTTAAATCATCATTATTAATACAATTAGTAGTAGCATTTCCCATAAATATGAAGTGAATATTATTCATAGAATTGAATTATACAATATATAATATATATTAATGAAAACTGGATTAAATAATAGTTGGGTTAATGAATACTCAAGTAAATAACAATACACAATATATTTGAAACAAGTTACAAAATACTCAGGTCGAACATACTATTCTAAATTAAGTTAGTTATGTTGAATGAGCGTGTGATAACATAGTTTTAACAAACTGTGAAAATATTTTTGTTATATAAGGCGTATTTATATTTAGATATTTAGGCAAAATATAAACCAATCCCAGAGATAGTAACTGATAGTGTCCGATTCATTTCAGCCATCCCAAAGATTGTTACAAAGATAACTCACGTTAATTATGTTAAATTATGTAAGTTCAAGTGCGTCCAACTACTCAGGTTGTCTGGTTATTCAGAGTTACATGTATACGAGATGAGATTAGATAGTGGTAGCGTTTATGTTTGACAAGAGGAGATGAAGACAGAATGATTGAATTGAGGTTTAATATTGTTGAAGATTACAATTAACAGCAGTTGAGTTAAGTTATTGTAACTTTAAAAAGACAAAATCGATAAAATAATAGAGCTTGCAGATATTACAATTCTAATAAATGGTTCTATAAATCGCGATGTTGATTAAACCATAGATAAATAAAAACAATTGATAACTATTATTATAAAATCTGATTTTGACAAGATAGTTTGAATTAGTTATTTACTTTATTTCGAATATTATATACAAGTGTTCACTATTACTATTATTTACCTTCCATTGGGGTACAATCTGAAATAGTTGAATTTGATTACACTTATAAATATTAAAAATAACTCTATGATTTTGGTTGCTGAGCGCATATATTTACTATTTATATGTCAGACACTCTTGATTTTTCGCCTATCATGTCATCGTTACGAGTACAATTACTGTTTGCATTTCCCATATAATATGAAGTGTATTAAACACAGTTAGTAAATTAAAACAAGAAATATGATTTATATTGTTTATCACATACTAAAAGTAATGTAAATGTTGTTAGAAACAATTATTAGTCACGTCATCAGGGAAGATCAGGTTTTTGAACATATATAATTTTACTTGTATTCTAATCTTATTTTGTTAATGTAATGTTAAAATTATAAAAATAAATTGTACATCATATACATATTAACTACTAACTTATTTATACATTTTTTCATTTTTTCTACATCTTTTTAGCCTTAACCTTTTCAATTGTGAAGGAAATACCCATTCTAATAAACGCAATTACAAGACCAAGGCCTAAACCGGCTCCAATGATGATTCCTAAATAAATCATAGGCTAGTTATTGTTGTAAGCTTTCATATTGTCTGGGAAGTTACACAAGGTAGGATACGAGCAAGCTTCATTTCTGAATTGATAGCTGAATTATTTATTGTTTCTTTAAACTTGATCATAAAGGCTGTGATATTACCTGAATTCTTGGTATTGATTTTCAGATATCCAGTTTCTTTCTTCACCTGTGACGCACGTTGGGTAGATTCCATTAAATATTTATCCCTTTGGTCCAAGTGTGTGGTACCTGTAAACGGTGTCTTCGGTGGCAAGTTCTGAGTGCAAGGAGGTTGCTCTCAAGCTCCAGTGCTTGCGAAGGCTCTTGCCTGAGGTTAAATTCGTAGCGAGTTCGAGAAGGTTCCTTCCGTTTCTTGAACTGGCGAGGTGTTTACCGGTCATTTCCTCAGATAAGTCGTAAATGGTTCTGATCATGTCGTGGTGATCAGTAGGAACCTTCACAACTTTGCTTTTCAGGGGATCAAATTTATCCTTGAGGGCTTGATTATCACCGAAATAAGAGATAACGGCCGAGGTGGTGTACAACTGATCATTTGAAAACGGTTGGTGGTTGCATGAGTCGTCATAAGTGGCTGAATTCGGGTCCAATTTGTCAACTTGCTCGTCCTTGTAAAGTGGGACCTCACGGGCACCGTGGTCTCCAAGGATGACCATGATCGTGTTGTTGTGGTGCTGTTTCAGGTAGTCAGCAACTTAGCCGATGTAGTTATCAGCGTATTTGGCAACGGTTGTGTAGCGGTCAATCTTTTCGGACATGACTTCGCTTCCCTCAACTCCCTTTCCAAACTTGAAGCTTTCGTAGAATTGAAGATCGTCCTGTCCAGTGAATGGCATGTGAGTATCGACGGTAGCCCAAACTCCGAAAATTGGCTTGGTTTGCTTTTACTTAGCCTCATCAAAATAAGTTTGGAATTGAGCGGCCGTGATTCTATCTGGAATCCATTGCTTGAAAGTGGTGCTTTCAACGTTAAGCTTTTGAGCTTACTCGTCAGTTGGATAGTATTGATAAACTTCATCGAACCAGAGTGGAATTGAAGATAGTTTGTCTGGATCTGAGCTAGTTAGGTCCTTTCCTCTGAAGATCCAGTTATTCTTACCGTCAAAGGCGAATGGAGATGGAGAAACGTACATGCTGTGGTAACCTTGCTGTCTAAAGAAGCTTGGGAAGTCGTCAACATCGTTGTAAATACTCTGAACCATATTGATAGAGTTAGAGTACGGGATCTCGCCAGTAACGAGCGAATGCCATCCTAAAAGTGTTGGAAGACCGCTTGAAGCTAATGAAGAAAACGCTACACCTGACTCAGATAATTCCCTGAGCTTGGGTAGGTAATTGCTCTTGTAAAGAGGTCCGTCAACGATTTTGGCTTGAGATTCAACAACGTTATCTTGAATCATGGTTGGTCCAGGGGTGAATGATTCGATAATAACGACAACAATGTTAGGGAGATCAGCAGTTGGGGTAACAACTGGATCATTGGGTAAACCAGCACAGTAGCTCAGTTCTGGGTTGTATGAGCAAACGGTTTTCTTTGGAGCGTAAACCATGGGGAATTCTGGTGTTGTGCGCTGATCGATCCAATCGTAGCCCGATTTCAGTTGGTTGTTGTTTCTGAAACTGGTAACAGCTTTTTCGTATTTTTGGGCCGACATTTTTGGAATTAAGTGTGATTTGTAGAAGTTCCAGTGTGCTGGTGCGGCCATGCGATAAGTGGGCGAGTCAACGGTCATGAAAACGATGAAGGCGACGACATTAGCTAAAATAACGGCTGCTGAGGTGGAATACAGCAGTTTCTTGCTCCTGCTGAGTTTCTTGCGGCGTTCATAGGTCTCGGTTGCAAGTAGCACCTCAGTTTGGAATTCAATTCTGGTGGATTCATGATTGGATTATTTAATAGCAATTTACTTCTTGTTCTCTTTGAATTTGTACATTACATCACGGACCAAGCAAGTAATGAAGAAAACGATGATCAAACCGGCACCAACAAATAAAATGATCCAATGAACTGGAGAGCGCTGAATTAAACCCACGAGAACGTTTGAAGCCACGTTAGTTGTGGAAGCAGCTCCTTTAATTGAGAGTTCGTCGTTGAAAAGTGGTTTCTTTCTGAAATAGTAGACCTCATAGTAATATTAAGAAGCTAATTACTGCATTTCCTTACTGTTCTCCTCGTCAACCGCGCATGTGAAGATGATGAGCAGATAGTAAATTGAAAACACAGTTGAAATCGGAACCCTGTACCAAATTTTATTCGATACACGAGTAAGCACTATATGGGCAAAGCAAAAGCAAGCCATATCCAGCAAATACAAAAATACGCAAAGGATAAACAAATCCTAGTCAGAAACAATTTATGACTCGGAAGTACTCCAGTCAAAGAACTTTAAGCCTGTTAAAACCATAGTCGCCAAAAATGTTGATATAGCGACATACATCTGATGAGTGATAACACGCATGTTTGGGTGTGGAATTAATCAAAGCAAAACTTTCTTACATATGTTTAAAATATCTGTGTAAAGTGATGACCAAAGATCAAACCAGATTCAAACTAAAATATCAATTAAACAATAAACAGTGAAAACACTGCTACTCGCTAACTTTCTGATACATTTTTATTCAGAATACATTGATGTATTTGAAATAATTTGAGGTTATATAAATGTATAAATAAATTCCCATACCGTTATCGTTCAATTCGCTTGTACGATGAAAATACAAATCACATATATTAATATTTCGTGTACCATACATTATGTTCAAGTAAATAAATAACATGAAATCTACGTGTTACATATCGTTTAGTTAGTTTACGAGAAATAACCATAATATATTTAAACTTTTATAATTTACGAATTTGGAAAGAAACATACTACATAACCTCGAATTGAGACACCCACCCTTTCACTTACAGACACCTTCGATTTTTTATAGGTGTCTATAACTGAACTACAAAAGGGGTTAGGTGTTGTAAGTGAATTGAACATTGTAAATCTCTTTTGTATTTACAAAATTTTTTTGAGCTTTTGAACTTTGTATGACCATATATATAAATTATATGCTGCTTAATCTTCTATATAATGGTAATTTATGCAATTTAGATCAAGAAACTAGAAAATTTCAGAATATTTTTGGAAAAGGTGTCTGTAA
The DNA here is from genome assembly GCA_963988835.1 of Hexamita inflata. Taxonomy (NCBI): domain Eukaryota; phylum Fornicata; order Diplomonadida; family Hexamitidae; genus Hexamita; species Hexamita inflata. The sequence continues at coordinate 182,005 of CAXDID010000800.1, read as the reverse complement.
CTGAAATGGAAAACCAAATCTGACACATAAAATATACTAACTGGGCCAGATTTGCTCTCACTTATAGACCCCCTAGCCATTTTTGAAAACTGCTCGGGTGTCTGTATTCGAACAAGGGTGGGTGGTTCAATTCGAGGTTATGTAGTAATTATAGTTTATTATTTTAATTTTTAGACATTTATTCCTAATAATAAATGATGTAGAGGAGTATATCTAATAGAGGAGTATATCTATATATAATTAATAATCTTGTACTACATTACCTCACTCAGAAGGGGTAGCTTTTTCACTTATAAGGGGATTATCATTTTCAACCCCTTATGAGTGAAAACTATCAAAATGTATCTAAAATTAATGATGTATTTGAAGGGTTTATTGTCAAAAACGAAGTTAAAACGTATGATTTTTGTCACTCGCTTACAAGGGGGTAACTTCATATTCAACCCCCTTGTAAGCGAGTTGACCTACCCTTATAAGCAAAACTTATAAGCAAAAATGCGAACCCCTTCTGAGTGAGGTAATGTAGTATTAACGTAACGTTATCATAACACTGTGTTAGACTGAAAAAGTCCTTATTTCTTGATTTCTTGAATAATTAATTCAAATTATGCCGGTTCGATTTCCTGTACAGTTTGGATGCTTATTATAAAGCGGAAAAGATATTTATCTAACTATAAATATTAAAAAAGGTTGCTAATAATTATATTAAACACATGCAACGTCGATCCAACTTCATCTAATGTCGTATTTGCGTAAATCTGCTCCATAAAAACGATTTACGTTTTCTTTTTATAAAAACAAATCCGTTTAAAAAGAGCGCTGCTGTTCGGAAACGGGACCAAAACGAAGGAGTTTTGTAATTAACACATAATGTATGAAAAAACGAAGATTTGGTATTCTTAATATTAACAAGAAGAAAGAGGCGTCACTCGTCATTTACCAAACCATCCACCACAGGCTGCCTAACATTATTGAATTCTTCCAGACATTGAGGCTGTCAGCTTCTTGATTGTTAAACTTGAAACCAAATCCCATGCCTCTTAGACGTGAGTGATGAATTCTTCGAATGTCTATTTTTGTAGTACCTCATGCGGCGCTTCATTATAGTTCAAACCATTTCAATTGGATTAAGGAAAAAACGAATACGGAGGCCATTTTATAATTTTGACTTTTCTTCTATTGATGTAGCGTCATGTCGCAAACTCTGCTTTAGTTATTTTAGCTGAATGTGGAGATGCATTTTCACATTAATATATAAGTTTGAATTTCTTTACAAGGTTCGGAATTACTAGTTGTTTATTCATAATCTCAATGTAATCAACAGCTTTGATACATCTTTTGTCAACTTGAAAATACAGTGTCGATTATGGGTATCACTTCCGAAGAAGATGAGTGGAGTGAATTATATTAATTTTTTACAACAGCCATATATAAATCTCATTCTAGTTAAAACGGATTGATTTAAATTTCGTTTTTAAATTTACGAAATACACTAACATTATTGTAAATTCTCTTCAAGATTACTTCTGTTACGAATTAAATTTAACCAGTAAACTTATACTAGGACTAACATATTATAAATTATTCGGATTCGGCGTATACTGTCTCATTTAAAATTTGGGTGCAAAACGTAATTTTCAAATATTTTACTGATTCAATCTGGGACGTCAGTTATAAGTAATTAGCAAATAGAGAACTTAAAGTAATAACAGTTTATAGTGTCACTTTCACGTCAACAATATTTATTAATTTTGTCTGTAAACTAAATATTAGATTTACTACATTTTTACAACAAAGTTAATTCATACTCAAAATGCTTATTAGTGTAACAACTTGTTATTCATATTAATTTAAATATAATTCCTGAATAAACACAAAAGCAAATGTCGTGATTCTACTCTATATAAGAATCTACTATTTTAAAGAAATAACTAATTTACTTTAATTTCAAGTCAGCAATTTACTATAATATTATTTAATAGAGGCTGAGGTGTTTTCAATTATTCTTCAGCCTACTGTGATAATGTATTTTAAAAAATTGTTAACAAAAATAGATTTTGTTTTATATTATCCTTGAAGTGAAAACAAATTTGTAAATATTAATTTAATTAGTTATTGTAACAGCTATAAATCTTCCCATTTTTAGTTTTTTATTGTGGATATTTAAGCTTGAAATCTTGTAAAAATATTAGAACTTCTTGATCGAGTTGATTCTGCTAATATTGTGGCATTCTTATTTTTTAACAATAAGATACTTATAATTATATGAAGCGTTACTTTATTTGATTTGATTGTTTAATTATTAGAATTAACAAAGTTAATAATAACGCGACTCAAATAATTATTAATTCGGTTTAAGCTTACATTGGCGAATGAACTGGCCTATAATATAATGTTTTGTATTATCTGGACGAGTTTGTGTTTGCTAGCTATAAATTGATAATCTTGATTTGTTGTGATTTGAATTTTTAACTAAATTATTTTTTAATTATTACTAGATATCTAGACTATCCATCATACTTAGAAGGACTGACGTCCCAGATTTAAATAACTATTTTACCAATTAACTCAAAAAACTAAGAATTTAACTTACAGAAATTATTGGAAGCTGAAATAATATTATTTAGTCGTTGGTAACTATTTACGATATTTGCGAGCTGGGCTAGGACAATGTATTATGATTGAGATAATATTGGTATTTTTGAAGTCCTAATTAATCAATAAATCATTAATACATTTCTTCAAGCTTAAATTCCGTCATTAACCGTTTAAAGATAAACGCTCGCTTTTGAAACAACTAGAGATTTTCTGGTTTGATTTGGAAAGAAATTTAGAATTGATACCGCAGTAATTTTCTATTGTAAAATTTTCACGTTTTATTGGTGCATTTTTTCACTACATGGTCGAGTTTTCCCAAAGTATTACATGTTTGGCATGTTGTATATTCATATTATATATAAAAATATGCATTAATATTATTACAAAATTAAATGACTTCATAGTTTTGAAAATGTAAGATTCACAGAAATAAAGATAGAAAACTGAACTGTGAATCACATTCGACACATTAAGTTTAAGAGAATATATCACATTTTCGAACGAATATTTTGATCGATTCAGAAATGACACGGGTAATCAGTGTCGCCTTGTTAGAACCAATTATTGCTACATGCATTACAGATTACCAGCCAGCCTACATTAATGAATAAATTCTTCATCGTACCTCTCATCTAGTCTCCTAAGAATATAATAAATTCCATTTGCCATTTGTCTGAACATAGACTCGTCGCTGAACACTAGTTGAGCTCAGTCAGCTTCAATAAAGTCTTTATACAATTCGCTAAAGCTAAACGCTTCTTTTTCGTTCTTCTGTTAGAGCTTATATGGGTGATTTGTTTTCTCACACAAGTTTCTGTAAATCCTAAGTATTCGGATATTCCGAAAGACTTCAAATCCAAGTCCACATAGACCTAAATTTTATATCAAGTCGCTTCCATTCGCTTCCGTTGTTTATCCAAAGCTATTTAGTTTTCATTTTTTGAGGAGTGGTCATAATTTATTTATCATAATTTATTATAATACATAGAATAACTTTCTACAAGGATATTTATAATACACGACTATTTCACGTTTTTACCACCCTAAATCTTCGTTTTTGCCATACATTAATCGAGTAGTGTTACAGTTGTGGTTTCTTAAACAATCGTGTCTGGTATTTGAACTGAAAGCAGAAAATGTCTAGTTCATGTTTATACGCTAATTCTATTTTCCACACTTCACTTAATGTACAATAAACTGCTAAATTTACATAACAGTTAAATGCGTTTAGTATTTTAATGCATATGACTGTCTAAAATACCAGAATAAGCCTTACCAGAGACTAAAACGTAAAAAGCACGTTACTCTTTGAAGTTTTGTTTAAATGAGAAATATTTTTTGAGTGGGACAGATAACAGATTCAATTTCATAGTATGACTTGTTTGTCTAATTATGTCTAATTGATTGGTATTTATTTTGTACTAGTAAGTAAATTTGAAGAATTTGTATGAATAATATCTTAATATAGTCAATATTATGAATATTCTAAATTTATATGTATCTAAAATTTGTGAATATTTATATAGTTTGATAACAATGTACGCTTATACATTATAATATATTATGAATTCTATTCTATTATTTTATTATTTTATACAGGAAATTCAAATCCTAAAATATGGATCCAAATACATTTCACAATTCGTCGTTATTCGAATATTTCAACCACACATTTATAATTATTTAATTTTAAGATAATATCTCAAAATAGCCTATCTCTTATATTTGTATATTTTCATAAGCTAATGATATGTATACCATTTTCTGGATTCCACTTCTCATAAAAGTTATGAGTTCCGAAGAAGTATTATTTTTAAATGAAAAATAAAAGAAGGCAAATAATATAAATATCCATCATCATTGCAGTATCATCGGCAAAGCGTTCCAACCATTGAAAGATTTTATTCATCCATAATCCGTCAAAGAATTTGGATGTAAAAGATTGGTTTCAATAGATTTTCTGAGAGGGATATCTATTTTCGTTATGTTAGCAGGTCACGAATTTGCAGACATAATGGCGTCAGACGCTGATTCTAATATTTTGTATTATATTATTGGTCTTCCGTTAGGTCTCGTTGGCGGTTTCAGAATATTTTTCATTTTAATATCTGGGATATCGCATGCATATGTATTTGCATCTTCCTCAGGAGGTAAATCAGCGAGTAATGTGCTGGTCGGTCTTTTTGTTCAGCTACTCGGTAGCTTTTTAGCAATTCCATTGTTTTACCTATTTCACGTTTGCAATGTGATGTGTGGTGATTTTGCAAATGGAACTTTGGTAATAAATAAATAGTGGTTTAGAAAATTTGCGGCTTGGTCTCATCCACCAATATTTTTTGGACTGTCGTAGCCAGTTAATTGTGTAGTGCTTATTCTCATTTATGTGTTGATAATGGTTCCGATGTAGAGAAATAAGAAGATTAAACGACAATATATTTATTGGACTATTTCAGCTATTTGCTTCATTGTTGCAGTAATCCATCCGTTTATTTACATGAATATATCAAATGGTCTCAGAAAATCGATGGCTAAAGCAACGGGGTTGAATCCTGAAACTGATTTCACGGGTTAAGACAGAGAATGTCCTGGAAATGCTTTTGATGGTTGGTATGCGCAAACGATTTAAACGCACTTCCAATATATATTTTATCATTTTATTGCTGGAAACTATATGCAAATGAATTGCATGTACATGTTCTTTATGATGGGTCTTAGTATGGGTTTTGTCATTGTTGCCTTCAAACATTAAAAACAGTAAATTATGCAAGAGAAAGCAGAAAATTACAGACTTCAATATAAGATGTTGAAGAGGAACTACTATCTGTATCTCGGTTTGTCACCTTTAATAATTTTAATATGTGAGCTTCTCGTTCACGTTCAGGTTAAAGCTTAGGTTAAAAGTGGTGTGAGAACGTTCAGATTTGTCTTCTTTTAGTTTGTGAAAACATTTTTACCACCTGATTGTTATGTTCCAGAGTATAACTTAGCGGCCATGTGTGTTCAGATGTGGCTGGTGTTTTTGGCTATTTTACTTTTTGATGGAACAACAAATGCAAAAGCAAAGAAGAGAGCTGAGAGAATCCTCTATCTGAGAAGATTCAGCTCGCTGAGTTTCAGCTGCTTCGTGTTTGGATACGCGCTATCTCAACCTATCAGGAATTTATTACAGATTGAAGCTAGTAAAACTTACATCTGGGACTATATTGGATACATTATTATGTATTTCGTTATCACATTGCTCGTGCATTGCACTTTCGATACATTCGGGGACCGCATGACACCAGACTGGGCCATAAAAAGATTCGGACACATATTTTCATTCAAAGACAAGTTCACAGACGTATCGGAGCAGCATTTAAATGTTGATCCAACTAACCTCTTTGAGAAGTTGGAGTGATGAAACTAACAATATCTTTTAACTTAAAATAATTGTTCAATTTTTAATTCAGATAACAACTTTACAGCTTAGTTACTGATTTATCCAGCCACAGTCGTTTAAAGAACTCAAATACACGAAAGAAAATAGTAGCATGGTTTGTGGAGTGAAATATATAAATTAAATACATATTGTGCTATTAAACTCGATTTATAATTAAATCACAAATCTTCTTTTTTCTAACTCAAAATTCACTTGTCTGTCCAACACAATCATAAATATACATACATAAATTTTAAACAGTGCATATAGTTTAGTAGATGCCTTTATACGTAATATTAAAACCTGAAACTATTATAACTTTAGCAGTATTAAATATATAATCATAATGTATCTTAAAAATTCTTATATTCTCTCATTCTCTCAGATGACCATGGTCTCCAGCTTTCCGATGACCCTCTTCTTGCCGGTCTTCTCGGTCTTGATCGAGGAGATCAGCTGCACGTTCTTGTTCTTGTCCTTCGCCGGCGCCTTCTTGGCCTCTATCTTCACGCTCGCCTGGCTCTTGGAGCTCCCGCTATCTCTTCCGCTGAGGCCCGAGGTGGAGCTTCTGGCGGAGCTCTTCTTGTGGCCGCTCGAGGACCCGGAAGTATTAAGTGGATCTTGGACCTCCACCTGCTTCTCCTTCTGCGTGGTGTTCCTGGCCTTTCTGGTGTCGTCCGTGTACGAGGTGTACTCCAGGGCCTCCACCTTCATGCCGATCTTCTTGACGGTCCTGGACACCTGTAGGCTCTGCTTCTGGGAAACCACCTTTTGGTCTAGATGTCTCGCGAAGTACATCGTGTTCCGGTTGATGTTGTTCTTGGCCTTCTCTCTACCCTGCTGTTTCTTCTTTCTTTAGTAGATAATTACGAAGATGATGACAATCGAGATTATCATGAAGCCGACCCCGAAGAAGATGATGTAGAGCCAGTTCTCTGATTGTAACTAGGAAGTCAGACACTGGCCGTTCGCCTCTTTATACCCAGCCGGACAGGCCTTCAGGCACACCTAGCTGTACTGAACATAACCGACAGGGCAGGACTCCACGCAGAGCCCGGACGCCGCGTCGAAGACCTGGCCGCCGCAGCTGGGGTAGCAGAAGGTCTTTCCGTCCAGCTGGAGGTACTGGTCGTCCTTCCCGCACTCCTCTGCGCAGAAGGCCTCGGCCCCGCTCTGACGGTAGAAGACGCACTCGGACACGCACTCGCTTCCGGACACGAAGAGGCCCAGGGCGGCGCAGGAAGGCACGCAGGTGTTCATCTCGGCTCCGCGGTGCAGGTACTGGCCCTCTTTGCAGGCCTCCACGCACACCAGCTTGCCCAGGTTCGGGTCGAAGGAAGCCAGCCCGCAGCCATCAGCGCAGGTCGGCGGCTCGGTGGAGACGTCCAGCACGGAGCAATTGCGGCAGGCCTGGTCCTTGTCCACGAAGAAGTCCGGAGAGCCGGTGAGGGCCCTGCAGGACTCCGCGCACTGGGAGTAGCTCTGGTTTAGAATGGTGACGAGGACCTTGGCCTTCGGGCTCGGACAGGCCGGAACACACGTTAGCTCGAAAGCGGCGGCGCTCTGGTTCTGGGCCTCCTTCGCGAAGATCCCGGCCTGGCAAGAATCCTGGCAGGTCTTCCCGTCTTCGGAGAGGAACTGGAGGTGTTCGAGGCAGTTGGACACGCACTCCTGCTTCTGGAAGACCTTCTCATCTTTCGCGCACTCTTCTGTCTGGCAGATGTAGGAGGTTCTGGTTTCGTTCGACTTCCTGTAGAACTTGCAGTGCTCCTCGTCTCCCTTGTCCTCGCAGTAGAGTGGGCCCGGGAGTCGGTCGAAGAACTTGCACGAGTCCGCTGGCACGCAGGTGAAGTTCCTGGTGGAGACCTGGCCTTCTGGACACTGGTCCATGCAGCGCAGGGAGACGGCGTTCACCTTCAGGTCCACCGTCTGCCTCGAGGCCTCGCAGGCCGGGGTCGTCTGGCACTGGCCCTGGAGCGTCGCCTTCTAGGTGTCCTCCAGCGTGCCTCTCTTGAAGACCATTCTGTAGAAGCCCTCTTTCTCTTCGTAGTCCACTATAACTTTCTGGCAGGCATTCACGCAGTACAGCCCGGATTCGTCTATCAGCCAGCCGGCAGGGCACTTCTCCACGCACTCGCCGCCCAGGTCCAGCAGGTCCAGGTCTCCGCAGGCCCGGACGCACTGCCAGTTCGTTTTGGATTCGTTGTTAACGTTCCAGCTGCGGACCACGTGCTTGGTCGTGTCCCCGGAGCAGTCCGCCTCGCAGATCTTCGGCCTGTCGTCGCGCGGGTTCCCGACCGTGTAGAAGGCGCAGAACTTCTGGCAGCGCTGGGTGGCCCGCGAGATGTAGGTGCCTCCGTCGTACACGTCGGACTTGCAGGGGTTGCAGGAGCCGTACCTCTCTTGTTTGTAGAACGGCAGGGGACACGAGTCCGTGCAGGTCCCGTTGTTGTTCACGAGCCCGTTTCCGCAGATCGGCTCGCATACTAACAGAGTTCCAACGAATTAGTGGATGGCGGCCTCGGCGTAGCTCACCTGGCCGAACTCGTCGTAGTCTTCGGTGGCGGTCGTGCAGTCCTCTTTGTTGGGCTTGTAGTCCGGGGAGTTGAGGCAGGTCCCGTTCATGAACTCTATCCCGGAGCAGTTCCAGGTGAACTCGTTCGTGAGGAGGCGTTGATCACCTACCTGAACCATGACCTGGTGGAGGCCGGCTGTTTCCGAAACGGAGGAGGTGCAGCGGCTGAAGAGGTCGAAGCCGTTCTGGGTGCTGAGTGGGTGGCCGGAGACGTTCAGGAAGTATTATCCAGAGGGGCACTGGGTGGGCTCGAAGCACTCGTTGTCTCTTTCTTCCGTGCCGTCCGGGCACTCCTTGAAGTAGCCCTTGACGAACTTCTTGAGGTTGGCGGTGTCGGTTTGACATCCAGATTGGGTCGCGTACTGACCGTCTGGGCACGAAACGCAGGTCATGCTATTTTTATCAGTGTGATTTACGATTCCCATCACGAGTGGACAGTTATAATAGCATTATTATATTGATTTTATTGAATTATTGTACTCATAGAAGTAATCTGGACATTCAGCTGTGCAAAGAGACATGAACATACATGAATCTTTTGGACATTTATCAACGCACTTTACTGTAACAACATCCAAAAACTTTCCATTCTTGCATATCATCATTGTTCCATTCAGGACCACAACTGCTTTGAAATAATTAGCGTATATTTCAAGATCTGGGTTGATAGGATTTATGTAATTTTACTAATAACCATCAAAACTGTAATAGTATCCCATCAATCTTTCTGTTTCATGTTGGAATTCATTAGATTGGGACAGAGACCTCTGATAATAGTCATCAGCCGCGTTGGAGTTGTTTTCGTAGTCGAAGCCGATGACGATTGGGATTTAGTAACTCGAGTCCGTAAGTGGATCCACGACAGAAACATTTATTCTTGGGAGTTTGGATATCTTATCCAGCACCGCCTTGGATACTTTCGGAACCGGGATGTCCATTCCTTTCTGCACGATCGGGCCGTAGCTGGGCTCCAAATTCAGCCCGCTTGTATCAGGTTGTTCTTCGTTCTCAATTGAGTTATCGCCGATGTATACCGCGTCCTCATCATTTTATATTTCATTCAATGAATCAAAACAGCTAACTAAGAATATTTTCTTTAAATATTCAGCATCAGTTACATCAACTATCATCGGCACTATCGATTTAAGCACAGTTTGCCCGTATATATTCTTCCTGACCTCATATGTGTCATTAACAACGTATTTAAGACTGGAGTAAATGCTCTTAAGGTTAGTTCCGTTGTACGTCCTCTATTCACCTTTTAAAATAACGTCACCGAAGAAAGTGGAGAGAACTATTTTTTGAAAGTTGTTGAAATTCGCGTTCTTAAGGTAAATCGTTCCACTCGCGCTCACGTTCTGAACGAGGCCCTGAACTGAAGTTAAAACACTAACTAAAAGTTTCTCAGCGTTAAAAGAACTCAGGTCTATGGACACGTTCATTATGAAGAACCCGTTTTTAATCACTGACTCATCTCCCGTTTGAGCAAGCTGAGCCAGGATTGTTGTTTAATTTTTAGAATCAACAGCGAAAGTGAAGAAGGAGCGTACATTCACAATTGTCAAATCGATGTCAGAAGCCGAGCCCGAAATGTTCATTCCGGTGTTATTCCACTGCAAAAAATCGATCTCGTCGTCAATCATACACGGAGAAGTCGAAGACAAAATACGTGACTGATTTATCCAGCCACAGTCGTTTAAAGAACTTAAATACACGAAAGAAAATAGTAGCATGGTTTGTGGAGTGAAATATATAAATTAAATACATATTGTGCTATTAAACTCAATTTATAATAAAATCACAAATCTTCTTTTTTCTAACTCAAAATTCACTTGTCTGTCCAACACAATCATAAATATACATACATAAATTTTAAACAGCGCATATAGTTTAGTAGATGCCTTTATACGTAATATTAAAACCTGAAACTATTATAACTTTAGCAGTATTAAATATATAATCATAATGTATCTTAAAAATTCTTATATTCTCTCATTCTCTCAGATGACCATGGTCTCCAGCTTTCCGATGACCCTCTTCTTGCCGGTCTTCTCGGTCTTGATCGAGGAGATCAGCTGCACGTTCTTGTTCTTGTCCTTCGCCGGCGCCTTCTTGGCCTCTATCTTCACGCTCGTCTGGCTCTTGGAGCTCCCGCTTTCCCTTCCGCTGAGGCCCGAGGTGGAGCTTCTGGCGGAGCTCTTCTTGTGGCCGCTGGAGGACCCAGAGGTGTTAAGCGGGTCTTGGACCTCCACCTGCTTCTCCTTCTGCGTGGTGTTCCTGGCCTTTCTGGTGTCGTCCGTGTACGAGGTGTACTCCAGGGCCTCCACCTTCATGCCGATCTTCTTGACGGTCCTGGACACCTGGAGGCTCTGCTTCTGGGAAACCACCTTTTGGTCTAGATGTCTCGCGAAGTACATCGTGTTCCGGTTGATGTTGTTCTTGGCCTTCTCTCTACCCTGCTGTTTCTTCTTTCTTTGGTAGATAATTACGAAGATGATGATAATGGAGATTATCATGAAGCCGACTCCGAAGAAGATGATGTAGAGCCAGTTCTCTGATTATAACTAGGAAGTCAGGCACTGGCCGTTCGCCTCTTTATATCCAGCCGGACAGGCCTTCAGGCACACCTGGCTGTACTGAACAGAACCAGCAGGGCAGGACTCCACGCAGAGCCCGGACGCCGCGTCGAAGACCTGGCCGCCGCAGCTGGGGTAGCAGAAGGTCTTTCCGTCCAGCTGGAGGTACTGGTCGTCCTTCCCGCACTCCTCTGCGCAGAAGGCCTCGGCCCCGCTCTGACGGTAGAAGACGCACTCGGACACGCACTCGCTTCCGGACACGAAGAGGCCCAGGGCGGCGCAGGAAGGCACGCAGGTCTTCATCTCGGCTCCGCGGTGCAGGTACTGGCCCTCTTTGCAGGCCTCCACGCACACCAGCTTGCCCAGGTTCGGGTCGAAGGAAGCCAGCCCGCAGCCATCAGCGCAGGTCGGCGGCTCGGTGGAGACGTCCAGCACGGAGCAATTGCGGCAGGCCTGGTCCTTCCCCGCGAAGAAGTCCGGAGAGCCGGTGAGGGCCCTGCAGGACTCCGCGCACTGGGAGTAGCTCTGGTTTAGAATGGTTACGTTGACCTTGGCCTTCGGGCTCGGACAGGCCGGAACACACGTTAGCTCGAAAATGGAGGCGCTCTGGTTCTGGGCCTCCTTCGCGAAGATCCCGGCCTGGCAAGAATCCTGGCAGGTCTTCCCGTCTTCGGAGAGGAACTGGAGGTGTTCGAGGCAGTTGGACACGCACTCCTGCTTCTGGAAGACCTTCTCATCTTTCGCGCACTCTTCTGTCTGGCAGATGTAGGAGGTTCTGGTTTCGTTCGACTTCCTGTAGAACTTGCAGTGCTCCTCGTCTCCCTTGTCCTCGCAGTAGAGTGGGCCCGGGAGTCGGTCGAAGAACTTGCACGAGTCCACTGGCACGCATGTGAAGTATCTGGTGGAGACCTGGCCTTCTGGGCACTGGTCCATGCAGCGCAGGGAGACGGCGTTCACCTTCAGGTCCACCGTCTGTCTCGAGGCCTCGCACGCCGGGGTCGTCTGGCACTGGCCCTGGAGCGTTGCCTTCTCGGTGTCCTCCAGCGTGCCTCTCTTGAAGACCATTCTGTAGAAGCCCTCTTTCTCTTCGTAGTCCACTATAACTTTCTGGCAGGCCTTCACGCAGTACAGCCCGGATTCGTCTATCAGCAAGCCGACAGGGCACTTCTCCACGCACTCGCCGCCCAGGTCCAGCAGGTCCAGGTCTCCGCAGGCCCGGACGCACTGCCAGTTCGTTTTGGATTCGTTGTTAACGTTCCAGCTGCGGACCACGTGCTTGGTCGTGTCTCCGGAGCAGTCCGCCTCGCAGATCTTCGGCCTGTCGTCGCGCGGGTTCCCGACCGTGTAGAAGGCGCAGAACTTCTGGCAGCGCTGGGTGACCCGTGAGATGTAGGTGCCTCCGTCGTACACGTCTGACTTGCAGGGGTTGCAGGAGCCATACCTCTCCTGTTTGTAGAACGGCAGGGGACACGAGTCCGTGCAGGTCCCGTTGTTGTTCACGAGCCCGTTTCCGCAGATCGGCTCGCAAACTAGTAGAGTTCCCACGAATTAGTGGATGGCGGCCTCGGCGTAGCTAATTTAACTGAACTCGTCGTATTCTTCTGTCGAAGTGGTGCAGTCCTCTTTGTTGGGCTTGTAGTCCGGGGAGTTGAGACAGGTCCCGTTCATGAACTCCACTCCGGAGCAGTTCCAGGTGAACTCGTTCGTGAGGAGGCGTTAATCACCTACCTGAACCATGACCTGGTGGAGGCCGGCTGTTTCCGAAACGGAGGAGGTGCAGCGGCTGAAGAGGTCGAAGCCGTTCTGGGTGCTGAGTGGGTGGCCAGAGACGTTCAGGAAGTATTATCCAGAGGGGCACTTGGCGGGCTCGAAGCACTCGTTGTCTCTTTCTTCCGTGCCGTCCGGGCACTCCTTGAAGTAGCCCTTGACGAACTTCTTGAGGTTGGCGGTGTCGGTTTGACATCCAGATTGGGTCGCGAACTGGCCTTCTGGGCACGAAACGCAGGTCATGTTCTTTTCGTCTAAATTTTCTACAATTCCAGTTTGTAGTGGGCAATCAAAATAACAGGTTGTGAATAACTAGGATGCAAATTCATAGAATCCGTTTGGACATTCAGTTGAGCAAATTGATTAAAACAGGCATTATCCAGGTTTGCATTAGCTCACACAAGCTTGAGCGTTTACATCAAAGAACTTTCCGTTGTTACAAACCAACATGGTTCCATTCAGACTCACAACCGTTTAAAGCTGGTTTGAGTAAATTTCTAGATCTGGTTCATCAGGATTCATGATTGATTATTGGATGCCCGCAAAGTTGTAATAATACATTGGGAGATGTTTGCTCTCGAAGTCGAACTCGTTCGATTTAGTAAGAGAGCGTTGATAATAGTCATCAGCTGCGTTGGAGTTGTTTTCATAGTCGAATCCGATCACGATTGGGATTTAGTAACTCGAATCAGTAAGTGGATCCACGACAGAAACATTTATTCTTGGGAGTTTGGATATCTTCTCCAGCACCGCTTTGGAGACCTTCGGAACCGGGATGTCCATTCCTTTCTGCACGATTGGGCCGTAGCTGGGCTCAAGATTCAGCCCACTTGTATCAGGTTGTTCTTCGTTCTCGACCGAGTTATCGCCGATGTATACCGCGTCTTCATCATCAGTTTGATTTTTAATTAGAGAGTCGAAGCAGCTTACCAAATGAATTTTCTTGAGGTATTCTGCGTCTGTTATGTCTGGTATTTGTGGCACTATAGATTTCAAAATAATTTGTCCGGTTGTATTTCTCCTGACTTCGTACGTGTCATTGATAATGTATTTTAGGCTTGAGTGCACTTGATTTATTCCGGTGCCGTTATACACTCTTTATTGCCCGCTCAGGGCCACGTTTCCGAAGAATGTTGACAAAGTAATGTCCGTGTACTGCTCAGCGTTGAAGTTAGCCAGATTTAAGCGTCCAGTTACGGTAACGTTCTGCACATTCCCGTACACCGAGTCAAAAACGGAAATAAGCAGATTTTAATTAAATTTCAAGTACTTCTTCTTAATTTCAACGCTGAAATCAACCACGAACAGAACGTTTTTTAAAGCTCCTTCTCTCATAATTCGGGCCAAACTGAAGCTCCTCCGGTGACTTTCGTTCATCATTTCGCTGAACTCGCCCAGTTTGTGAACGTTAATAATTGAAAGGTCCATCTCAGAGGAGGTCCCGTTTATCTCCATTCCGATATTTTCCCAGTGGGAAAAATCAATTTCGGAGTCGATGAAGCAGGGGTAAGCAGGGCGCCAGATACGGCCCTGCATCATGAAGCCGCACTCGTCCAGAGCATCGGTTAGGATTTATTGTAAGAGAATAATCATCTTTGGAGTGGACTTTGTAAGTATGCATTGACTAGTGAAAAGGGTGATGAAATGCATATAAAAAGAAATCACAAATTTTGTAAATCAGCTCCATATTAATTTAAGATACAATGAGAGAAGTGTTGAAAATACTTAATATCTGAGCAGATTCAATGTATATTGCAGGAGAATTGTGAAAGAATACTGTATTTCAAAATATTAATAGTGGCTAGAACTTCAGTGGATTCAAAACAGCCACTAACTGCTGAGAACCTGGAAATGACTTCACTGAAAATAACAATATAGTATAGTATATAATGCTGTCAAAATAATAGTAGTGAGAACTACAGTGGATTCAAAACAAACACTTTGTATGAATGGGCTAATGAAAAGGAAATGCACATATTTAAAATCACAAATTCTGCTTTTGTTAGCGTATTGGTTTATAACATGATTTAGAATCCAACAATAATATCAACAATATGCTAAAATGCAGTATATAGATGTATATAGCATTCATTCAGCACTCAACTACAGAATTATTTTGTTAGATTGTATATATCAGCAGGAAGAAATCTGTATGGAGCTTACTATGTAAAACAACAAAACACAAAATTTAATGCCTTAAGTTAATATATTGCAGAGATGTCGCTTTCAAGAGTAAATGAACCTGGACAGGAAGAAACTGATTAAAAAGTTATGACATTGTTAGTAGTAGTAATATCATATAACTACCTACCTGGTAATATCATATTATAATATTCAAAATCATGTCAAAATGTGTGTCTCACTCATATAAATATCGCTGTATACACTCTTTTAGTAACTTTCTTTTTTATGTGTCTTTTTGCGGTTCTCTTTCGCCTATAAAGAATAATCATTCCAACAACTACAGCAGCAATTATAACCACGATTCCACCACTAATACCCGCCAAACAAGCAGTTCCGCACTTATTCACTTCAGTTTATACAGTAATAATGTGTTCGAACACGAAACTTGAGCCTTGTGCACCTGTAACGTTTACTTTTTGCTCATTTTAATCGTAAAAATAGTTCAGGAGCGTTTACTTTTATGTTGGATCTGAGATTGAAATCTGAACTTTGCCCATTTTATTCAATAGAAAGTCGTTTCCACTCACATTTTATTTATTTACGGGCGAATTTAATTCTTTTGAAATTTATTCAGTTCTTATTAGTACAGACGAATTGGAGAATATTTGGAAGCCCGAAATGTTCACGTTCTGGCCGGCGGACAGGTTGAAGATGTTGGCGGCGTCGTAGGTGGCGTTGTTCTCGACGTGTCTTACTACGTGCATGGAGCTGTTTTGCGCGATCACCTGGTAGTCGAACTGGTTGATTAGGTCAAACTGTGTCTTGTTGCTCCCGAAGACGATCACGTACTGCAGCTGCAGCGGGGCGTTTGTCTTCTCTACGTACCCCGTGACGTAGTTTCGCTGGGCCGCTCCGGAGTAGATACCGATTTGGTTCCAGTCTCCGACGCGCAGTTCCTTCTTCAAATAGATTTCGGTTTACTTCAAAAAGATGTAGCCAACCGAATCATTTACGCCAGTTCCTTCCACAAATAGTCGTGAGCAGTTGTAGGCCTTCAAGTCGTTCGAAACCGCTTGCCCATCTACAAAGACATTCTAAGCTAACGAACCTAGTTCTCTGTTCAAAAACGTTGACCTGTAGTTTTCAGTGCTGTTGTAGTTAGCAACAATCATTACAGACTGGTCGAAGAGGAACCAAGACCTGAAGCCGCTCAGCTTGTAGTTGAAGTTGTAGAACTCCATTCCAACCACTCCTGTACCGTTGAGATCTGTTCCACCCACAAAAGTCGCTTTCGACATAGTTTGACTCCGCACTCCGTCGACGGCGCTGTCGTTACGACGCACTGTAAGTTCTGTTGTTCCTTGCAGTAAATACGGGTCCACCGTAGGGAAGAAATCGATGTACTGCTGCTAATAATTAGAGTACATGTACTCCATTCCGTCGCCTGTGTACCATCCGTGAAGGTTTTCGCCATTAATTGACTCGTAATCACCCACCTTATATGAATGCATGGCTATCGCAAAGGCATAGTTTTCTCGGCGATGTACTACTCTTGCCATTGAGGAGAAACGTTTGTGTAAAAATTCGGGAAGTGTGGCTGGGATTGATGTGTTAGCTCTGATTTTAGTCATAATTATACCGGCCTACTGGTATAAAAGAGTAATATCAATTAATGGTTATGCTTTGGTAATATGATGTTTAACTATCCGTTTCATATATTCAGATTATTCGGACGATTGTGTGTATTAGCTAAGAACTGCTACATATGATATAACAAATTTACAGTTAATGTACTCTTACTCCAGTAAAGAAATAGATCTTCCGTTAACCATATTCATCATCTGGCAATTATATATAAGAGTTGTTTCTCCATTTATGATAAAATCAAATATTTTAGAAATGCTGGACTAGCTGTAGTTATACATTGTACTTTCATTTAGTATCACTATTAGGTTAGTCAGTCCAAAGAATACCACTTGACCGTAGTTAGCAGACGAAGGAATAGAATAATGTTAAATGAATGAGTAATCCTTATAAAATCCGTCTGATTCACTTACGAAATCAAATATGTGATCTAAAGCATGGAAGGAGATGTCTGATTCTGTGATATTTTGTGAAAGTAATCCTCTTATAAATCCAATTTATGCAGTGTTAACAAGATTACCACCAGTGGATACAAGAGCTTAAGGACAAGAAGACCCTGATAAATTTCCACAAATTGTAGGACTGGGTAAAAATCTCTTTGAAGATGCCAGAAAACTGTTTAAAATATTTTGAGAAATGTCGTCTTTTATCAAAACAACAATGTTGTTCAGTACGTCTGGAATGGCAATTTGCCACTCCCACCAGTTTTGCACTTTTCCTGATACTGGTGGACTCAATTTAATCAAATCTGCTTTGTAATAATTTTATAAAATGAAATCTAATGCAGATTGAACAATATTAAGAGTCGTTAAGTTTTTATAGTGTAAGTTTGTATAATTCTCAAATGGGGTTACTGCATATGCTGTTGCGATAACTTAAATGTTTTTGACTGTTTCCAGAAGTTGAGGTCCTTGTTATAAAAGCGGCTAGGAGCTCCACAAATAAGTTCTCTCATTAGTTGTATTCATTTCATTTATTAATTATGTAGCCTTATTCTGACGTATTGTGATAGCTTATTTATAACTGATTTTGCTGTAAATATTTTCGGTAAGAGCGTTCTATTTGTTGAGTAATATTTAACTTATATCTAACATTTGATTTGCATTAGGACGTTATGTATTGTCATTATTTAAGTTAAATTCAAAAATTTAGCTGGCTCCTGCTTAAGTGGATACGTTAACTACTTAAAGAGGTTTGTCATAGTATGTGAAATTGACAACACTTTATTTCTATGTTGGGTCTGAAATTGATATTTATACTTTTCCCGCTGTTTTTATTAGTATAGACGAATTGGAGAATATTTGGAAGCCCGAAACGTTCACGCTCTGGCCGGCGGACAGGTTGAAGATGTTGGCGGCGTCGTAGGTGGCGTTGTTCTCGACGTGTCTTACTACGTGCATGGAGCTGTTTTGCGCGATCACCTGGTAGTCGAACTGGTTGATTAGGTCAAACTGTGTCTTGTTGCTCCCGAAGACGATCACGTACTGCAGCTGCAGCGGGGCGTTTGTCTTCTCTACGTACCCCGTGACGTAGTTTCGCTGGGCCGCTCCGGAGTAGATACCGATTTGGTTCCAGTCTCCGACGCGCAGTTCCTTCTTCAAATAGATTTCGGTTTACTTCAAAAAGATGTAGCCAACCGAATCATTTACGCCAGTTCCTTCCACAAATAGTCGTGAGCAGTTGTAGGCCTTCAAGTCGTTCGAAACCGCTTGCCCATCTACAAAGACATTCTAAGCTAACGAACCTAGTTCTCTGTTCAAAAACGTTGACCTGTAGTTTTCAGTGCTGTTGTAGTTAGCAACAATCATTACAGACTGGTCGAAGAGGAACCAAGACCTGAAGCCGCTCAGCTTGTAGTTGAAGTTGTAGAACTCCATTCCAACCACTCCTGTACCGTTGAGATCTGTTCCACCCACAAAAGTCGCTTTCGACATAGTTTGACTCCGCACTCCGTCGACGGCGCTGTCGTTACGACGCACTGTAAGTTCTGTTGTTCCTTGCAGTAAATACGGGTCCACCGTAGGGAAGAAATCGATGTACTGCTGCTAATAATTAGAGTACATGTACTCCATTCCGTCGCCTGTGTACCATCCGTGAAGGTTTTCGCCATTAATTGACTCGTAATCACCCACCTTATATGAATGCATGGCTATCGCAAAGGCATAGTTTTCTCGGCGATGTACTACTCTTGCCATTGAGGAGAAACGTTTGTGTAAAAATTCGGGAAGTGTGGCTGGGATTGATGTGTTAGCTCTGATTTTAGTCATAATTATACCGGCCTACTGGTATAAAAGAGTAATATCAATTAATGGTTATGCTTTGGTAATATGATGTTTAACTATCCGTTTCATATATTCAGATTATTCGGACGATTGTGTGTATTAGCTAAGAACTGCTACATATGATATAACAAATTTACAGTTAATGTACTCTTACTCCAGTAAAGAAATAGATCTTCCGTTAACCATATTCATCATCTGGCAATTATATATAAGAGTTGTTTCTCCATTTATGATAAAATCAAATATTTTAGAAATGCTGGACTAGCTGTAGTTATACATTGTACTTTCATTTAGTATCACTATTAGGTTAGTCAGTCCAAAGAATACCACTTGACCGTAGTTAGCAGACGAAGGAATAGAATAATGTTAAATGAATGAGTAATCCTTATAAAATCCGTCTGATTCACTTACGAAATCAAATATGTGATCTAAAGCATGGAAGGAGATGTCTGATTCTGTGATATTTTGTGAAAGTAATCCTCTTATAAATCCAATTTATGCAGTGTTAACAAGATTACCACCAGTGGATACAAGAGCTTAAGGACAAGAAGACCCTGATAAATTTCCACAAATTGTAGGACTGGGTAAAAATCTCTTTGAAGATGCCAGAAAACTGTTTAAAATATTTTGAGAAATGTCGTCTTTTATCAAAACAACAATGTTGTTCAGTACGTCTGGAATGGCAATTTGCCACTCCCACCAGTTTTGCACTTTTCCTGATACTGGTGGACTCAATTTAATCAAATCTGCTTTGTAATAATTTTATAAAATGAAATCTAATGCAGATTGAACAATATTAAGAGTCGTTAAGTTTTTATAGTGTAAGTTTGTATAATTCTCAAATGGGGTTACTGCATATGCTGTTGCGATAACTTAAATGTTTTTGACTGTTTCCAGAAGTTGAGGTCCTTGTTATAAAAGCGGCTAGGAGCTCCACAAATAAGTTCTCTCATTAGTTGTATTCATTTCATTTATTAATTATGTAGCCTTATTCTGACGTATTGTGATAGCTTATTTATAACTGATTTTGCTGTAAATATTTTCGGTAAGAGCGTTCTATTTGTTGAGTAATATTTAACTTATATCTAACATTTGATTTGCATTAGGACGTTATGTATTGTCATTATTTAAGTTAAATTCAAAAATTTAGCTGGCTCCTGCTTAAGTGGATACGTTAACTACTTAAAGAGGTTTGTCATAGTATGTGAAATTGACAACACTTTATTTCTATGTTGGGTCTGAAATTGATATTTATACTTTTCCCGCTGTTTTTATTAGTATAGACGAATTGGAGAATATTTGGAAGCCCGAAACGTTCACGCTCTGGCCGGCGGACAGGTTGAAGATGTTGGCGGCGTCGTAGGTGACGTTGTTCTCGACGTGTCTTACTACGTGCATGGAGCTGTTTTGCGCGATCACCTGGTAGTCGAACTGGTTGATTAGGTCAAACTGTGTCTTGTTGCTCCAGAAGACGATCACGTACTGCAGCTGCAGCGGGGCGTTTGTCTTCTCTACGTACCCCGTGACGTAGTTTCGCTGGGCCGCTCCGGAGTAGATACCGATTTGGTTCCAGTCTCCGACGCGCAGTTCCTTCTTCAAATAGATTTCGGTTTACTTCAAAAAGATGTAGCCAACCGAATCATTTACGCCAGTTCCTTCCACAAATAGTCGTGAGCAGTTGTAGGCCTTCAAGTCGTTCGAAACCGCTTGCCCATCTACAAAGACATTCTAAGCTAACGAACCTAGTTCTCTGTTCAAAAACGTTGACCTGTAGTTTTCAGTGCTGTTGTAGTTAGCAACAATCATTACAGACTGGTCGAAGAGGAACCAAGACCTGAAGCCGCTCAGCTTGTAGTTGAAGTTGTAGAACTCCATTCCAACCACTCCTGTACCGTTGAGATCTGTTCCACCCACAAAAGTCGCTTTCGACATAGTTTGACTCCGCACTCCGTCGACGGCGCTGTCGTTACGACGCACTGTAAGTTCTGTTGTTCCTTGCAGTAAATACGGGTCCACCGTAGGGAAGAAATCGATGTACTGCTGCTAATAATTAGAGTACATGTACTCCATTCCGTCGCCTGTGTACCATCCGTGAAGGTTTTCGCCATTAATTGACTCGTAATCACCCACCTTATATGAATGCATGGCTATCGCAAAGGCATAGTTTTCTCGGCGATGTACTACTCTTGCCATTGAGGAGAAACGTTTGTGTAAAAATTCGGGAAGTGTGGCTGGGATTGATGTATTGTTCATTATTTATAAAATAATAACTCTAGCTTATTAGTATATTGAACTAAAATCTTAAAATGGTTTCGCTTTTGTCAGATGATGTTTCACAATCGATTGTAAAGCTGTTTAAACCTCTGATGATGGAGCGAATTAACTTAATACAGCCATATATCCTATAAATTCTTTACAATTCGCATATTCTTATTCTTTTCTGGAAATACTGCGTCCATTTACCATATTCATCATTTATGCATGATACATAAAAGGTGCTGCAGCATTTATAATAAAGCTAAATATATTTTTTAAACTTGAAATGCGATAATTATACATTGTACTTCCATTTAGTATAGTAATTAAATTTGTCAAACCAGAAAATAACATTTATCCATAGCTTGTTGATGCAACAATTGTATTATGTTAAATAAATGAATAATCTTTATAAAATCCGTCGGATATTGTAACAAAATCAAAAATCCTATCTAATGCGAAAAATGCAAGATCTGATTCAGTCAAGTTTTAGGAAATTAATCCTCGTAAAAAACATATTCTAGAGGTATCCACTAAGTTGCCTCCAGTAGAAGGTATTAGCTTTTCATTTATATTAAATAAATTGGTAATTGTATCGGCATTAGGTTAAAATCTTTTTGATGATGCTAAATATTTATTTATGATATTTTGCGAAATATTATTTAAAGTTAATATTATTATATTGTTAAGGATGTCAGGAATACCAATTTACCATTCCCACCAATTTTAGTTTCCAGAACCAGATAGTGGTTTGGCAATAACTGTATCAGCTTTATAGTAATTTGACAAAATATGATCAAGGGCCGCTGATAGTATGTCTAATGTTGTTGTATTTTAATAGTGAATGTTTGGAAATTTATCGTTAGGAGTTGTTGCATATGCTAAAGCAATAAAATATATATTACTTACAGTAGCCATTAATTATGTACCTTACTCTATGTTTTTATATGAATCCCATAAATATGTTCTATCAACAGTCTTTATCAAAGAATTTAGAAATGTGCTAGCTTTATTTTATCGATATGTACTAGCACCAGGATTATTAATCGAGTTATAATAATTTTCTGTTAATGACTCCTGCTTGTTTTATAAAATTAAAGTCACGTCTTTATTTTAATCAGGTGTTATACAAATTGCAACGCATAAGTGTATCATAATAATAAGAAGTGAAAATTATAAGATTATTAAAATATAAAGAAAATACTAATTATATTTGTATTATTATTAATATTAGTATTATATTTATATACTACTCCAGTATACTAATAATCGATTGAAAAAATGAAATAAATTAATAAAATTACAAAACAACTTAGTAGCATTAAATTATAAGATAATCTTAATTTATTTGTTTTTAAAATTATATGGTATACGTAATAGTATTTGT
This sequence comes from Hexamita inflata, assembly GCA_963988835.1. Lineage (NCBI taxonomy): Eukaryota > Fornicata > Diplomonadida > Hexamitidae > Hexamita > Hexamita inflata. The sequence goes on along the minus strand of CAXDID010000800.1, from coordinate 159,378 downwards.
AAAACAAAATAGTATATGAAACTTATATTTTGTCAGTAAAAGCTGTTATTTTTGCGAGTTGTCAGAAATGAAATAATAGGTATGTAAGACTGAAGGACTTTAAATAACATTCTAGGTTGTTTAAATATTTAGAATAATGCCCTCACTTGCTTCGCATACACTTATAACCATGCAACATTGTAGTATTTTCGATATATTTCTTTAGAATGTTGTTTGTGCTTGGATGACGACGTTACACAACAGTATGCAGCTGCACTCACCTTTGATCTGACGGCCAATAATTTCTTTGGAATAAATACTAAACCAAACATCACTAAGCTTAGTGGCGGTAATATTAGATATTTCTGTAATGAATAGCTGGTTTAACGTTATTATATGCTTTTTGTATTCAGATAACGACGTTACAGCTTAATATGCATCTACACGCACCTTTGACCCCCTTGTTGGGACTTTTGGAAGTATTTGCAGAGATTTCAGCTTTTGCAGCCGAAAGTCATTTGTCTGTCTTTTAGTAGGTGGAGTGGGATTTAATGTTATATTGTCAAATACATATATGGTGTTTCAGAATCAACGGATTTCAAACTAGAAGACATTTTGAGCGAGTTTCAAAATAATTAATTCGAGAATCTCAAACGAAATCGAGCTAAAATTGCTGACCAACATTTACTTTCATTATGTGTTGGAAAATAGAGGCTGAACAGTTTTTGAAATAATGTTTTAACTGGAAGATTATTACTTATCTGTCTCAATTTATTTTTCTTACTCGCTCATGTTCCAAGTCTTCAATTGTCGGCGGTTTCTCCAATATTTTCATTCTATTAAATTATAAATATTCTCTCGTTATCTTCAACTTTTCAAATAATTTCTTGAGGGATATCAAGTTTTGTACCTAAGTAATTCAGTCCTCAACGAATCAAAATTATCAAGTTACATTCCATTTTTCAATTATATTCAGGTTGTAATCACTAAATATAATTTATCACATTCTAAATGTCATTGATTCAAGCATCTCAAAATGAAGTCGGTTATCCCTCAACGATTCAAAATTACTTTTACTTGGAGAAGTGTAGGAAGTTAGAAATCTGAAAGATTATATTTATCTTGCTCTTAACAACTATAAATGTCTCTACCATTCAATATTTTAGTTTTCAATTAACAAGAATTTAAAATAATTATTTCGAGTATAACTCGAATGATAAAATAATTTTTAACTTAAAATACTATAACGTCTATCTATAGCATCTTTCTCAAAACATCAAAGCATCAAACATCTTTTTTCTCAGATGGTCAAGATGGAAGATTATTGTTTATCTCACATTATATTCAGGTTGTGATGAATAAATAATTTATCCCACCAATTCAAATTCTCTCATTTTCTCAGATGACCATGGTCTCCAGCTTTCCGATGACCCTCTTCTTGCCGGTCTTCTCGGTCTTGATCGAGGAGATCAACTGCACGTTCTTGTTCTTGTCCTTCGCCGGCGCCTTCTTGGCCTCTATCTTCACGCTGGCCTGGCTCTTGGAGCTCCCGCTTTCCCTTCCGCTCGGGCCCGAGGTGGAGCTTCTGGCGGAGCTCTTCTTGTGGCCGCTCGAGGATCCGGAAGTATTAAGCGGGTCTTGGACCTCCACCTGCTTCTCCTTCTGCGTGGTGTTCCTGGCCTTTCTGGTGTCGTCCGTGTACGAGGTGTACTCCAGGGCCTCCACCTTCATGCCGATCTTCTTGACGGTCCTGGACACCTGGAGGCTCTGCTTCTGGGAAACCACCTTTTGGTCTAAGTGTCTCGCGAAGTACATCGTGTTTATGTTGATGTTGTTCTTGGCCTTCTCTCTTCCCTGCTGTTTCTTCTTTCTTTGGTAGATGATGGCGAAGATGATGATAACAGTTACTACAATGAAGCCGACCCCGAAGAAGATGATGTAGAGCCAGTTCTCTGATTGTAACTGGGAAGCTAGGCACTGGCCGTTCGCCTCTTTATACCCAGCCGGACAGGCCTTCAGGCACACCTGGCTGTACTGGACAGAACCGGCAGGGCAGGACTCCACGCAGAGCCCGGACGCCGCGTCGAAGACCTGGCCGCCGCAGCTGGGGTAGCAGAAGGTCTTTCCGTCCAGCTGGAGGTACTGGTCGTCCTTCCCGCACTCCTCTGTGCAGAAGGCCTCGGCCCCGCTCTGGCGGTAGAAGACGCACTCGGACGCGCACTCGCCTCCGGACACGAAGAGGTCCAGGGCGGCGCAGGAAGGCACGCAGGTCTTCGTATCGGCTCCGCGGTGCAGGTACTGGCCCTCTAGGCAGGCCTCCACGCACACCAGCTTGCCCAGGTTCGGGTCGAAGGAAGCCAGCTCGCAGTTCTCAGCGCAGGTCGGCGGCTCGGTGGAGACGTCCAGCACGGAGCAGTTGCGGCAGGCCTGGTCCTTGTCCGCGAAGAAGTCCGGAGAGCCGGTGAGGGCCCTGCAGGACTCCGCGCACTGGGAGTAGCTCTGATTTAGAATGGTGACGAGTACCTTGGCCTTCGGGCTCGGACAGGCCGGGACGCACTTTAGCTCGAAAGCGGAGGCGCTCTGGTTCTGGACCTCCTTCGCGAAGACCCCGGCCTGGCAAGAATCCTGGCAGGTCTTCCCGTCTTCGGAGAGGAACTGGAGGTGCTCGAGGCAGTTGGACACGCACTCCTGCTTCTGGAAGACCTTCTCCTCTTTCTCGCACTCTTCCGTCTGGCAGATGTAGGAGGTTCTGGTTTCGCTCGACTTCCTGAAGAACCTGCAGTGCTCGTGGTCTTCCTTGTCCTCGCAGTAGAGCGGGCCCGGGAGCCGGTCGAAGAACTTGCACGAGTCCACTGGCACGCAGGTGAAGTTTCTGGTGGAGACCTGGTCTTCTGGGCACTGGTCCATGCAGCGCAGGGAGACGGCGTTCACCTTCAGGTCCACCGTCTGTCTCGAGGCCTCGCAGGCCGGGGTCGTCTGGCACTGGCCCTGGAGCGTCGCCTTCTAGGTGTCCTCCAGCGTGCCTCTCTTGAAGACCATTCTGTAGAAGCCCTCTTTCTCTTCGTGGTCCACTATAACTTTCTGGCAGGCATTCACGCAGTACAGCCCGGATTTGTCTATCAGCAAGCCGGCCGGGCACTTCTCCACGCACTCGCCGCCCAGGTCCAGCAGGTCCAGGTCTCCGCAGGCCCGGACGCACTGCTAGTTCGTCTTGGATTCGTTATTAACGTTCCAGCTGCGGACCACGTGCTTGGGCGTGTCCCCGGAGCAGTCCGCCTCGCAGATCTTCGGCCTGTCGTCGCGCGGGTTCCCGACCGTGTAGAAGGCGCAGAACTTCTGGCAGCGCTGGGTGGCCCGCGAGATGTAGGTGCCTCCGTCGTACACGTCTGACTTGCAGGGGTTGCAGGAGCCGTACCTCTCTTGTTTGTAGAACGGCAGGGGACACGAGTCCGTGCAGGTCCCGTTGTTGTTCACGAGCCCGTTTCCGCAGATCGGCTCGCATACTAGTAGAGTTCCAACGAATTAGTGGATGGCGGCCTCGGCGTAGCTCACCTGGCCGAACTCGTCGTAGTCGTCGGTGGCGGTCGTGCAGTCCTCTTTGTTGGGCTTGTAGTCCGGGGAGTTGAGGCAGGTCCCGTTCATGAACTCCACTCCGGAGCAGTTCCAGGTGAACTCGTTCGTGAGGAGGCGTTGATCTCCCACCTGGACCATAACTTGGTGGAGGCCGGCTGTTTCCGAAGCGGAGGAGGTGCAGCGGCTGAAGAGGTCGAAGCCGTTCTGGGTGCTAAGCGGGTGGTCGGAGACGTTCAGGAAGAACTATCCAGAGGGGCACTTGGTGGGCTAGAAGCACTCGTTGTCTCTTTCTTCCGTGCCGTCTGGGCACTCCTTGAAGTAGCCCTTGACGAACTTCTTGAGGTTGGCGGTGTCGCTTTGACATCCAGATTGGGTCGCGAACTGGCCGTCTGGGCACGAAACGCAGGTTCTGTTCTTTTCATCTGGATTTTCAACAATCCCAGTATATATCGGGCAGTCAAAATAACAGGTTGTAAGTTACTAGGATATGAATTCATAGAATCCGTTTGGACATTCAGTTGAGCAAATTGATTAAAACAGACATTATTCTGGTTTGCATTAGCCCACACAAGCTTGAGCGTTTACATCAAAGAGCTTTCCGTTGTTACAGACCAACATTGTTCCATTTAGGCTGACCACCGTTTTGAGCTGGTTTGAGTAAATTTCTAGATCTGGTTCATCGGGATTCAGGAGAGATTATGGTATACCAGCGAAGTTGTAGTAATACATTGGGAGATGTTTGCTCTCGAAGTCAAACTCGTTCGATTTAGTTAGAGAGCGTTGATAATAGTCATCAGCTGCGTTGGAGTTGTTTTCGTAGTCGAAGCCGATCACGATTGGAATCTGGTAACTCGAGTCCGTTAGCGGATCCACGACGGAAACATTTATTCTGGGAAGTTTGGATATCTTATCCAGCACCGCTTTGGAGACCTTCGGAACCGGGATGTCCATTCCTTTCTGTACGATCGGGCCGTACCTGGGCTCTAAATTCAATCCACTTGTATCAGGTTGTTCTTCGTTCTCAATAGAGTTGTCTCCGATGTAAATCGGATTTTCATCTTCTTCATCATCATTCAATGAGTCGAAACATGTCACCAAAAATATTTTGCTCAAATATGCCGCATCAGTAATATCGGCTATCTATGGCACCAGCGACTTCAATACTACTTTCCCATTCACATCCCTCCTAACCTCATACGTATCATTAATTATATACTGCAAACTTGAATACACCCCCCTTATAAACGTTCCGTTGTACACCCTTTCACCCCCTTCAAGTTAAACAGCGCCAAAAAATTTGCTCAGAACCACTTTCCTGTACAAATTTACGTTAAAATTCCTCAAATGAACTTTTCCAACGACCGTTACGTTCTCAACCCTCCCCAGAACCGAGTCAAAAACTGAAACGTAAACGGTTCCATAGTCAATTAATTTCAGTTCCGCGTTGAAAACGAGGAGGACGTTTTTAATCTCAGCAGAGTCAAAAAGAACCGCCAAATTGAACCCGGAAGCCGTCAGAGACTCATTTTAATTGATTAACGAAGCGAGATTTCGCACGTTAACCACTGATAGATCAAGTTCAGCAGAAGTTCCAGATATTTCCTGATTTTACCAGTGAGAAAAATCAAGAGGTTCGGATAATAAACAAATTGACGAGGGGGACCACAAACGAGAGTCCTGGTAAATACCGCAGTCCTAAAGCGACGAGTAAAATAAAGAAATAGATAGTAGCAGCATTCACAAATGGAGTGTAAAAATGGCTGAAAATGAAAAATAAATATGATAATTAACATATTTTCATTCTAAGACTGTATCTATTAAAAGTGTATCTTAAATGTTAATATTGTTTCTAAAATACGTGACAATCAATTTGGAATGAACCGACTACAAATGGGCGTTGATAGTAACAGCCCAGCTAGCCTAGTGTTGAAACTTGACCGAATTAATTATTCAAAACTTTTACTAAATTTTATCTACATTGAAGATATGTCACGTTTGAAGAACTAAATAGGATTAGATCAATTTATATTCTTCTTTGCATTAATAATAAATTAAATATGAAGAACTCGGATTTCTTTGGATTAAATACTAAACAAAACATCACTAAGCTTAGTGGCGGTAATATTAGATATTTCTGTAATGAATAGCTGGTTTAACGTTTTTATGTGCTTTTTGTATTCAGATTACGCCGTTACACCTTAATATGCATCTACACGCACCTTTGACCCCCTTGTTGGGACTTTTGGGAGTATTTGCAGATATTTCAGCTTTTGTAGCCGAAAGTCATTTATCTGTCTTTTAGTAGGTGGAGTGTGGTTCAGTGTTATATCGCCAAATACATACATGGTGTTTCAGAATCAACGGATTTCAAGCTAGAACACATTTTGAGCGAGTTCTAAATAATCAATTCGAGAATCAAAAATGAAGTCGAGCGAAAATTGCTTACCAACCATTACTTTCATTTTGTGTTGGAAAATAGAGGCTGAACAGTTTTTGAAATAATGTTTTAACTGGAAGATTATTACTTATCTGTCTCAATTTATTTTTCTTACTCGCTCATGTTCCAAGTCTTCAATTGTCGGCGGTTTCTCCAATATTTTCATTCTATTAAATTATAAATATTCTCTCGTTATCTTCAACTTTTCAAATGATTTCTTGAGGGATATCAAGTTTTGTACCTAAGTAATTCAGTCCTCAACGAATCAAAATTATCAAGTTACATTCCATTTTCCAATTATATTCAGGCTGTAATGAATAAATAAAATTTATCACATTCTGTATCATGGATTCAAGCATCTCAAGATGAAGTCGGTTATCACTCAATGATTCAAAAATACTTTTACTTGGAGAAGTATAGGAAGTTAGAAATCTGAAAGATTATATTTATCTTGCTCTTAACAACAATGAATGTCTCAACTATTCAATATTCTAGTTTTCATCCCACCAATTCAAATTCTCTCATTCTCTCTCTCAGATTATTCAAAATAGTAAATTCGAGAATCTTGAAATAAATTTGGTATTATAATTCGTAGTCTGCGTTTTACCAGACGCCTTCGGCTAGCCCCCAAGGGTCCTAGTGAAACTTGACGTCCAGGGGCTCGGCACCATCTTTTCCTCCCTCCTCGGAGATAATTGGAGTGGAAAATGCCTGTAAACCTCAACTTAATAAAACCTAAGTGATTAATAAAACCTAAGAGAATCTCAAATGAAAGACAGAGCAGTATTAGAAATAATTGATTTTTACTAATCTATCAATTTTTCAATAAACAAGAATTTAAAATAATTAAATCGAGTATAACTCGAATGATAAAATAGTTTTTAACTTAAAATACTATAACGTCTTTCTATAGCATCTTTCTCAAAACATCAAAGCATCAAACATCTTTTTTCTCAGATGGCCAAGATAGAAGATGAAAGATTATTGTTTATCTCACATTATATTCAGGTTGTAATGAGAAAATATAATTTATCTCAACTATTCAAATTCTCTCATTTTCTCAGATGACCATGGTCTCCAGCTTTCCGATGACCCTCTTCTTGCCGGTCTTCTCGGTCTTGATCGAGGAGATCAGCTGCACGTTCTTGTTCTTGTCCTTCGCCGGCGCCTTCTTGGCCTCTATCTTCACGCTGGCCTGGCTCTTGGAGCTCCCGCTTTCCCTTCCGCTGGGGCCCGAGGTGGAGCTTCTGGCGGAACTCTTCTTGTGTCCGCTGGAGGATCCGGAAGTATTAAGCGGGTCTTGGACCTCCACCTGCTTCTCCTTCTGCGTGGTGTTCCTGGCCTTTCTGGTGTCGTCCGTGTACGAGGTGTACTCCAGGGCCTCCACCTTCATGCCGATCTTCTTGACGGTCCTGGACACCTGGAGGCTCTGCTTCTGGAAAACCACCTTTTGGTCTAAGTGTCTCGCGAAGTACATCGTGTTTATGTTGATGTTGTTCTTGGCCTTCTCTCTTCCCTGCTGTTTCTTCTTTCTTTGGTAGATGATGACGAAGATGATGACAACAGTTACTACAATGAAGCCGACCCCGAAGAAGATGATGTAGAGCCAGTTCTCTGATTGTAACTGGGAAGCTAGGCACTGGCCGTTCGCCTCTTTATACCCAGCCGGACAGGCCTTCAGGCACACCTGGCTGTACTGGACAGAACCGGCGGGACAGGACTCCACGCAGAGCCCGGACGCCGCGTCGAAGACCTGGCCGCCGCAGCTGGGGTAGCAGAAGGTCTTTCCGTCCAGCTGGAGGTACTGGTCGTCCTTCCCGCACTCCTCTGCGCAGAAGGCCTCGGTCCCGCTCTGGCGGTAGAAGACGCACTCGGACGCGCACTCGCTTCCGGACACGAAGAGGCCCAGGGCGGCGCAGGAAGGCACGCAGGTGTTCATCTCGGCTCCGCGGTGCAGGTACTGGCCCTCTAGGCAGGCCTCCACGCACACCAGCTTGTCAAGGTTCGGGTCGAAGGAAGCCAGCTCGCAGTTCTCAGCGCAGGTCGGCGGCTCGGTGGAGACGTCCAGCACGGAGCAGTTGCGGCAGGCCTGGTCCTTGTCAGCGAAGAAGTTCGGAGAGCCGGTGAGGGCCCTGCAGGACTCCGCGCACTGGGAGTAGCTCTGATTTAGAATGGTGACGAGTACCTTGGCCTTCGGGCTCGGACAGGCCGGGACGCACTTCAGCTCGAAAGCGGAGGCGCTCTGGTTCTGAACCTCCTTCGCGAAGATCCCGGCCTGGCAAGAATCCTGGCAGGTCTTCCCGTCTTCGGAGAGGAACTGGAGGTGTTCGAGGCAGTTGGACACGCACTCCTGCTTCTGGAAGACCTTCTCCTCTTTCTCGCACTCTTCCGTCTGGCAGATGTAGGAGGTTCTGGTTTCGCTCGACTTCCTGAAGAACCTGCAGTGCTCGTGGTCTTCCTTGTCCTCGCAGTAGAGCGGGCCCGGGAGCCGGTCGAAGAACTTGCACGAGTCCACTGGCACGCAGGTGAAGTTCCTGGTGGAGACCTGGCCTTCTGGGCACTGGTCCATGCAGCGCAGGGAGACGGCGTTCACCTTCAGGTCCACCGTCTGTCTCGAGGCCTCGCACGCCGGGGTCGTCTGGCACTGGCCCTGGAGCGTCGCCTTCTCTTTGTCCTCCAGCGTGCCTCTCTTGAAGACCATCCTGTAGAAGCCCTCTTTCTCTTCGTGGTCCACTATAACTTTCTGGCAGGCCTTCGTGCAGTACAGCCCGGATTCGTCTATCAGCAAGCCGGCCGGGCACTTCTCCACGCACTCGCCGCCCAGGTCCAGCAGGTCCAGGTCTCCGCAGGCCCGGACGCACTGCCAGTTCGTCTTGGATTCGTTGTTTACGTTCCAGCTGCGGACCACGTGCTTGGCCGTGTCCCCGGAGCAGTCCGCCTCGCAGATCTTCGGCCTGTCGTCGCGCGGGTTCCCGACCGTGTAGTAGGCGCAGAACTTCTGGCAGCGCTGGGTGGCCCGCGAGATGTAGGTGCCTCCGTCGTACACGTCGGACTTGCAGGGGTTGCAGGAGCCGTACCTCTCTTGTTTGTAGAACGGCAGGGGACACGAGTCCGTGCAGGTCCCGTTGTTGTTCACGAGTCCGTTTCCGCAGATCGGCTCGCATACTAATAGAGTGCCAACGAATTGATGGATGGCGGCCTCGGCGTAGCTCACCTGGCCGAACTCGTCGTAGTCGTCGGTGGCGGTCGTGCAGTCCTCTTTGTTGGGCTTGTAGTCCGGGGAGTTGAGGCAGGTCCCGTTCATGAACTCCACTCCGGAGCAGTTCCAGGTGAACTCGTTCGTGAGGAGGCGTTGATCTCCTACCTGGACCATAACTTGGTGGAGGCCGGCTGTTTCCGAAGCGGAGGAGGTGCAGCGGCTGAAGAGGTCGAAGCCGTTCTGGGTACTGAGTGGGTGTCCGGAGATGTTCAGGAAGTATTATCCAGAAGGGCACTTGGTGGGCTCGAAGCACTCGTTGTCTCTTTCTTCCGTGCCTTCTGGGCACTCCTTGAAGTAGCCCTTGACGAACTTCTTGAGGTTGGAGGTGTCGCTTGAACATCCAGATTGGGTCGCGAACTGACCGTCTGGGCACGAAACGCATGTAAAGTTCTTTTCATCAATGTGATTTTCGATTCCCATCACAAGTGGACAGTTATAATAACATTATTATATTGAATTTATTGAATTATTATACTCATAGAAGTAATCTGGACATTCAGCTGTGCAAAGAGACATGAACATACATGAATCTTTTGGACATTTATCAACACACTTTACTGTAACAACGTCCAAAAACTTTCCATTCTTGCATATCATCATTGTTCCATTCAGGACCACAACTGCTTTGAAATAATTTGCATATATTTCTAGATCTGGATTTATAGGATTTATGTAATTTTACTAATAACCATCGAAACTGTACATATATCCCATTAACCCTTCCGTTTCATGTTGGAACTCATTGGACTGAATTAAAGACCTTTAATAATAGTCATCAGCTGCGTTGGAGTTATTCTCATAGTCGAAGCCGATAACGATTGGGATTTAGTAACTCGAGTCCGTAAGCGGATCCACGACGGAAACATTGATCCTGGGGAGTTTGGAAATCTTCTCCAGCACCGCCTTGGATACTTTCGGAACTGGGATGTCCATTCCCTTCTGCACGATCGGGCCGTAGCTGGGCTCTAAATTCAATCCACTTGTATCAGGTTGTTCTTCGTTCTCAATAGAGTTGTCTCCGATGTAAATTGAATTTTCATCTTCTTCTTCATCATTCAATGAGTCGAAACAGGTCACCAAAAATATTTTGCTTAAATATTCCGCGTCAGTAATATCGGCTATTTAAGGCACCAGCGACTTCAATACTACTTTCCCATTCACATCCCTCCTTACCTCATACGTATCATTAATTATATACTGCAAACTTGAATATATACCCCTTATAAACGTTCCATTGTACACCCTGTCATTATCAGTATGTAATACTGTTCCTAACATTGTACTTAAAACTACCCTTCTAAACGAATCGATGTTAAAGTTCTTCAGTTTTATTTAACCTATAATTGAAACGTTTTAAAGTTTTCCGTTTACAGTATCGAAAGCACTCATTTAGAACTCTTATCCTTTTTATTCAGCGCTTATTTCAACGTCGAATATTAAAACGGCATTATATATTTCGGAATCAGATTGTAGGATCGCAAGATTGTATAGTTCCACGAACTAATTCGTGTCCTCTATACGCGAATATGCAAGTGAGCGGATATTCAATATAGAGAGGTCCAAATCTGCTGTGGAGCCTTAAATTTCGTGATTTGACCAGTGAGAAAAATCAAGAGACTCTGATAATATACACATTGACGATGGGGACCACAAACGAGAGTCTTGATAAATACCGCAGTCCTAGAGCGATGAGTAAAATAAAGAAATAGATAGTAGCAGCATTCAAATGGAGTGTGAAAAATAGTATAAATAAGTGTATATAAGCGTTTAAGATGATAATATAATTTTATCCGATTGAAGAATATGACATACACATCAATTGAAGATCTTGAACTAAATCTATAGTATTCTAGTGGCGTATTTGTAGTTAAAAGTTACTTACCTTTGCTCCAAATATTATACACTTTCTTTCTCACTCTTGCTTTATTACACATTACTTCCTTATTATTTCCCAGATTTCAACTGAGTTTTTTACTAAAATATGGACTCCAAATAAAACGTAATCCAGCTTGCTTAAATTATTTAGAATATTGTCTCGCTTACATGTTACACAATATTAGCTCTGTAAATTGAAATCTTTTATACAAAACTTGTTTTAATCTCGTTACGTATTTCGACAGCAACTTTACACCTTAATACACAGCCACGCACCTTATTTGTATTCAGATAACGACAGTACAGCTTAATATGCATCTACACGCACTTTTGACCCCCTTGTTGGGACTTTTGGAAGTATTCGCAGATATTTCAGCTTTTGTAGCCGAAAGTCATTTTTCTGTCTTTTAGTAGGTGGAGTGGGGTTCTGTGTTATATCGCCAAATACATACATGGTGTTTCAGAATCAACGGATTTCAAACTAGAAGACATTTTGAGCGAGTTTCAAAATAATTAATTCGAGAATCAAAAATAAAGTCGAGCTAAAATTGCTGACCAACCATTACTTTCATTTCGTGTTGGAAAATAGAGGCTGAACAGTATTTGAAATAATGTTTTAACTGGAAGATAATTACTTATCTGTCTCAATTTATTTTTCTTACTCGCTCATGTTCCAAGTCTTCAATTGTCGGCGGTTTCTCCAATATTTTCATTCTATAAAATTATAAATATTCTCTCGTTATCTTCAACTTTTCAAATGATTTCTTGAGGGATATCAAGTTTTGTACCTAAGTAATTCAATCGTCAACGAATCAAAATTGCCAGTTACATTCCATTTTCCAATTATATTCAGGTTGTAATGAAAAAATGTAATTTATCACATTCTGTATCATGGATTCAAGCATCTCAAGATGAAGTCGGTTATCCCTCAACGCTTTAAAATTACTTTTACTTGGAGAATTATAGGAAGATAGAAATCTGAAAGATTATATTTATCTTGCTCTTAACAACAATGAATGTCTCAACTATTCAATATTCTAGTTTTCATCCCACCAATTCAAATTCTCTCATTCTCTCTCTCAGATTATTCAAAATAGTAAATTCGAGAATCTTGAAATAAATTTGGTATTATAATTCGTAGTCTGCGTTTTACCAGACGCCTTCGGCTAGCCCCCAAGGGTCCTAGTGAAACTTGACGTCCAGGGGCTCGGCACCATCTTTTCCTCCCTCCTCGGAGATAATTGGAGTGGAAAATGCCTGTAAACCTCAACTTAATAAAACCTAAGTGATTAATAAAACCTAAGAGAATCTCAAATGAAAGACAGAGCAGTATTAGAAATAATTGATTTTTACTAATCTATCAATTTTTCAATAAACAAGAATTTAAAATAATTAATTCGAGTATAACTCGAATGATAAAATAATTTTTAACTTAAAATACTAAAACGTCTTTCTATAGCATCTTTCTCAAAACATCAAAGCATCAAACATCTATTTTTCTCAGATGGCCAAGATAGAAGATGGAAAATTATTGTTTATCTCACATTATATTCAGATTGTAATGAAAATATAATTTATCTCAACTATTCAAATTCTCTCAGATGACCATGGTCTCCAGCTTTCCGATGACCCTCTTCTTGCCGGTCTTCTCGGTCTTGATCGAGGAGATCAGCTGCACGTTCTTGTTCTTGTCCTTCGCCGGCGCCTTCTTGGCCTCTATCTTCACGCTGGCCTGGCTCTTGGAGCTCCCGCTTTCCCTTCCGCTGGGGCCCGAGGTGGAGCTTCTGGCGGAGCTCTTCTTGTGGCCGCTGGATGATCCAGAAGTATTAAGCGGATCTTGGACCTCCACCTACTTCTCCTTCTGCGTGGTGTTCCTGGCCTTTCTGGTGTCGTCCGTGTACGAGGTGTACTCCAGGGCCTCCACCTTCATGCCGATCTTCTTGACGGTCCTGGACACCTGGAGGCTCTGCTTCTGGAAAACCACCTTTTGGTCTAAGTGTCTCGCGAAGTACATCGTGTTGCGGTTGATGTTGTTCTTGGCCTTCTCTCTTCCCTGCTGTTTCTTCTTTCTTTGGTAGATAATTACGAAGATGATGATAACAGTTACTACAATGAAGCCGACCCCGAAGAAGATGATGTAGAGCCAGTTCTCTGATTGTAACTAGGAAGCTAGACACTGGCCGTTCGCCTCTTTATATCCGGCCGGACAGGCCTTCAGGCACACCTGGCTGTACTGAACAGAACCGGCAGGGCAGGACTCCACGCAGAGCCCGGACGCCGCGTCGAAGACCTGGCCGCCGCAGCTGGGGTAGCAGAAGGTCTTTCCGTCCAGCTGGAGGTACTGGTCGTCCTTCCCGCACTCCTCTGTGCAGAAGGCCTCGGCCCCGCTCTGGCGGTAGAAGACGCACTCGGACGCGCACTCGCTTCCGGACACGAAGAGGCCCAGGGCGGCGCAGGAAGGCACGCAGGTCTTCATCTCGGCTCCGCGGTGCAGGTACTGGCCCTCTTTGCAGGCCTCCACGCACACCAGCTTGCCCAGGTTCGCGTCGAAGGAAGCCAGCCCGCAGTTCTCAGCGCAGGTCGGCGGCTCGGTGGAGACGTCCAGCACGGAGCAGTTGCGGCAGGCCTGGTCCTTGTCAGCGAAGAAGTTCGGAGAGCCGGTGAGGGCCCTGCAGGACTCCGCGCACTGGGAGTAGCTCTGATTTAGAATGGTGACGAGTACCTTGGCCTTCGGGCTCGGACAGGCCGGGACGCACTTCAGCTCGAAAGCGGAGGCGCTCTGGTTCTGAACCTCCTTCGCGAAGATCCCGGCCTGGCAAGAATCCTGGCAGGTCTTCCCGTCTTCGGAGAGGAACTGGAGGTGTTCGAGGCAGTTGGACACGCACTCCTGCTTCTGGAAGACCTTCTCCTCTTTCTCGCACTCTTCTGTCTGGCAGATGTAGGAGGTTCTGGTTTCGTTCGACTTCCTGAAGAACTTGCAGTGCTCCTCGTCTCCCTTGTCCTCGCAGTAGAGCGGGCCCGGGAGCCGGTCGAAGAACTTGCACGAGTCCACTGGCACGCAGGTGAAGTTCCTGGTGGAGACCTGGCCTTCCTGGCACTGGTCCATGCAGCGCAGGGACACGGCGTTCACCTTCAGGTCCACCGTCTGCCTCGAGGCCTCGCACGCCGGGGTCGTCTGGCACTGGCCCTGGAGCGTGGTCTTCTCGGTGTCCTCCAGCGTGCCTCTCTTGAAGACCATTCTGTAGAAGCCCTCTTTCTCTTCGTGGTTCACTATAACTTTCTGGCAGGCATTCACGCAGTACAGCCCGGATTCGTCTATCAGCAAGCCGGCCGGGCACTTCTCCACGCACTCGCCGCCCAGGTCCAGCAGGTCCAGGTCTCCGCAGGCCCGGACGCACTGCCAGTTCGTCTTGGATTCGTTGTTTACGTTCCAGCTGCGGACCACGTGCTTGGGCGTGTCCCCGGAGCAGTCCGCCTCGCAGATCTTCGGCCTGTCGTCGCGCGGGTTCCCGACCGTGTAGAAGGCGCAGAACTTCTGGCAGCGCTGGGTGGCCCGCGAGATGTAGGTGCCTCCGTCGTACACGTCTGACTTGCAGGGGTTGCAGGAGCCGTACCTCTCTTGTTTGTAGAAGGGCAGGGGACACGAGTCCGTGCAGGTCCCGTTGTTGTTCACGAGCCCGTTTCCGCAGATCGGCTCGCATACTAACAGAGTGCCAACGAATTAGTGGATGGCGGCCTCGGCGTAGCTCACCTGGCCGAACTCGTCGTAGTCGTCGGTGGCGGTCGTGCAGTCCTCTTTGTTGGGCTTGTAGTCCGGGGAGTTGAGGCAGGTCCCGTTCATGAACTCCACTCCGGAGCAGTTCCAGGTGAACTCGTTCGTGAAGAGGCGTTAATCTCCTACCAGGACCATGACCTGGTGGAGGCCGGCTGTTCTGTAAGAAGAGTTTGTGCAATAATTGAAAAGTTCGAGGCCCTTGTGGATGCTAAGTGGGTGGCCAGAGACGTTTATGAAGAACTATCCAGGTGGGCACGAGACCGGCTCCACGCACTCTCCGTCTTTGAGGTCGAGGCCGTATGGGCACTCCTTCACGTAGCCGAGGAGGAACTTGAGCATGCCCGCCACGTCGGCCCTGCAGCCGCTGGGAGTCGCGAACTGGCCCGGCGGACACTGGACGCACTCGTCGCTCTGGTCCACGTAGCCGAGGTGCAGCGGGCACTCGAAGAAGCAGTGGCGGACGCCGTTGATCCGGATCACGTAGAAGTAGGGCACGCACTCGGTGGTGCAGATGGACTGGTATCTGAAAGTGTTCGCGGGGCACTGAGGAACGCAGCTGAGGGTCGCCACGTCCAGGAACAGCCCGCCCTCGCACTTCAGGGTCTGGTTGTTCCAGAACGCCACGCTCTTCGTGGCCTCTCCGAAGACCTTCACGTCGGCCTCTTCTGGGTTGAAGGTGTTCTGCATCACGCCCGCGAAGTTGAAGAAGTACTCCGCCATCATCTTCGTCTCGAAGTCGAACTCGTTCGATTTGGTAAGCGACCTTTAATAGTAGTCATCAGCCGCGTTGGAGTTGTTCTCGTAGTCGAATCCGATCACGATTGGAATCTGGTAACTCGAGTCCGTAAGTGGATCCACGACAGATACGTTGATCCTGGGAAGTTTGGATATCTTCTCCAGAACCGCTTTGGATGCTTTCGGAACCGGGATATCCATTCCTTTCTGCACGACCGGGCCGTAGCTGGGCTCTAGGTTGAGTCCACTTGTATCAACTTGTTCTTCGTTCTCAATTGAGTTGTCTCCGATGTAAAATGGTTCGTCATCATTTTCATTTTCGGCTTTCAAAGAATCGAAGCAGGTTACGAGATATATTTTGCTCAAATATTCCGCGTCAGTAACGTCAGCTATTTGGGGTACTATTGATTTTAATACAACGTGTCCAGATGTATTTCGCCTGACTTCGTACGTGTCATTTATAATGTATTTTAGGCTTGAGTAAACTCCTTTTATAAATGTTCCGTTGTACATTCTGTCGTCCAAGTTCACGTTTCCGAGCATGCTGGACAGTACTATTTTTGTGAATGCGTTTACATTCAATTATATGCGCACTGTCCCAACCACTGTTATATTCTCCAGATTCCCCTGCACAGAGTCGAACACGGTTACCCTCAGCACGTTATTCACCTCATTAGTAACTTTTAAGCTCGCGTTAACAATTATGAGAGCGTTTTTAACAGCAGATTCTTCTTAAATAATGGCCAGTTGAAATGCTTGAACTGTTTCATCGTCGTTGTTGAACGTTTTCATGCGCGTAAAATTAACAGCGTTCACAATTGACATGTCAACGTCTTAGTTCGTTCCGTTTATGTCCTGTCCTGAATTTGTCCAGTGAGAAAAATCGATTTCTCCCTCAATGAAGCAAGGGGACGAGGGGGACCAGATACGGCCGGAGGTCATGAAGCCGCAGTCGTCGGGGACGGCGGCAAGGTGTTTGACGAAGAGAAGAATCATCTTTGGAGTGGACTGCTAAATAGTTGGGTGTAATGATGTGGGCGCAAGTATTTGCAAAGTTGAAATCACAAATTTTAAAAGAGTGTAATTTTCACAAGTTGAAAACTATGTCTTTAACGAGTTGCAGATCGATCGCCGAGTAAATAGCAGCAAAAGAACATTAATTCAAAAGCTCAAAATTAACATTCAATTTGACTAATAATTGTATCTTAGAATTTCGCTGTTGCCAATTACGGATAGCCTATTGACAGTAATCAATGTAACCAAATAATTACAATTTGGGCATAAATCCATCACAGTAGTTTTACAGCCGTGATATGGTTCATATTTTCAACACAAACTGTTGAATTGTAATTAAATGTATATACTATTAACGCTATTTATAAAGTGCATCATTGGCTTAACATAACGGCTAACAAAAATGTCGCGTAGGTCACAGAATTGTTAAAATACTCTCTTTCTTTCCTTTACAAGACAACAGTGATCATACTTTTTAAATCAGATTACTAACTATTCCGCTCCAGGATTACACATTACTCTATAGTTATTAAAAATGCCTTTGTTTGTATTTAAAACAATTTACACAAATATAAAGGACTTTAAATAACATTCTAGGTTGTTTAAATATTTAGAATAATGCCCTCACTTGCTTCGCACACACTTATAACCATGCAACATTGTAGTATTTTCGATATATTTCTTTAGAATGTTATTTGTGCTTGGATGACGGCGTTACACAACAGTATGCAGCTGCACGCACCTTTGATCTGACGGCCAATAATTTCTTTGGATTAAATACTAAACCAAACATCACTAAGCTTAGTGGCGGTAATATTAGATATTTCTGTAATGAATAGCTGGTTTAACGTTATTATATGCTTTTTGTATTCAGATTACGCCGTTACACCTTAATATGCATCTACACGCACCTTTGACCCCCTTGTTGGGACTTTTGGGAGTATTTGCAGATATTTCAGCTTTTGTAGCCGAAAGTCATTTTTCTGTCTTTTAGTAGGTGGAGTGGAATTCTGTGTTATATCGCCAAATACATACATGGTGTTTCAGAATCAACGGATTTCAAGCTAGAACACATTTTGAGCGAATTCTAAATATTCAATTCGAGAATCAAAAATGAAGTCGAGCAAACCTCGCTGACCAACATTTACTCTCATTTTGTGTTGGAAAATAGAAGCTGAATAGTATTTTAAATAATGTTTTAACTAGAAGATAATTACTTATCTGTCTCAATTTATTTTTCTTACTCGCTCATGTTCCAAGTCTTCAATTGTCAGTGGTTTCTCCAATATTTTCAGTCTATTAAATTATAAATATTCTCTCGTTATCTTTAACTTTTCAAATGATTTCTTGAGGGATATCAAGTTTTGTACGTATGTAATTCAGTCCTCAACGAATCAAAATTATCAAGTTACATTAAAATTACTACTTGTATTCAATTTTACAATTATATTCAGGTTGTAATGAAAATATAATTTATCTCAACTATTCAAATTCTCTCATTTTCTCAGATGACCATGGTCTCCAGCTTTCCGATGACCCTCTTCTTGCCGGTCTTCTCGGTCTTGATCGAGGAGATCAGCTGCACGTTCTTGTTCTTGTCCTTCGCCGGCGCCTTCTTGGCCTCTATCTTCACGCTGGCCTGGCTCTTGGAGCTCCCGCTTTCCCTTCCGCTGGGGCCCGAGGTGGAGCTTCTGGCGGAGCTCTTCTTGTGCCCGCTCGAGGATCCAGAAGTATTGAGTGGATCTTGGACCTCCACCTGCTTCTCCTTCTGCGTGGTGTTCCTGGCCTTTCTGGCGTCGTCCGTGTACGAGGTGTACTCCAGGGCCTCCACCTTCATGCCGATCTTCTTGACGGTCCTGGACACCTGGAGGCTCTGCTTCTGGGAAACCACCTTTTGGTCTAGATGTCTCGCGAAGTACATCGTGTTGCGGTTGATGTTGTTCTTGGCCTTCTCTCTTCCCTGCTGTTTCTTCTTTCTTTGGTAGATAATTACGAAGATGATGACAACAGTTACTACAATGAAGCCGACCCCGAAGAAGATAATGTAGAGCCAGTTCTCTGATTGTAACTAGGAAGCTAGGCACTGGCCGTTCGCCTCTTTATATCCGGCCGGACAGGCCTTCAGGCACACCTGGCTGTACTGAACAGAACCGGCAGGGCAGGACTCCACGCAGAGCCCGGACGCCGCGTCGAAGACCTGGCCGCCGCAGCTGGGGTAGCAGAAGGTCTTTCCGTCCAGCTGGAGGTACTGGTCGTCCTTCCCGCACTCCTCTGCGCAGAAGGCCTCGGCCCCGCTCTGGCGGTAGAAGACGCACTCGGACGCGCACTCGCTTCCGGACACGAAGAGGCCCAGGGCGGCGCAGGAAGGCACGCAGGTGTTCATCTCGGCTCCGCGGTGCAGGTACTGGCCCTCTTTGCAGGCCTCCACGCACACCAGCTTGCCCAGGTTCGGGTCGAAGGAAGCCAGCCCACAGCCATCCGCGCAGGTCGGCGGCTCGGTGGAGACGTCCAGCACGGAGCAGTTGCGGCAGGCCTGGTCCTTGTCCGCGAAGAAGTCCGGAGAGCCGGTGAGGGCCCTGCAGGACTCCGCGCACTGGGAGTAGCTTTGGTTTAGAATGGCGACGAGGACCTTGGCCTTCGGGCTCGGACAGGCCGGGACGCACTTCAGCTCGAAAGTGGAGGCGCTCTGGTTCTGGGCCTCCTTCGCGAAGATCCCGGCCTGGCAAGAATCCTGGCAGGTCTTCCCGTCTTCGGAGAGGAACTGGAGGTGCTCGAGGCAGTTGGACACGCACTCCTGCTTCTGGTAGACCTTCTCCTCTTTCTCGCACTCTTCGGTCTGGCAGATGTAGGAGGTTCTGGTTTCGTTCGACTTCCTGTAGAACCTGCAGTGCTCGTGGTCTCCCTTGTCCTCGCAGTAGAGCGGGCCCGGGAGTCGGTCGAAGAACTTGCACGAGTCCACTGGCACGCAGGTGAAGTTCCTGGTGGATACCTGGCCTTTGGGGCACTGGTCCATGCAGCGCAGGGACACGGCGTTCACCTTCGGGTCCACCGTCTGCCTCGAGGCCTCGCACGCCGGGGTCGTCTGGCACTGGCCCTGGAGCGTCGCCTTCTCGGTGTCCTCCAGCGTTCCTCTCTTGAAGACCATCCTGTAGAAGCCCTCTTTCTCTTCGTGGTTCACTATAACTTTCTGGCAGGCCTTCACGCAGTACAGCCCGGATTCGTCTATCAGCAAGCCGGCAGGGCACTTCTCCACGCACTCGCCGCCCAGGTCCAGCAGGTCCAGGTCTCCGCAGGCCCGGACGCACTGCCAGTTCGTCTTGGTTTCGTTATTAACGTTCCAGCTGCGGACCACGTGCTTGGGCGTGTCCCCGGAGCAGTCCGCCTCGCAGATCTTCGGCCTGTCGTCGCGCGGGTTCCCGACCGTGTAGAAGGCGCAGAACTTCTGGCAGCGCTGGGTGGCCCGCGAGATGTAGGTGCCTCCGTCGTACACGTCGGACTTGCAGGGGTTGCAGGAGCCGTACCTTTCTTGTTTGTAGAACGGCAGGGGACACGAGTCCGTGCAGGTCCCGTTGTTGTTCACGAGCCCGTTTCCGCAGATCGGCTCGCAAACTAGTAGAGTTCCCACGAATTAGTGGATGGCGGCCTCGGCGTAGCTCACCTGGCCGAACTCGTCGTAGTCGTCGGTGGCGGTCGTGCAGTCCTCTTTGTTGGGCTTGTAGTCCGGGGAGTTGAGGCAGGTCCCGTTCATGAACTCCACTCCGGAGCAGTTCCAGGTGAACTCGTTCGTGAGGAGGCGCTGGTCTCCAACTTGGACCATGACCTGGTGGAGGCCGGCAGTTCTGTAAGAAGAGTTGGTGCAATAATTGAAAAGCTCAAGGCCCTTGTGGATGCTAAGCGGATGACCCGTTACGTTTATGAAGAACTATCCAGGTGGGCACGAGACCGGTTCCACGCACTCTCCGTCTTTGAGGTCGAGGCCGTTGGGGCACTCCTTCACGTAGCCGAGGAGGAACTTGAGCATGCCCGCCACGTCGGCCCTGCAGCCGCTGGGAGTCGCGAACTGGCCCGGCGGACACTGGACGCACTCGTCGCTCTGGTCCACGTAGCCGAGGTGCAGCGGGCACTCGAAGAAGCAGTGGCGGACGCCGTTGATCCGGATCACGTAGAAGTAGGGCACGCACTCGGTGGTGCAGATGGACTGGTATCTGAAAGTGTTCGCGGGGCACTGAGGAACGCAGCTGAGGGTCGCCACGTCCAGGAACAGCCCGCCCTCGCACTTCAGGGTCTGGTTGTTCCAGAACGCCACGCTCTTCGTGGCCTCTCCGAAGACCTTCACGTCGGCCTCTTCTGGGTTGAAGGTGTTCTGCATCACGCCCGCGAAGTTGAAGAAGTACTCGGCCATCATCTTCGTCTCGAAGTCGAACTCGTTCGATTTGGTAAGCGACCTTTAATAGTAGTCATCAGCTGCGTTGGAGTTATTCTCATAGTCGAATCCGATGACGATTGGAATCTGGTAACTCGAGTCCGTTAGCGGATCCACGACCGATACGTTGATCCTGGGAAGTTTGGATATCTTCTCCAGCACCGCTTTAGAGACTTTCGGAACCGGGATGTCCATTCCTTTCTGCACGATCGGGCCGTAGCTGGGCTCCAGGTTGAGTCCAGTGGTGTCTGGTTGTTCTTCGTTTTCTACTGAGTTATCCCCGATGTAAATTGAATTTTAATCGTCGTCTTCATTAAGGTCTTTTAATGAGTCAAAGCAGGTAACTAAGTGGATTTTGCTTAAATATTCTTCATCAGTTACATCTGGCATTTGTGGGACCATTGACTTCAACACAACTTTTCCAGAAATATTTCGCCTGATTTCGTATGTGTCGTTAATAACGTATTTGAGGCTTGAGTAAAGGTTTTTGAGATTGTTTCCGTTATAAGATCTATCTTGAGTAATCACATTTCCCAACAATTACGAAATCTAAATGGTTTAATATTAATTCATGTTTAGATTAACTAAATTAATTTTTCCAACAATTGTCACATTATTAAGATTACCTTTAACAGAATCAAATATTGAAACTAACAACTATTTTGTTTTATTAGAATATTAAGTGCAATCTATTGAAACATTTACGTAAATTAAAACGTTTGAAATAGATCCTTCATCTAATATGATAGCTAACATATTTATAAAAGTGTAAATACTATCTTATACTTTTACATATTCTTGTAATTTGATTACATTAACTATGGACATGTCAACGTCTGAATTCGTTCCGTTTATGTCCTGTCCTGAATTTGTCCAGTGAGAAAAATCGATTTCTCCCTCAATGAAGCAAGGGGACGAGGGGGACCAGATACGGCCGGAGGTCATGAAGCCGCAGTCGTCGGGGACGGCGGCAAGGTGTTTGACGAAGAGAAGAATCATCTTTGGAGTGGACTGCTAAATAGTTGGGTGTAATGATGTGGGCGCAAGTATTTGCAAAGTTGAAATCACAAATTTGAAAAGAGTGTAATTTTCACAAGTTGAAAACTATGTCTTAAACGAGTTGCAGATTGGACGCCGAGTAAATAGCAGCAAAAGAACATTAATTCAAAAGCTCAAAATAAATATTCAATTTGACTAATAATTGTATCTTAGAATTTCGCTGTTGCCAATTACGGATAGCCTATTGACAGTAATCAATGTAACCAAATAATTACAATTTGGGCATAAATCCATCACAGTGGTTTTACAGCCGTGATATGGTTCATATTTTCAACACAGACTGTTGAATTGTAATTAAATGTATATACTATGAACGCTATTTATAAAGTGTATCATTGATCTTAACGTAACGGCTAGCAAACAATGTCGCGTAGGTCACAGAATTATTAAAATACTCTCATTCTTTCCTTTACAAGACAACAGTGATCATACTTTTTAAATCAGATTACTAACTATTCAGCTCCAGGATTACGCATTACTCTATAGTTATTAAAAATGCCTTTGTTTGTATTTAAACATTTACACATAAAGACTTTAAATAACATTCTAGGTTGTTTAAATATTTAGAATAATGCCCTCACTTGCTTCGCACATTATAACCATGTTGTAGTATTTTCGATATATTTCTTTAGAATGTTATTTGTGCTTGGATGACGGCGTTACACAACAGTATGCAGCTGCACGCACCTTTGATCTGACGGCCAATAATTTCTTTGGATTAAATACTAAACCAAACATCACTAAGCTTAGTGGCGGTAATATTAGATATTTCTGTAATGAATAGCTGGTTTAACGTTATTATATGCTTTTTGTATTCAGATAACGACGTTACACCTTAATATGCATCTACACGCACCTTTGACCCCCTTGTTGGGACTTTTGGGAGTATTTGCAGATATTTCAGCTTTTGTAGCCGAAAGTCATTTTTCTGTCTTTTAGTAGGTGGAGTGGAATTCTGTGTTATATCGCCAAATACATACATGGTGTTTCAGAATCAACTGATTTCAAGTTAGAACACATTTTGAGCGAATTCTAAATATTCAATTCGAGAATCAAAAATGAAGTCGAGCAAACCTCGCTGACCAACATTTACGCTCATTTTGTATTGGAAAATAGAAGCTGAACAGTATTTGAACTAATGTTTTAACTTGAAGATAATTACTTATCTGTCTCAATATATTTTTCTTACTCGCTCATGTTCCAAGTCTTCAATTGTCAGTGGTTTCTCCAATATTTTCAGTCTATTAAATTATAAATATTCTCTCGTTATCTTTAACTTTTCAAATGATTTCTTGAGGGATATCAAGTTTTGTACGTATGTAATTCAGTCCTCAACGAATCAAAATTATCAAGTTACATTAAAATTACTACTTGTATTCAATTTTACAATTATATTCAGGTTGTAATGAAAATATAATTTATCTCAACTATTCAAATTCTCTCAGATGACCATGGTCTCCAGCTTTCCGATGACCCTCTTCTTGCCGGTCTTCTCGGTCTTGATCGAGGAGATCAACTGCACGTTCTTGTTCTTGTCCTTCGCCGGCGCCTTCTTGGCCTCTATCTTCACGCTCGTCTGGCTCTTGGAGCTCCCGCTTTCCCTTCCGCTCGGACCCGAGGTGGAGCTTCTGGCGGAGCTCTTCTTGTGCCCGCTCGAGGATCCAGAAGTATTGAGTGGATCTTGGACCTCCACCTGCTTCTCCTTCTGCGTGGTGTTCCTGGCCTTTCTGGTGTCGTCCGTGTACGAGGTGTACTCCAGGGCCTCCACCTTCATGCCGATCTTCTTGACGGTCCTGGACACCTGGAGGCTCTGCTTCTGGGAAACCACCTTTTGGTCCAGATGCCTCGCGAAGTACATCGTGTTCCGGTTGATGTTGTTCTTGGCCTTCTCTCTTCCCTGCTGCTTCTTCTTCCTTTGATAGATGATAGCGAAGATGATGACAACAGTTGCTACAATGAAGCCGACACCGAAGAAGATGATGTAGAGCCAGTTCTCAGATTATAACTAAGAAGTTAGACACTGGCCGTTCGCCTCCTTGTATCCAGCCGGACAGGCCTTCAGGCACACCTGGCTGTACTGGACAGAACCAACAGGACAGGACTCCACGCAGAGCCCGGACGCCGCGTCGAAGACCTGGCCGCCGCAGCTGGGGTAGCAGAAGGTCTTTCCGTCCAGCTGGAGGTACTGGTCGTCCTTCCCGCACTCCTCTGCGCAGAAGGCCTCGGCCCCGCGCTGGCGGTAGAAGACGCACTCGGACGCGCACTCGCTTCCGGACACGAAGAGGCCCAGGGCGGCGCAGGAAGGCACGCAGGTCTTCATCTCGGCTCCGCGGTGCAGGTACTGGCCCTCTTTGCAGGCCTCCACGCACACCAGCTTGCCCAGGTTCGCGTCGAAGGAAGCCAGCTCGCAGTTCTCCGCGCAGGTCGGCGGCTCGGTGGAGACGTCCAGCACGGAGCAGTTGCGGCAGGCCTGGTCCTTCCCCGCGAAGAAGTCCGGAGAGCCGGTGAGGGCCCTGCAGGACTCCGCGCACTGGGAGTAGCTTTGATCTAGAATGGTGACGAGGACCTTGGCCTTCGGGCTCGGACAGGCCGGGACGCACTTCAGCTCGAAAGTGGCGGCGCTCTGGTCCTGGACCTCCTTCGTGAAGATCCCTGATTGGCAAGAATCCTGGCAGGTATTCCCGTCTTCGGAGAGGAACTGGAGGTGTTCGAGGCAGTTGGACACGCACTCCTGCTTCTGGAAGACCTTCTCCTCTTTCTCGCACTCTTCGGTCTGGCAGATGTAGGCGGTTCTGGATTCGTTCGACTTCCTGTAGAACCTGCAGTGCTCCTCGTCTCCCTTGTCCTCGCAGTAGAGCGGGCCCGGGAGTCGGTCGAAGAACTTGCACGAGTCCACTGGCACGCAGGTGAAGTTCCTGGTGGAGACCTGGCCTTCTGGGCACTGGTCCATGCAGCGCAGGGACACGGCGTTCACCTTCAGGTCCACCGTCTGCCTCGAGGCCTCGCACGCCGGGGTCGTCTGGCACTGGCCCTGGAGCATCTCCTTCTCTTTGTCCTCCAGCGTGCCTCTCTTGAAGACCATTCTGTAGAAGCCCTCTTTCTCTTCGTGGTCCACTATAACTTTCTGGCAGGCCTAAACACAGTACAGCCCGGATTCGTCTATCAGCCAGCCGGCCGGGCACTTCTCCACGCACTCGCCGCCCAGGTCCAGCAGGTCCAGGTCTCCGCAGGCCCGGACGCACTGCCAGTTCGTCTTGGTCTCGTTGTTTACGTTCCAGCTGCGGACCACGTGCTTGGGCGTGTCCCCGGAGCAGTCCGCCTCGCAGATCTTCGGCCTGTCGTCGCGCGGGTTCCCGACCGTGTAGAAGGCGCAGAACTTCTGGCAGCGCTGGGTGGCCCGCGAGATGTAGGTGCCTCCGTCGTACACGTCGGACTTGCAGGGGTTGCAGGAGCCGTACCTTTCTTGTTTGTAGAACGGCAGGGGACACGAGTCCGTGCAGGTCCCGTTGTTGTTCACGAGCCCGTTTCCGCAGATCGGCTCGCAAACTAATAGAGTGCCAACGAATTAGTGGATGGCGGCCTCGGCGTAGCTCACCTGGCCGAACTCGTCGTAGTCATCGGTGGCGGTCGTGCAGTCCTCTTTGTTAGGCTTGTAGTCCGGGGAGTTGAGGCAGGTCCCGTTCATGAACTCCACTCCGGAGCAGTTCCAGGTGAACTCGTTCGTGAGGAGGCGCTGGTCTCCAACTTGGACCATGACCTGGTGGAGGCCGGCAGTTCTATAAGAAGCGTTAGTGCAATAATTGAAAAGCTCGAGGCCCTTGTGGATGCTAAGCGGATGACCCGTTACGTTTATGAAGAACTATCCAGGTGGACACGAGACCGGCTCCATGCACTCTCCATCTTTAATACTAAGATCGTATGGGCACGTTTTGTAATATCCTTGTTTAAATCTAACATGATTATCAATTTATTCTATGCATCCAAATTCAGTGGCAAATTATCCTTCAGCGCACTTTATACAAACTCCATCAACATCTACAACCCCAGCGTACGTCGGGCAGTACACGAAGCATAAATTTACATCAAAGCTTACCATGACCGAGAGATTTTCTGGGCACAAATTTGAGCAAATTGATTAAAATTGGAACTGGTTTTGAGCGCATTTATCAACGCACTTGAGTTAATTAACGCTGAAGAGGAGCCCGTTTTAGCATTTAATCACCGTTTAATTAATTACAGCTACAGTTTTGAACAGGTTGGAGTAAACTGTTAAATCCGGATTCTATGGGTTGAACATGTCTTGTTGTTGACCGCTGAAGGAGTAAGTGTAAGGTGTCATGAAATTTGTTTCAAAATCGAGTTCGTTTGATTTTATTAGTGAGCGTTGATAATAGTCATCTGCAGCGTTGGAGTTGTTTTCGTAGTCGAAGCCGATGACGATTGGGATTTAGTAGCTCGAGTCTGTAAGTGGATCCACGACGGAAACATTGATCCTGGGAAGTTTGGATATCTTCTCCAGCACCGCTTTAGAGACTTTCGGAACCGGGATGTCCATTCCTTTCTGCACGATCGGGCCGTAGCTGGGCTCCAGGTTGAGTCCAGTGGTGTCTGGTTGCTCTTCGTTCTCAATAGAGTTGTCACCGATGTAAATTGAATTTTCGGCTTCACTATCATTTGAATCGAAACATGTGACCAATTATATTTTGTTTAGAAAGCTCTCGTTTGTAATATCGGCTACTTATGGAATTATGGATTTTAGTATAACCTGTCCACTAATATTTCGCCTAACTTCATACGTATTATTGATTATATACTTCAAACTTGAGTAAACTTCATTAATTAAATTTCCGTTGTACGTTCTATTAGGTCCATCTAGAGCCACGTTACCGAAAAATGTGGACAACGTAACATCGGTGTATTTATTAACATCAAAATTAACCAGGTCTACTTGTCCCACCACAGTTACGTTCTCAACCCCACCGTAAACAGAATCAAAAATTGAAATGTGCAAATTTTGCTCGAATTAATCGTTTTATATGTCAATACTGAAGTTTACTACAATAAGTGCATTTTTAATTATTATGTCCAGTCCAACATGAGCGAGACTGTATCTTTTCCTCATGAAACTGTCACTTAATTGGTTGAACTCGCCCAGTTTTAACGCGTTTATAACAGAGGTGTCCATTTCAGAAGTGGTTCCATTTATGTCCATTCCCTGGTTGGTCCAGTGGGAAAAATCAATGTCTGTTTCTACGAAGCACGGAGACGTCGGCTGCCATATGCGCCCTTGTGTCATGAAGCCGCAGTCGTCCAAGACGTCGGCTAGTATTTGTTGTAAGATAAGAATCATCTTTGGAGTGTGTTTTGTAAGTTTGGCGTATAAACGTATGGTGGTGATAAATGGATATTTTGAAATCACAAATTTTGCATTTGTAAATCAGCTCTATATTAATATAAGATACAAAAAGAGAAGACTTTCACAATTGAAAATACTTGGCATCTGAGCACATTAAATGTATACGGCATGATAATTGTGTAAGAATACTCTATTTCAACATTATTACAGTAACTGGAACTTCAGTGGATTCAGCACAGCCGCTGGCTAGTGAGAACGTGGAAATAACATCGTTGCAAATTTCAATATCGTATCGTTATGATTGGATTATCTTCTGTTAATTCTTAGTTTGCACAATTATTATATTAAAGTGCAACTATCACGTTTTCTCTGAATATTATATTATTACCTCGAATACAGACCTTTGTTTTTAAAGCGCTTAGACCCATCAATATTTACATATATTTACGAATAAAAGGTAATCTATAAGTGTACTGTATTTGGGTTTGCAAAATAATGATTTGATATTTAATTGATTAAATTGTATTGATACTAACGTGTTTAATTATTATTTAGAAAGGAAACTTTTCACATTCTCTAATATTTCATACTATTTAAGGCATATATTAAATATTATTTAAGGGATACTAACAAAAATCAAAAAATATGTTGATATTTAAAGAATATTTTCAGAAAAGGGGTCTGTAACTGAAAATGGAAAACAAAATCTGATAATATACTTGATGTTAAATATTGGTCATAATCTGTCAGATTTGCGCGACCCTTTGATAATTTTTGAGAAATCAACAGGAAGTTTGTAAGTGAATAGTAGTGGGGTCTTTATTTGATGTAATTTAGTAATTATTTACCTTTTTATTACCAACATTATCTAATCTTCGTAGATTATTTACTAGGTAAATATGTCATTGATACGCATCTCTAATTATGTTAATATATGATATTCCAATTATATAATTTTTGTATATATTTCATATTTAGATGATTATATTAATTTTAATGAGACTATGACATAGTACAAAAGTATTCTAAAAAACTAAAAACTATTCAAATTCTCTCATTCTCTCAGATGACCATGGTCTCCAGCTTTCCGATGACCCTCTTCTTGCCGGTCTTCTCGGTCTTGATCGAGGAGATCAGCTGCACGTTCTTGTTCTTGTCCTTCGCCGGCGCCTTCTTGGCCTCTATCTTCACGCTCGTCTGGCTCTTGGAGCTCCCGCTTTCCCTTCCGCTGGGGCCGGAGGTGGAGCTTCTAGCGGAGCTCTTCTTGTGGCCGCTGGAGGACCCGGAGGTGTTGAGTGGATCTTGGACCTCCACCTGCTTCTCCTTCTGCGTGGTGTTCCTGGCCTTTCTGGCGTCGTCCGTGTACGAGGTGTACTCCAGGGCCTCCACCTTCATGCCGATCTTCTTGACGGTCCTGGACACCTGGAGGCTCTGCTTCTGGGAAACCACCTTTTGGTCTAAGTGTCTCGCGAAGTACATCGTGTTGCGGTTGATGTTGTTCTTGGCCTTCTCTCTTCCCTGCTGTTTCTTCTTCCTTTAATAGATGATGAAAAAGATGATGACAACAGTTACTACAATGAAGCCGACCCCGAAGAAGATGATGTAGAGCCAGTTCTCTGATTGTAACTAGGAAGCCAGACACTGGCCGTTCGCCTCTTTATATCCGGCCGGACAGGCCTTCAGGCACACCTGGCTGTACTGAACAGAACCGGCAGGGCAGGACTCCACGCAGAGCCCGGACGCCGCGTCGAAGACCTGGCCGCCGCAGCTGGGGTAGCAGAAGGTCTTTCCGTCCAGCTGGAGGTACTGGTCGTCCTTCCCGCACTCCTCTGCGCAGAAGGCCTCGGCCCCGCGCTGGCGGTAGAAGACGCACTCGGACGCGCACTCGCTTCCGGACACGAAGAGGCCCAGGGCGGCGCAGGAAGGCACGCAGGTCTTCATCTCGGCTCCGCGGTGCAGGTACTGGCCCTCTAGGCAGGCCTCCACGCACACCAGCTTGCCCAGGTTCGGGTCGAAGGAAGCCAGCTCGCAGCCATCAGCGCAGGTCGGCGGCTCGGTGGAGACGTCCAGCACGGAGCAGTTGCGGCAGGCCTGGTCCTTGTCCGCGAAGAAGTCCGGAGAGCCGGTGAGGGCCCTGCAGGACTCCGCGCACTGGGAGTAGCTTTGGTTTAGAATGGTGACGAGGACCTTGGCCTTCGGGCTCGGACAGGCCGGGACGCACTTCAGCTCGAAAGCGGAGGCGCTCTGGTTCTGGGCCTCCTTCGCGAAGATCCCGGCCTGGCAAGAATCCTGGCAGGTCTTCCCGTCTTCGGAGAGGAACTGGAGGTGTTCGAGGCAGTTGGACACGCACTCCTGCTTCTGGAAGACCTTCTCCTCTTTCTCGCACTCTTCGGTCTGGCAGATGTAGGAGGTTCTGGTTTCGTTCGACTTCCTGAAGAACCTGCAGTGCTCGTGGTCTCCCTTGTCCTCGCAGTAGAGCGGGCCCGGGAGTCGGTCGAAGAACTTGCACGAGTCCACTGGCACGCAGGTGAAGTTTCTGGTGGAGACCTGGCCTTCTGGGCACTGGTCCATGCAGCGCAGGGAGACGGCGTTCACCTTCAGGTCCACCGTCTGCCTCGAGGCCTCGCACGCCGGGGTCGTCTGGCACTGGCCCTGGAGCGTCGCCTTCTCTTTGTCCTCCAGCGTGCCTCTCTTGAAGACCATTCTGTAGAAGCCCTCTTTCTCTTCGTGGTTCGCTATAACTTTCTGGCAGGCATTCACGCAGTACAGCCCGGATTCGTCTATCAGCAAGCCGGCAGGGCACTTCTCCACGCACTCGCCGCCCAGGTCCAGCAGGTCCAGGTCTCCGCAGGCCCGGACGCACTGCCAGTTCGTCTTGGATTCGTTGTTTACGTTCCAGCTGCGGACCACGTGCTTGGGCGTGTCCCCGGAGCAGTCCGCCTCGCAGATCTTCGGCCTGTCGTCGCGCGGGTTCCCGACCGTGTAGAAGGCGCAGAACTTCTGGCAGCGCTGGGTGGCCCGCGAGATGTAGGTGCCTCCGTCGTACACGTCGGACTTGCAGGGGTTGCAGGAGCCGTACCTTTCTTGTTTGTAGAACGGCAGGGGACACGAGTCCGTGCAGGTCCCGTTGTTGTTCACGAGTCCGTTTCCGCAGATCGGCTCGCAAACTAATAGAGTGCCAACGAATTAGTGGATGGCGGCCTCGGCGTAGCTCACCTGGCCGAACTCGTCGTAGTCATCGGTGGCGGTCGTGCAGTCCTCTTTGTTGGGCTTGTAGTCCGGGGAGTTGAGGCAGGTCCCGTTCATGAACTCCACTCCGGAGCAGTTCCAGGTGAACTCGTTCGTGAGGAGGCGTTGATCTCCTACCTGGACCATAACCTGGTGGAGGCCAGATTAATCTATTGGAAATTTAGAACATTTTGAGTATAATTCAAATTCTGTAAGTGGATGACCTTTTAAGTTTATAAAGTAGTCACTTTAACTACATTTTTCAGGTTCTTCGCAAGTATCTCCTATTTGTACTAGTATAAGTCCACGAGGGCAACTAATATATAACCCTTGTTTGAACAACTTCAAATTAAGTTGATCATAAGAACACTTATTTGTAGTTGCAAATTTTGTGCATTTCTTGCACTCGAATGTGTTTTCATCAATGGTGTAACCAAGATGTATTGGACAAGAAATAAAACAATTAGTTAAACCGTTATTTTCATAATAATAGAATTCATCGGGACATTATGATGAACAAACCAGCTTAAATCGGAATGAGTTTTAGGGGCATTAATCTTAGCATTATAATTACAAAACATTGTAAAATTAACCTGCTTTGCACTTTGTTATATTTAATTGATCAATTACTATAATTTTAGTTGCGCCACAATAAACTTTTAGATATGGTTTTGTAAGATTGAAAGAACTAAGCTAATAACCCTCATAACTATAATAGTAAAGGGGAAGATATTCCGTTTCAAACTCAAACTCGCTGGACTTTGTAAGTGAGCGTTAATAGTAGTCATCTGCTGCGTTTGAGTTGTTTTCGTAGTCGAAGCCTATCACAATTGGAATTTGGTAACTCGAATCAGTAAGTGGATCCACGACGGATACGTTGATCCTGGGAAGTTTGGAAATCTTCTCCAGCACCGCTTTGGAGACCTTCGGAACCGGGATGTCCATTCCTTTCTGCACGATCGGGCCGTAGCTGGGCTCCAAATTCAGCCCACTTGTATCAGGTTGTTCTTCATTTTCTACTGAGTTATCACCGATGTATATTGGATTTTCGTCATCAGTTTCATTTTCATTCAAAGAGTCGAAACAGGTGACCAAATTAATTTTGCTCAAATAACTCTCATTTGTGATATCAGCTATTTACGAGACAATGGATTTCAAAACAACTTGTCCAGATGTGTTTCGCTTTACTTCAAATGTATTGTTAATGATGTACTTTAGACTTGAAGAAATTTCTTGAATATTGTTTCCATTATATTATCTATCTTCAATATTAAGACCAACATTACCAAAAAATGTTGATAATGATATTTACTGGTATTGATCGATATTCAAACCATCTAAATGGATTTAACCAACTATTGTCACATTACTCACCTAGCCATAAAATGAATCAAATACAGATACTAGTAAACTTGGTTTCTTTAAAATCTACGTTCTACAGTTTATACTGGCATTTATTACAATAAGTGCATTTGAAATTGAACCAGTATCTTATATAACTGTTAGAAAAATAGAATTCGTTTCGTTTTACGCAACATCGCTAAAGTTTACTAAGCTTATTACATTCACAATAGACATATCAACTTCATTTGTTGTTCCATTTATGTCCATTCCCTGGTTGGTCCAGTGGGAAAAATCAATGTCTGTTTCTACGAAGCACGGAGACGTCGGCTGCCATATGCGCCCTTGGGTCATGAAGCCGCAGTCGTCCAAGACGTCGGCTAGTATTTGTTGTAAGATAAGAATCATCTTTGGAGTGTGTTTTGTAAGTTTGGCGTATAAACGTATGGTGGTGATAAATGGATATTTTGAAATCACAAATTTTGCATTTGTAAATCAGCTCTATATTAATATAAGATACAAAAAGAGAAGACTTTCACTATTGAAAATACTTGGCGTCTGTGCACATTAAATGTATACGGCATGATAATTGTGTAAGAATACTCTATTTCAACATTATTACAGTAACTGGAACTTCAGTGGATTCAGCACAGCCGCTGGCTAGTGAGAACGTGGAAATAACATCGTTGCAAATTTCAATATCGTATCGTTATGATTGGATTATCTTCTGTTAATTCTTAGTTTGCACAATTATTATATTAAAGTGCAACTATCACGTTTTCTCTGAATATTATATTATTACCTCGAATACAGACCTTTGTTTTTAAAGCGCTTAGACCCATCAATATTTACATATATTTACAAATAAAAGGTAATCTATAAGTGTACTGTATTTGGGTTTGCAAAATAATGATTTGATATTTAATTGATTAAATTGTATTGATTCTAACGTGTTTAATTATTATTTAGAAAGGAAACTTTTCACATTCTCTAATATTTCATACTATTTAAGGCATATATTAAATATTATTTAAGGGATACTAACAAAAATCCAAAAATATGTTGATATTTAAAGAATATTTTCAGAAAAGGGGTCTGTAACTGAAAATGGAAAACAAAATCTGATAATATACTTGATGTTAAATATTGGTCATAATCTGTCAGATTTGCGCGACCCTTTGATAATTTTTGAGAAATCAACAGGAAGTTTGTAAGTGAATAGTAGTGGGGTCTTTATTTGATGTAATTTAGTAATTATTTACCTTTTTATTACCAACATTATCTAATCTTCGTAGATTATTTACTAGGTAAATATGTCATTGATATGCATCTCTAATTATGTTAATATATGATATTCCAATTATATAATTTTTGTATATATTTCATATTTAGATGATTATATTAATTTTAATGAGACTATGACATAGTACAAAAGTATTCTAAAAAACTAAAAACTATTCAAATTCTCTCATTCTCTCAGATGACCATGGTCTCCAGCTTTCCGATGACCCTCTTCTTGCCGGTCTTCTCGGTCTTGATCGAGGAGATCAGCTGCACGTTCTTGTTCTTGTCCTTCGCCGGCGCCTTCTTGGCCTCTATCTTCACGCTCGCCTGGCTCTTGGAGCTCCCGCTTTCCCTTCCGCTGGGGCCGGAGGTGGAGCTTCTAGCGGAGCTCTTCTTGTGCCCGCTCGAGGATCCAGAAGTATTGAGTGGATCTTGGACCTCCACCTGCTTCTCCTTCTGCGTGGTGTTCCTGGCCTTTCTGGCGTCGTCCGTGTACGAGGTGTACTCCAGGGCCTCCACCTTCATGCCGATCTTCTTGACGGTCCTGGACACCTGGAGGCTCTGCTTCTGGGAAACCACCTTTTGGTCTAGATGTCTCGCGAAGTACATCGTGTTCCGGTTGATGTTGTTCTTGGCCTTCTCTCTTCCCTGCTGTTTCTTCTTTCTTTGGTAGATAATTACGAAGATGATGATAACAGTTACTACAATGAAGCCGACCCCGAAGAAGATGATGTAGAGCCAATTCTCTGATTGTAACTAGGAAGCTAGACACTGGCCGTTCGCCTCTTTATACCCAGCCGGACAGGCCTTCAGGCACACCTGGCTGTACTGAACAGAACCGGCAGGGCAGGACTCCACGCAGAGCCCGGACGCCGCGTCGAAGACCTGGCCGCCGCAGCTGGGGTAGCAGAAGGTCTTTCCGTCCAGCTGGAGGTACTGGTCGTCCTTCCCGCACTCCTCTGCGCAGAAGGCCTCGGTCCCGCGCTGGCGGTAGAAGACGCACTCGGACGTGCACTCGCTCCCGGACACGAAGAGGCCCAGGGAGGCGCAGGAAGGCACGCAGGTGTTCATCTCGGCTCCGCGGTGCAGGTACTGGTCCTCTAGGCAGGCCTCCACGCACACCAGCTTGCCAAGGTTCGGGTCGAAGGAAGCCAGCCCGCAGTTCTCAGCGCAGGTCGGCGGCTCGGTGGAGACGTCCAGCACGGAGCAGTTGCGGCAGGCCTGGTCCTTGTCCGCGAAGAAGTCCGGAGAGCCGGTGAGGGCCCTGCAGGACTCCGCGCACTGGGAGTAGCTTTGGTTTAGAATGGTGACGAGGACCTTGGCCTTCGGGCTCGGACAGGCCGGAACGCACTTCAGCTCGAAAGCGGAGGCGCTCTGGTTCTGGGCCTCCTTCGCGAAGATCCCGGCCTGGCAAGAATCCTGGCAGGTCTTCCCGTCTTCGGAGAGGAACTGGAGGTGCTCGAGGCAGTTGGACACGCACTCCTGCTTCTGGAAGACCTTCTCCTCTTTCTCGCACTCTTCGGTCTGGCAGATGTAGGAGGTTCTGGTTTCGTTCGACTTCCTGTAGAACCTGCAGTGCTCGTGGTCTCCCTTGTCCTCGCAGTAGAGCGGGCCCGGGAGTCGGTCGAAGAACTTGCACGAATCCGCTGGCACGCAGGTGAAGTTTCTGGTGGAGACCTGGCCTTCTGGGCACTGGTCCATGCAACGCAGGGAGACGGCGTTCACCTTCAGGTCCACCGTCTGCCTCGAGGCCTCGCACGCCGGGGTCGTCTGGCACTGGCCCTGGAGCGTCGCCTTCTCTTTGTCTTCTAGCGTGCCTCTCTTGAAGACCATTCTGTAGAAGCCCTCTTTCTCTTCTTGGTTCACTATAACTTTCTGGCAGGCCTTCACGCAGTACAGCCCAGATTCGTCTATCAGCAAGCCGGCAGGGCACTTCTCCACGCACTCGCCGCCCAGGTCCAGCAGGTCCAGGTCTCCGCAGGCCCGGACGCACTGCCAGTTCGTCTTGGTCTCGTTGTTTACGTTCCAGCTGCGGACCACGTGCTTGGGCGTGTCTCCGGAGCAGTCCGCCTCGCAGATCTTCGGCCTGTCGTCGCGCGGGTTCCCGACCGTGTAGAAGGCGCAGAACTTCTGGCAGCGCTGGGTGGCCCGCGAGATGTAGGTGCCTCCGTCGTACACGTCGGACTTGCAGGGGTTGCAGGAGCCGTACCTTTCTTGTTTGTAGAACGGCAGGGGACACGAGTCCGTGCAGGTCCCGTTGTTGTTCACGAGTCCGTTTCCGCAGATCGGCTCGCAAACTAATAGAGTGCCAACGAATTAGTGGATGGCGGCCTCGGCGTAGCTCACCTGGCCGAACTCGTCGTAGTCGTCGGTGGCGGTCGTGCAGTCCTCTTTGCTGGGCTTGTAGTCCGGGGAGTTGAGGCAGGTCCCGTTCATGAACTCCACTCCGGAGCAGTTCCAGGTGAACTCGTTCGTGAGGAGGCGTTGATCTCCTACTTGGACCATGACCTAGTGGAGGCCGGCAGTTCTATAAGAAGCGTTAGTACAATAATTGAAAAGCTCGAGGCCCTTGTGGATGCTAAGTGGGTGGCCAGTTACGTTTATGAAGAACTATCCAGGTGGGCACGAGACGGGTTCCACGCAATATTTCTAATTAGTTGTTAAATTAAATGGACATTGTGAATAGTAACCTTTATTAAATTAATAAAGATTTTCAACATTATTAAGACAACCGAGTTCAGTTGCATATTTTCCAATTTCGCAATATTTACAAAAATTTTAATTATTATTACTTGTTTTTATTAGTCCCATATGCAATGGACAAAAAACATAACAAATATTAATGTTATTTGCTTAGAATATACTAAATTTCGCTGGACAAGCGCTTGAACATATTGATTAAAATAAATAACTATTAGCCTGGCATTCTAACACACATGATAAAGTTTTTATATCAAACAATTTTCCATTGTTACAAATTATTATTGATTAATTTATAACAATTACTGACTTTTGTTAATTAGAATATATTATGATGTCAGAATCGGATGGATTGAGTAAATCTTATTAATAACCAGAATAACTATAGATATATTGCATGAGATTTTATATTTCATGTTCGAGCTCGTTGGATTTTATTAGTGAGCGTTAATAGTAGTCATCT
Source organism: Hexamita inflata (assembly GCA_963988835.1). Lineage (NCBI taxonomy): Eukaryota > Fornicata > Diplomonadida > Hexamitidae > Hexamita > Hexamita inflata. Next base: position 122,877 of record CAXDID010000800.1, on the reverse strand, counting down.
GCTGCGTTTGAGTTGTTTTCGTAGTCGAAGCCTATCACAATTGGAATTTGGTAACTCGAATCAGTAAGTGGATCCACGACGGATACGTTGATCCTGGGAAGTTTGGAAATCTTCTCCAGCACCGCTTTGGAGACCTTCGGAACCGGGATGTCCATTCCTTTCTGCACGATCGGGCCGTAGCTGGGCTCCAAATTCAGCCCACTTGTATCAGGTTGTTCTTCATTTTCTACTGAGTTATCACCGATGTATATTGGATTTTCGTCATCAGTTTCATTTTCATTCAAAGAGTCGAAACAGGTGACCAAATTAATTTTGCTCAAATAACTCTCATTTGTGATATCAGCTATTTACGAGACAATGGATTTCAAAACAACTTGTCCAGATGTGTTTCGCTTTACTTCAAATGTATTGTTAATGATGTACTTTAGACTTGAAGAAATTTCTTGAATATTGTTTCCATTATATTATCTATCTTCAATATTAAGACCAACATTACCAAAAAATGTTGATAATGATATTTACTGGTATTGATCGATATTCAAACCATCTAAATGGATTTAACCAACTATTGTCACATTACTCACCTAGCCATAAAATGAATCAAATACAGATACTAGTAAACTTGGTTTCTTTAAAATCTACGTTCTACAGTTTATACTGGCATTTATTACAATAAGTGCATTTGAAATTGAACCAGTATCTTATATAACTGTTAGAAAAATAGAATTCGTTTCGTTTTACGCAACATCGCTAAAGTTTACTAAGCTTATTACATTCACAATAGACATATCAACTTCATTTGTTGTTCCATTTATGTCCATTCCCTGGTTGGTCCAGTGGGAAAAATCAATGTCTGTTTCTACGAAGCACGGAGACGTCGGCTGCCATATGCGCCCTTGGGTCATGAAGCCGCAGTCGTCCAAGACGTCGGCTAGTATTTGTTGTAAGATAAGAATCATCTTTGGAGTGTGTTTTGTAAGTTTGGCGTATAAACGTATGGTGGTGATAAATGGATATTTTGAAATCACAAATTTTGCATTTGTAAATCAGCTCTATATTAATATAAGATACAAAAAGAGAAGACTTTCACTATTGAAAATACTTGGCGTCTGTGCACATTAAATGTATACGGCATGATAATTGTGTAAGAATACTCTATTTCAACATTATTACAGTAACTGGAACTTCAGTGGATTCAGCACAGCCGCTGGCTAGTGAGAACGTGGAAATAACATCGTTGCAAATTTCAATATCGTATCGTTATGATTGGATTATCTTCTGTTAATTCTTAGTTTGCACAATTATTATATTAAAGTGCAACTATCACGTTTTCTCTGAATATTATATTATTACCTCGAATACAGACCTTTGTTTTTAAAGCGCTTAGACCCATCAATATTTACATATATTTACGAATAAAAGGTAATCTATAAGTGTACTGTATTTGGGTTTGCAAAATAATGATTTGATATTTAATTGATTAAATTGTATTGATACTAACGTGTTTAATTATTATTTAGAAAGGAAACTTTTCACATTCTCTAATATTTCATACTATTTAAGGCATATATTAAATATTATTTAAGGGATACTAACAAAAATCAAAAAATATGTTGATATTTAAAGAATATTTTCAGAAAAGGGGTCTGTAACTGAAAATGGAAAACAAAATCTGATAATATACTTGATGTTAAATATTGGTCATAATCTGTCAGATTTGCGCGACCCTTTGATAATTTTTGAGAAATCAACAGGAAGTTTGTAAGTGAATAGTAGTGGGGTCTTTATTTGATGTAATTTAGTAATTATTTACCTTTTTATTACCAACATTATCTAAGAGAAAAAGTCGAACGGGCTAGATTTGTAAAGCTGCAATTTGGCCGATTAATATATTTTCTTTCAATCTACAAATAATGAATTAAACAGTAAATTACGTATGAAAGACTGGCTATTAATTATATTTGGTTTTATCTATTATAGCTATAATATTGAATGTATGCAGGTTAATATTCAAGAAATTATATATGCTCACTATTTTAGTACACAATATAATAGTAGCCGTTACTGAATACGCTAACAATATCATTATAGTATTTAACACTTTGGTATACGTTTCTAGTATGAATTCCACGCAGTTATTAAGCTGCAACCTGGTTATAGTTAAGTATTGCCAAATGATAACAACTATTAACAACTTGCTAATATAAGAAATTGAAACTTCAAAAATAGGGAAATAATGGTTAATCAACTCAATATTATTTAAAGTAGTTCAAAATCTTCTCATGTTTATATTTCCTCATTCTCAAATGACCATCGTCTCCAGCTTTCCGGCGAGTCTCTTCTTGGCCACCTTGTCGCCGCTTAGTTGTGCAGCCCGTTGTCCGGCCGGCTTCTTTGGCTTCTCTTGCTGCTTCTTCACCTCTATCTTCACGCTGCCGGAGCTGCGGCTGGTCCCGCTTTCCCTTCCGCTGGGGCCGGAGGTGGAGCTTCTGGCGGAGCTCTTCTTATGGCCGCTCGAGGATCCGGAAGTATTAAGTGGATCTTGGACCTCCACCTGCTTCTCCTTCTGCGTGGTGTTCCTGGCCTTTCTGGCGTCGTCCGTGTACGAGGTGTACTCCAGGGCCTCCACCTTCATGCCGATCTTCTTGACGGTTCTGGACACCTGGAGGCTCTGCTTCTGGGAAACCACCTTTTAGTCTAAGTGTCTCGCGAAGTACATCGTGTTCCGGTTGATGTTGTTCTTGGCCTTCTCTCTTCCCTGCTGTTTCTTCTTTCTTTGGTAGATAATTACGAAGATGATGATAACAGTTACTACAATGAAGCCGACCCCGAAGAAGATGATGTAGAGCCAGTTCTCTGATTGTAACTAGGAAGCTAGGCACTGGCCGTTCGCCTCTTTATACCCAGCCGGACAGGCCTTCAGGCACACCTGGCTGTACTGAACAGAACCGGCAGGGCAGGACTCCACGCAGAGCCCGGACGCCGCGTCGAAGACCTGGCCGCCGCAGCTGGGGTAGCAGAAGGTCTTTCCGTCCAGCTGGAGGTACTGGTCGTCCTTCCCGCACTCCTCTGCGCAGAAGGCATCGGTCCCGCGCTGGCGGTAGAAGACGCACTCGGACGTGCACTCGCTCCCGGACACGAAGAGGCCCAGGGAGGCGCAGGAAGGCACGCAGGTGTTCGTCTCGGCTCCGCGGTGCAGGTACTGGTCCTCTAGGCAGGCCTCCACGCACACCAGCTTGCCAAGGTTCGGGTCGAAGGAAGCCAGCCCGCAGTTCTCAGCGCAGGTCGGCGGCTCGGTGGAGACGTCCAGCACGGAGCAGTTGCGGCAGGCCTGGTCCTTGTCCGCGAAGAAGTCCGGAGAGCCGGTGAGGGCCCTGCAGGACTCCGCGCACTGGGAGTAGCTTTGGTTTAGAATGGTGACGAGGACCTTGGCCTTCGGGCTCGGACAGGCCGGGACGCACTTCAGCTCGAAAGTGGCGGCGCTCTGGTCCTGGACCTCCTTCGCGAAGATCCCGGCCTGGCAAGAATCCTGGCAGGTCTTCCCGTCTTCGGAGAGGAACTGGAGGTGCTCGAGGCAGTTGGACACGCACTCCTGCTTCTGGAAGACCTTCTCCTCTTTCTCGCACTCTTCGGTCTGGCAGATGTAGGAGGTTCTGGGTTCGTTCGACTTCCTGTAGAACCTGCAGTGCTCGTGGTCTTCCTTGTCCTCGCAGTATAACGGGCCCGGGAGTCGGTCGAAGAACTTGCACGAGTCCACTGGCACGCAGGTGAAGTTCCTGGTGGAGACCTGGCCTTCTGGGCACTGGTCCATGCAGCGCAGGGAGACGGTGTTCACCTTCAGGTCCACCGTCTGTCTCGAGGCCTCGCACGCCGGGGTCGTCTGGCACTGGCTCTGGAGCATCGCCTTCTCTTTGTCCTCCAGCGTGCCTCTCTTGAAGACCATCCTGTAGAAGCCCTCTTTCTCTTCGTGGTTCACTATAACTTTCTGGCAGGCATTCACGCAGTATAGCCCGGATTCGTCTATCAGCAAGCCGGCCGGGCACTTCTCCACGCACTCGCCGCCCAGGTCCAGCAGGTCCAGGTCTCCGCAGGCCCGGACGCACTGCCAGTTCGTCTTGGATTCGTTGTTTACGTTCCAGCTGCGGACCACGTGCTTGGGCGTGTCCCCGGAGCAGTCCGCCTCGCAGATCTTCGGCCTGTCGTCGCGCGGGTTCCCGACCGTGTAGAAGGCGCAGAACTTCTGGCAGCGCTGGGTGGCCCGCGAGATGTAGGTGCCTCCGTCGTACACGTCGGACTTGCAGGGGTTGCAGGAGCCGTACCTTTCTTGTTTGTAGAACGGCAGGGGACACGAGTCCGTGCAGGTCCCGTTGTTGTTCACGAGCCCGTTTCCGCAGATCGGCTCGCAAACTAATAGAGTGCCAACGAATTAGTGGATGGCGGCCTCGGCGTAGCTCACCTGGCCGAACTCGTCGTAGTCATCGGTGGCGGTCGTGCAGTCCTCTTTGTTGGGCTTGTAGTCCGGGGAGTTGAGGCAGGTCCCGTTCATGAACTCCACTCCGGAGCAGTTCCAGGTGAACTCGTTCGTGAGGAGGCGTTGATCTCCTACCTGGACCATGACCTGGTACATTCCTGGAATTTATTAACCTTTTTATTCGCATTTACTAATTTATTCTCTAAAAATATCAAAACCGGTAAAATTTAAAAAGATTTAATCAATACATTATTTATCAACAACACACTGATCATTTAAAACTATGGTACCATCAGGGCATTTTTTGTACAAACCATTTTACAATTAAAAGTAATTCTAATTTGATGTTACACATGTATTTTAAGTGGCAAATTAAGGACACAAAGTACATTTTTAATCTGCCGTTTGAATATAACCAAGATTGGTTGGGCATTAAAAAATACAGTAAGTTGAATTGGCAACCAAAATATTAAAATGTGCAGGACAAGATTTTTAACAAATAGAATGGAATACGATATGATCACACTTATTTGTGCACGATAAAGTGATTATGTCAAAAAATTATCCGTTTTTACATATTATATATCGATCTTATAAAATAGCAACAGATTTAATAACCGATGTGTATATTCTTATATCCAAATTTTCTGGTTACACTAATTTTTACTAATATCCATCGAAACTGTAATAGAACAGAGACAAATGTTCTATTTCATGATCTATTTCTGAAATTTTTAGAAGTTATCGTTGATAATAGTCGTCTACCGCGTTGGAGTTGTTCTCGTAGTCGAAGCCGATCACGATTGGAATTTGGTAACTCGAGTCTGTAAGTGGATCCACGACAGAAACATTTATTCTGGGAAGTTTGGATATCTTCTCCAGCACCGCTTTGGAGACTTTCGGAACCGGGATGTCCATTCCTTTCTGCACGATCGGGCCGTAGCTGGGCTCCAGGTTGAGTCCAGTCGTGTCTGGTTGTTCTTCGTTCTCAATAGAGTTGTCTCCGATGTAGATTGGCTATTCTTCAATATATTCTTCATTTTCATTCAGTGAGTCGAAGCACGTAACCAGGTGTATTTTATTCAAGTATTCAGCGTTTGTTATGTCCGGTATTTCTTTAACGATTGATTTCAGCACTACTTTTCCCGATGTGTTCTTCCTTACTTCGTATGTATTATTTATTATATATTTGAGGCTTGAGTAAATATCCGTTAGTTTGCTTCCGTTATACATTCGTTGTTCACCTTGCAGCCCCACTCCGCCAAAGAACGTGGAGAGAACAACTTTATCCATTTAATTAAAGTCAATATTAATAAAAATATTTCCTACCACGGTCACGTTGCTTATTGAGCCGAAAACGGATTCGAAGACGGAAACCATTAGTTCTCTTCCCTCAAAATATTCAATTGAGGCGTTGAAAACAACAATTGTGTTCGAAACTGAGCCGGAATCCGAAATCAAAGACAGGCTGAAAACGGAATTGTTACTTATGGAAGGGACTTTGAGGGCGTTTATTATTGAGATGTCGAGCGTTTTTGACGTCCCGTTTGTGTCCATTCCGACGTTTTCCCAGCGCGAAAAATCAATTTCCTGATCGATGAAGCACGGTTGTGTGGGTGACCAGATACGACCACTGGTCATGAAGCCGCAGTCGTCTAATTGGCTTGATAGAATGTTAAGTGTGAGTAGAAGCATGTTTGGAGTGGGGCGCTTAAAATGTGGTTGGTGGGTGGTAGGTGTGAGGATGAAGCGAATTTTAATAATTTGCAGATATTGTGGATTTATTTATTTTAGTGTTGCATTTTGAAAAGTTGGGAAAGTTTAAATAGTGACGATATAAATGATGTAAGATTCACAAATAGTAGCAATGTGGCTTATAACATGTTATTATTGTACAAATTAACATTATAATTACTATTTTTACTATTAAATTTTATCGTTCCAAATTTACGAGATGAAGATAGAATGATTAAATTGAGTTTTAATATTGATTATAAGGTTACAGTTAAGTGAGTCATTTTATCTTATGGTAAACATATATTTCTTTAGCATATATTTCTTTAGCTTTATTCATGTTTATTCTATATTATAGCAAATTTAGCATGTGAGCTAGAAGCTTTTAAGTAGGGGGAAACATGAGTTTGCATGATGACATTTTTGTTTTGTTTTAATCATCACTTAGTACTTTTTAACATTTTATTATATTATATATATTGAAAGAGAAATAGTAGTTCTTGAAGTCAGGATTTGTTATTGTATATTACATATCTCATCAACAACTTTATTTATTATTAAAGGTTTTCTTCTGTTAAGTTATCAATATATTCATTAATATTGGATATTTCATTACTTTAACGGCTTTACCGAGTAGATCTTGAGTAAGATTTTGGTACTTGTGATTACTCAACCAACATTGCATCTCCGCCATATATTATCAATCTATTGGATAATAATTTATATTTGTACTCTACTAGGCAAGGGATCTGTAATAATCTTGCGGGTAGTTATTTTTAGACACAACTCTTAAAATTTTTGTTGAAGAAGTGCATGGTTTTGTAATTATCTGGACTTGCGAATTAAATAAATATTATTATTAGATAGTAATATAATTGCAGCCATTTAGTCAGATATATTTAAAAATTAATTGTATTTTCTAAAATTTTAAGCTTTTAATTGTGAAGATTTGACTTTTGAGCGCAATTACAACGAATAATTACAATGAATAATAATTACAAAATTATTTAAAACTAAATTCGCTTGTGTACTTTATATCAGCTAATTTTTTGGGATTTTTCCACAAAATTATTTCATATTTCAGTTATGCGTAATTAGCAAATGGAGAACTTAAAATAATAACAGCTTATAGTGTCACTTTTTCGTCAATATTATTTATTAATTTGTCTTTAAACTAAATATTAGATTAACTACATTTTTACAACATAGTTATTTCATACTCAAAATGTTTATTAGTGTAACCACTTATTATTTATATTAATTTAAATATAATTCCTGAATAAAAACAAATGTCGTGACTCTACTCTATACTAGAATCTACTGTTTTAAAGAAATAACTAATTTACTTTAATTTCAAGTCAACAATTTACTATAATATTATTTAATAGAGGCTAATATTTTTAATTATTCTTCAGCCTACTGCGATAATGTATTTTTAAAAATTGTAAACAAAAATAGATTTTGTTTTATATTATCCTTGAAGTGAAAACAAAGTTGTAAATATTAATTTAATTAGCTATTATAGCAGCTATAATTCTTACCATTTTTAGTTTTTCATTGTTGATTTAAACTTAAATCTTGTAAAAATATTTGAACTTCTTGATCGAGTTGATTTTGCTAATATTGTGGAATTCTTATTTTTTAACAATAAGATACTTATAATTATATGACTTTATTTATTTGATTGTTTAATTATTAGAATTAACATAGTTAATAATATATATTCTAAAATAATTATAAATTCGGTGAATCACATTCGACACATTAAGTTTAAGAGAACATATCTCATTTTCGAACGAATATTTTGATCAATTCAGAAGTGATACTAGTAATCTATAACCAAAAGATTTGAAAGCAAAAACGCAAACCATAACTGTATGATGAAATAGTGCGCAAAGCTTTCAAATACCAGGAGAAAAAGCTTGCGCTGTAATTAAACCTTTGTATGTACTAACCACAATATATTAAATGAACAACTAAATTGTAAAGGAATCATTTAGTAGTCTAAACAAGACATTGAAAATTAATAAATAGAAAATATTACAAGTACGTTTATACAAAGATATACTGTTATTCTCCATTAAAGAGAGCATAATATAGTAATTTATATATTTTGTATACTAAGAATTTATGTATAAAGTTAAGATAAGTAACATAGTTTTATAATAAAGTGTTCAATTATTAATAAAGTTGAATAAGAGAGTGAGATATGGTATTATAAGAGAATTTTGTATATAATCGACCAATGAGTTTTATCTGAAGTGAGCTAATTAGTATAACTCATTTTGGCATAATATCAAACCTCACTTTAAGTTGTTAATAATATTAATTATATATATTAAAGTGTGATTATATTCTCTACAGATACTAAGAATCAGATAATATTTTTTGGAACAATGAATCAAAATAATACTGATATTTGTGAAATATAGTTTCTTATTAATACTAACCTTTAACATAACTAAATACTGAAATATACAAATTACAGTTATATTTGACGATTAATACACGAATATAATTGAATTGATTGAAGCGACAAACTAGTGATTGAATTAAGATTATTTGCTAACACATATGAACTATTTATTGGGCTTTAGGTCTTAGTGAATATTATTAAAAATTAATTCAATGAGACCCATAAAATACAAGAACTGAAAAACTATTAACCAACAACAAATAATTGGAATTTCATTAAATTTGCAGCTACTTTACTAAATAGCAAATAAAAACAGATCCAAAACAATAAAATCAACGCCTTTAAGCTGTAAGACGACTGTGAATAAATAATCAACAAAAATCGTGTACATAGGAATAATACAACCAAAATACAAAATATTTTCTTACGTCTCGTTAGTATCATTCTAAACAAATTCGTCTAAGCCTAAAATACAGCTAATAGACTACATCAATAAATTATATGTGTATATTTCCTGTTATACTTTGCTTTTAATATATTTTCTTTCAATCTACAAATAATGAATTAAACAGTAAATTACGTATGAAAGACTGGCTATTAATTATATTTGGTTTTATCTATTATAGCTATAATATTGAATGTATGCAGGTTAATATTCAAGAAATTATATATGCTCACTATTTTAGTACACAATTTAATAGTAGCCGTTACTGAATACGCTAACAATATCATTATAGTATTTAACACTTTGGTATACGTTTCTAGTATGAATTCCACGCAGTTATTAAGCTGCAACCTGGTTACGATTAACAATTTACAAAGACTGGTGCACTCCTGCCTGTTCTACCCAGAGCATCTCATCTACTTGGACTTGAGATGCAACAAACTGCAAAGCATAAACGGCATAGAACAGCTGTAGACTTTGAAAATCTTGTATCTGCACGGCAACGACATCCAATCTGTAACGGATCTGCTGCCGCTGAAGCAAATGAATCTAGACGCCCTGACGGTTCACGGAAACCCGCTGGTCCGCCAGCACAACTACAAGTTGTTTGTAATCAACCAGCTAGCCTCTTTAAAGAGACTAGACTTCGGAGGTATTATCAAGTGAGACAGACTGGAGGCGACGGAGGCGCAGAAAATGAATTTGATCTCGCTAGTTGTGAATGAAAATGTGGACATAGGCAGAAAGTGATGTAGTGAACTTTATTATAATGATCATATGGTTTATAACATTGCGGCTACCCATTTAATTAAAAAGTGCCGAGATATACAGCAAAACTATAAGAAATCGAAATATTGCGTAATAGAATACAGATGAAGAAAAGCGAATGCGTAATAGAAGCTTAACAAAGCTCAACTTGTAACACTGATAGTATAGAGGGTAAAGTCAATAATTATTATTTTTCTAACAATTTCAATTACTTTGATAAATCAATGCGAATGAAAAGTATAATATTCGAAAAAAGAATATCATTTATACACAATCATAGTTTGTTTATATTTCCTCATTCTCAAATGACCATCGTCTCCAGCTTTCCGGCGAGTCTCTTCTTGGCCACCTTGTCGCCGCTCAGCTATGCAGCCCGTTGTCCGGCAGGCTTCTTCGGCTTCTCTTGCTGCTTCTTCACTTCTATCTTAACGCTGCCGGAGCTGCGGCTGGTACCGCTTTCCCTTCCACTTGGTCCAGATGTTGAGCTTCTGGCGGAGCTCTTCTTGTGGCCGCTGGAGGACCCGGAAGTATTAAGTGGGTCTTGGACCTCCACCTGCTTCTCCTTCTGCGTGGTGTTCCTGGCCTTTCTGGTGTCGTCCGTGTACGAGGTGTACTCCAGGGCCTCCACCTTCATGCCGATCTTCTTGACGGTTCTGGACACCTGGAGGCTCTGTTTCTGGGAAACCACCTTTTGGTCTAGATGTCTCGCGAAGTACATCGTGTTTCTGTTGATGTTGTTCTTGGCCTTCTCTCTTCCCTGCTGTTTCTTCTTTCTTTAGTAGATGATGGCGAAGATGATGATAACAGTTACTACAATGAAGCCGACCCCGAAGAAGATGATGTAGAGCCAGTTCTCGCTTTGTAACTAGGAAGTCAGACACTGGCCGTTCGCCTCTTTATACCCAGCCGGACAGGCCTTCAGGCACACCTGGCTGTACTGAACAGAACCGGCAGGGCAGGACTCCACGCAAAGCCCTGTATCTAGGACGCATCAACAGCAATAAGTATAACTGAAAAAAAAAGAAAATAGAAAATATGTTTAATTCAAAGAGCTGAGTTAGATTTAAATATGTAAATATTTATAATTATTCTTGACCTAAACTCAACCTCTAGACTCTATTTTTTAAAAATAAGTTTAAATACTATATTAAATATTCACTAAATGTACTTCAAAATATAATCATTCAACAACCTGTAATAGTTGATGCATTGTTCAAATCAATACAATTGCTAATTTACACGAAATTAATATAATTAGCTCCTGATGAAATAGAATTAGAAATTACGAAATTATTTGATTAATTATTAATTTAATAACCTAAAATAATTCCAAAATAGTTAGAACTAGTTATTTAGACAAATTAAAGTGTTTAATTATTGATATAAATGTTCGAACAATTCGAAAACCCAAATATTCCACCAGATCCAATTTAACTTGAAATATTACTGTTAAATACCATAGAGTTTTACAAACTTATTGTGCTATTATATTAATGACCAACAATTCCTCCACAATAATGTGAACAACTAACATTACTATTTTTGACTATGCTATTTATAATGGAACAGTTAAAAGAATACTAATCTCCAACTAATGCAGATATTGCTCCATAGATATTAGTATTTTTAGAACTAACAAATACATTAATAGTTGAAATCAAATTAATTAATTCAGATTAAGTACAATTGGCTGTTGAATAACCAATAAAATTTCCAATTCCATTGAAATAAGAGGCATTATATGTAAAATTTACACTAGACTATTAGATTTTAACTGTCCCTTCAGCAAAACCGATTACTCCAAAATATTCAATAAATTTTGTGTTGTATCCATTAATAATTTATTAAATACATAAATTACTTATTGATATATCATTATTATATTATGATTTACCTATTAATATCCCTGACTATCTTATGTATTAAGTGTTTAATAACTAATTACATTCTATAATCACAGAAGATAATTAAATACTTGTATTAATAACATATGATACAATACCACCAAATTATAGTTGACTGAAACTCTATGAAGAAATTTGATTTAAAATAGAACTTTTGCTAATATCACCTATGATAATAGATATTGAGTTTATTATTATGGAACTTAAGGCTACTTAGCTAAATAAGTACGATGAAGTATTTCCAGAATTATATTCAGATGGAATAATATTTATATTGGTTGCTGTAACATTGGTTTAAATTATATTAAGTGATACAAGTGCCACACTACCTTAACTTTAATATTTACCTAAAATTTAGTAATTTTATATAATAAATACTTCAGTAATTTAATTAATCAATGTTATATTGCCAAGTGACATTTAAATACTTAAATTAATTAACAAATTATTAATTTATATTTAATTTAATGTTGATTATGTTATTAAATTTAATTATCCATTCATAATAGTTATTGTACAACTAGATTTAGATATTATATTCAAAGTGTTAATCATATTTAATCTATTATGTGTAATTAATTATCCACTATAAAGTATTTATGTACCCAATTAAATTTTAAGGTTTATAAAGCTAGACTAATTATTAAAGAGAGGTAATACTTCATTATTATATACATTATCGGACACATCAATAAATGCATTTTCGATATTTTCACTAAATACATAACCATTAGAATAATTATATATACTATTTACACAATTAGTAACATATTATATGTCGAATAAACTAATAGTGGCCTATTAACTACATACCATTTATAAATCATATTAATTTACGATATAATTTCTTATACATTCATTGTTATTAAAATAATACCCTTTGTTAAAACATTATAACTATTAAAACTATTTAAATATTACATTATTTTATTAACTTATATTGTTAAGTAAACTAGTTGTGTTTGTGAGCAAATTTGCATCTAATTTAGAATAGTTAAGCAATATATAATTTTCTAAATTCGAAGAATTACGCATTAAATTATTTATAGTGTTAGAAATATTATCAAATATTCTCTTATCTAATATTGTTGTATTTTATAGCAAATTAGCATCAACTTTGGAATAATTTTGCAATATTTAGTTATCTTATGCTAAAATATCATTGAAAAGCTGGCTCATATTTAATTCTACATTATATAACGAAATATTTAAAGAATTTAATGCTTCTTACATAGGAATTAGATTATATATTAATGTTGAAATATTAGTTAGTGCTAATAAAATATCAATACAATTAGATTCGTTTAAAATATAACCTTATTCACATACACATTAACTTTCAACAAAAATAAACGGGAACATGCATGATAACTTTTCGTTAAACTATTAACCATTTATTAATTAATCTAAACATAAATATTAATTAATCATAAACAAAGAAAGTCTATTCTTCACAAATATTACATTAAATTATTTCAGACCCCTATATAATGATGTCAGAACTATTAATATTAGTTCCAAAGCGCTATATTGAATCAACGCATACAATTAAATTTTCAATTTTAATAGTAACTGAACTGAATACTTATGATAAAATATAACCACTATTTTAACTGCTTAATAAATTACTGCCAGTTAATTTACAATCCGATATAATAAATTTATCAATTTAACTTTTTACTATATTTATAAAACCAGATGAGTTAAAAGATTAAAGTCTAAATTAAATGAAAGTTGATTTGATGATAACTTATTATAAAGACTCAATAATCATACAAGATAATTATTAACCAGTTGAAATAAATATAAGTTAAGATTTGAAAACTTATATATCGCAAGTTATACATATTAATGCACCTATTAATACTTCAAAATTTAACGTTACATTTATTGAAGATTCTTACAAAGTTAAATTATTACCATTGAATCCAAATAGTGCAAATGTATGAACATTAATATTATGAACTAATATATCAATTTATGATTACTAAGTAAAATTTGTATAAATAAACATGTTGATATTACTTGCTTTTTAACTCACAAATATTGAATTTTGAATCTTAATATTATTAGCAGCGTTTAATTTTTAACAATAATTGTATTTATTGTTGTTCAATACAATATTGTTAATACAATATGGATTATTGTTATTTGTTTATAATTATTTAAATCTAAGAATCATAGAAGATAACATCATATTAATTTAAATAATGGAACGGAAGCCAGCGTTTGTGGTTAATAGAAAACACAATAGAATAATAAAGTGTCAGGTAGATGATCCGTGAAGATCACAAATCTATTTTTTACTAATTTTGATGTAAAAGATCCAGAAGAACTATAACATACTACATGTATAACAATTTGTATAACCATTTGTGATATATAGGAGATGAGTAAAGTGAATTATATTAATTTATTACAACAACCATATATAAATCTCATCCAGCATATACTGTCTCATTTAAAATTTAGGTGCAAAACGTCAAATAATTTACTGATTCAATGTTATACTTGTGTAGTCGCGCACTCGCGCGTCTGTTTGGCGAATGCACGTCTTTTTCGTGCGCACGACGTGCGCGCACGCAGTTATAAATGAGTCTAGACTAATCAAGCATTCCATAAATCGCATTTTTATAGTGTCATTTGAAAGTGGTAATTTCAATAGACGGGATGAGCTTTTAATAGTATAATTAACATCAATTAATATATATTCACTCCATCATCTATTTTTAGATGAGATTGTGTCATATATTTTTTAATGTTAAATAACTATATACAAGAATATTAATATAATGTTGTCCCACTTCAATCAATGAAAGGATCAAAGTAGTATTTAGACACAGGGCAAGAGTAAAAATAAGCTATATTTACGATATATATATATATATATATATTCATTTCACTTCCTCGAGACGGCACAAACAGACTTCATTGAGACTTTCGAAAGCAAAACATAAGCTCTCGCACGCCAGTGTTTCCACTTTCAAAACGGGCTCAAACCGTCATTTATGCCCACTCAGTAAAGACCCAATAGGGCCCGTTAATAATATATATTCTAAAATAATTATAAATTCGGTGAATCACATTCGACACATTAAGTTTAAGAGAACATATCTCATTTTCGAACGAATATTTTGATCAATTCAGAAGTGATACTAGTAATCTATAACCAAAAGATTTGAAAGCAAAAACGCAAACCATAACTGTATGATGAAATAGTGCGCAAAGCTTTCAAATACCAGGAGAAAAAGCTTGCGCTGTAATTAAACCTTTGTATGTACTAACCACAATATATTAAATGAACAACTAAATTGTAAAGGAATCATTTAGTAGTCTAAACAAGACATTGAAAATTAATAAATAGAAAATATTACAAGTACGTTTATACAAAGATATACTGTTATTCTCCATTAAAGAGAGCATAATATAGTAATTTATATATTTTGTATACTAAGAATTTATGTATAAAGTTAAGATAAGTAACATAGTTTTATAATAAAGTGTTCAATTATTAATAAAGTTGAATAAGAGAGTGAGATATGGTATTATAAGAGAATTTTGTATATAATCGACCAATGAGTTTTATCTGAAGTGAGCTAATTAGTATAACTCATTTTGGCATAATATCAAACCTCACTTTAAGTTGTTAATAATATTAATTATATATATTAAAGTGTGATTATATTCTCTACAGATACTAAGAATCAGATAATATTTTTTGGAACAATGAATCAAAATAATACTGATATTTGTGAAATATAGTTTCTTATTAATACTAACCTTTAACATAACTAAATACTGAAATATACAAATTACAGTTATATTTGACGATTAATACACGAATATAATTGAATTGATTGAAGCGACAAACTAGTGATTGAATTAAGATTATTTGCTAACACATATGAACTATTTATTGGGCTTTAGGTCTTAGTGAATATTATTAAAAATTAATTCAATGAGACCCATAAAATACAAGAACTGAAAAACTATTAACCAACAACAAATAATTGGAATTTCATTAAATTTGCAGCTACTTTACTAAATAGCAAATAAAAACAGATCCAAAACAATAAAATCAACGCCTTTAAGCTGTAAGACGACTGTGAATAAATAATCAACAAAAATCGTGTACATAGGAATAATACAACCAAAATACAAAATATTTTCTTACGTCTCGTTAGTATCATTCTAAACAAATTCGTCTAAGCCTAAAATACAGCTAATAGACTACATCAATAAATTATATGTGTATATTTCCTGTTATACTTTGCTTTTAATATATTTTCTTTCAATCTACAAATAATGAATTAAACAGTAAATTACGTATGAAAGACTGGCTATTAATTATATTTGGTTTTATCTATTATAGCTATAATATTGAATGTATGCAGGTTAATATTCAAGAAATTATATATGCTCACTATTTTAGTACACAATTTAATAGTAGCCGTTACTGAATACGCTAACAATATCATTATAGTATTTAACACTTTGGTATACGTTTCTAGTATGAATTCCACGCAGTTATTAAGCTGCAACCTGGTTACGATTAACAATTTACAAAGACTGGTGCACTCCTGCCTGTTCTACCCAGAGCATCAGTAGGTATATATGGTCTCTATTCTCAGTTTTGCAGCTTTTTACCCACCCACGAAAACGCCTTATAAAACCACGCCCGTCAACACGTTTTACATTACACTTATTTAAACACCATTTACACTATTATATTTTAATTTTCCTATGCAATATCCTATACATTAAAATAATATTTTCAATATCAATCAATCAAAACGTGCGTCATTGAAAACCTTGAAAAGCTCTTGAAAACCTTGAAAAGCTTGAAAACCTTGAAAACCTTGAAAACCTTGAAAACCTTGAAAACCTTGAAAAGCTTGAAAACCTTGAAAAGCTTGAAAAGCTTGAAAACCTTGGAAAGCTCTGAAAGCTCTTGAAAAGCTTGAAAACCTTTTTTAATGCCCCATAGGATGCAATGATATAACACCATATACTGATATAGACCCGTATACCCCACTCCAATTATTTTCACTCCACCCTGATTTTAACCTGATTTGTCGGGATTACTGATTTTGGCACCTACTATATCTTTAATATTAACTGAAATTAAGTAACAAAAAATATCATTCTTTATAATTGATTTACCAAATCCATCATTGATTTAAATCTTAATATTTTATCATCTTTATATACATAAATAAACATATCGTTATTACACACACCATTACTTATATTTGATGACGACCTTAATAATAATGGGCAAGTATTTTTCAAGCCAGCACCATTAAATATGGTAACACTTTGATTGTGTGAAGTGAAAATAAATAAATTTTATACAATAATTATAAATTTTGATATTTCCACTTTAATTGAATGAACATATCAATTTCAAGCACAAAAATCAATTAATGAAAGGGAGATATCATTTTCTATTTCTAATTAAATTCAAAATTGAGAATACAGATTTTTTTACAGGTAATAAAGATGAACCCAGAACTGAAAAAACGTTTATTAGATGTTATTAATAAATAAATAGAAATATATTAAGATAAATTTGCTAATGGAAAGGTCAAAGAAAAATATTTCAAACAGTAAATTTCAAAATTATAAAATAAATACAAGGAATTGAAGGAAATATTTATGCAGCATACAAATTAAACCACATTATGCACCGAAAATATGAGTGATTTGGAAAATATTAAATCACTAAAAGAGCTTTTAAATTACGAGTTTAAACGTGATTTATCTTATAAAATAAATTCATTTATTAAAACATTCAACGAAGAAAAATAAAATATGAAAGAAGTATTAAACTATATACCTATTTAAACAGCAGAATATATTTAAACATTTAGTGAATATAATGTGACCGATATTATTTAAAGTAAACCAATAGTTAACGATATAGAGCAACGAACAAGCATATATGGAGTTTTATTCACAGATTAAAACCACAGCGGTTAAGAATATATACGAATAACAGATTTGATATCAAAGGAATAAGATGAAGTATTAATTGCACATCTAATGTAGGTATTAGAAATTACAATTAAGAAAAACAACTTTATAACACAAAATTAAATTGAAGAAATTAATAATTAATTGAAGAAAGATAATTAAGCACTTATATAGTCAGTTACAACAATAATTGGTGGTCATATTGTTACATATGGGAAGAATGAGAGTTTGTATGAAATGTGTGAGCGTTATGTCAAAATTATGAAGTAACCAAATAAAGAATTTTATATTGAAGAAGCAGCAGACTTTGACCCATTATCATTGGCCATCACTATTCTCATAAGTTATGAAAAAGCAGGAAGATATATATAAGATTTAGAATTTGAAAAACAAATGAAGTAAACTATACTTTTAGTTAAAAACACAGAAGATGATGATTGTTTATATGGCGCATTGTTTATTGGATTGACTTATAAGTGCAAATAAGAAAATAATTCATTTATCATAAATAACTAATATTTTAATGTAACATTTGATAAAAACATATTCAGTGAAAATAGAATGTTATCTAATTATAATAAAACAGGTGTATCATCAACAAAGAATCTATACTATTACACACAACAACTTAAGAACATAATACAAATTTCAAACACTGAACATGCCTAAAATGAACAACTTATTATCAAGAAATTTAATGAGTTGTTTAAAATCAACGTAACAATTGTATCATACAATGAACCATTCAAATCATTACCTAAACAAGATGATATAATTTTACTAAAACAAAAGAATCATTACAACGTTATAAAGCAATATTAACAAGCAATACGAAATATAACAAATAAATATAATGACGTGTATTGTTTTGAACACTAAATTTGGGCAACTTAACTTAAAAAATGCAATAAATGTTTTGATAATTAATATTGTCATTTTTGCAACAAATACCATAAATTAACAAAATCATCTAATAAAAATCCATATATATGTAAAGAATGCAATTTTGAGTATTTTTATGAGCCAACCGAGGAGTGTTTAGAACGCCATAAAAAGATATGCCCATAAATGAAAGAATGTGAACACTGTAACAAAATACATTATATCTAAAGGAAATGCAAATAATAAGCCGCATATGAAGATTAACATTTCAAAGCAGGTAAAATGCATACTAAAAATGAAAATTTCATGGTTTATGACATTGAGACCATGTATGTATCATGCCCAGAAAATTCTAAATATAAAGCAGAATAAACACCTTTTCTAATTAATTACAGAATTGCCGTATTTAATAAAGAGACGAATGAATATGAAATGAAAGAGATAAATTATGATAATAAACTATAACATCTAAAACCAGGCACGTTTATTATAAATAATTCGCCGTTTGAGGCATTTATAGAAATAATTAATCAAGCATAGATATAATACAAGATTAAATATGTGTATGCACATAATGGTGCAAAATTTGATACAAAACTGTTTTTATCATATATAATACATAATAACGTGAGTATAGAATATGAGACGTTGTTTAACGGTGGAAGATTGATCTAATTATCCATAACAACATAATCAGGTGAAGTTTTGATAAAAGATAGTTTACTTATTTTAAATACCCCGTTATCATCGTTTCAAAAAGCATTTGATATTGATAGTATGAGAGAAAAATATAATATAGCAAAAGTTAATAAATTTGAATAATCATATACGTTTTTAACATCAAATATGTTTCAATAATATTTACAAAATGGAGGGAAATCAGAAACAATTAAATATTATTATGAAAATGGAGGATTGAACAGATAGCATTTTAATGATGGTGTGTTCAATGATGATAAATAGTTTGAAGAAGAATATATTAACAAATATGGTGATGAAGATTTTATCAACTAATACATAAAATATTGTTAACAGGATGTAAACATCACTATGTTAGGTCTAATTAAAATGACATAATTAATGTTTTGTGAAGATGTAAATATTTTGAACTATTTAACATTACCAAGTATAGCATACAACCTATATTTGCATCATGCAGGAGAAAATATGTTTTAGTAAGAATATGAGGACTTTAATTTTAATAGAAGTTAATGTGAACAAAAATTAATACATCTATTTTAAAGCGGTGATATTCAAAAAATCAACTAAATTATAAACACAGAAAGAAAAGTACCAATATATAATTTCACTAGAGTTTAAGTAATTGAAACTAATATGAGATTTGATCAATACAACATAGACATAGTAATACAAGCATATGGAGCAGGTGACATAGATTTAGGTAAATATTTAATTGAAGTGAATGGAGTATATTTTCACGGATTAGTTAAATTAGATAAAAATCATCAAAATTATTAGTTAATGATTGAACGTAAAGAACATCATGATAAAAAATAACGTTATATATTAAGTAAATTAAAATAAAAAGGGTATTAAGAACTAATAAATATAACAGACACGTAGATAAATGATTTTAATAAGAATATAGGAGTTTTAGACACTATAAAATAATAACACAATATCAATAATAGAGATATATATAGAGGAGGAAGAACGGAATATTACTATAACTTATACACCCTAAATGATAATTAGTGTTTGAAAGGTTTAGATTATACATCACTATATCCATCAATGATGTTATAGAATTTGCCATTAAGAGGTTTAGTAGTAGGTAAAGATTATGATTATGTTAATAAACTAATACAATACGCATAAAGTATTACAGGTACACCAGAACAACGTTTAGAAAAGTATTTTCAAGGATGTGATAGTGATAAACGTATTATTCAAGTTAAATGCAAGATATTACCACCATAAAATTTAAATTACCCAGTATTATGCTTAAATATAAATAATAAATTGTTATCACCATTATGCAGAACATGTGCAGATACCATGTGCAAAAATGTTGAAAATAATGCTAAATGCACACATAATGAAGATGAACGTGCTTTATATGGTTTCTTTGACGAAATTGAATTGATACATGCTATTAATTTGGGATATTAAATATTAGAAGTATTTTAAACACATTTATATTAAACAACATCATTTAATGATAATAATTTTAAAGGTAATTAATATATGAAACATTTAGTATATTATAAAACATTGAATAGTGGTGTGAAGGACTATACTGAAGATGTTTTAGAATAATTAAAATAAGCATAAGTTATAAATAATTACACTTTATAACTAAATAAGGATAATGAACCCGAGGTAGTATAAATTTAATAAAATGAAAATGACGAATATAAAAATATTAAAGAGAACAAAGCATTGAAAACATTTTACAAGTTAATGATGAATGCAATATATGGTAAGACAGGTTAATCAAAAATAAGAAGAACACATATAATTGGTGATATTAATTTCTATAAATAAGAATACAATAATTTAATACACAAAGATTTAAAAATGAACTATATTACAGATAAAACTATAGTATATGATTACAACGAAGCAGAAGAAATTCAAATGATGAATAGAACCTAAAGTAATGCAGCAGTGTCAGGAAGAGTAACAGCGTTATCAAGAACATGTTTATATCAATTATAATAGCACGTAATGGAGCAGTATCAAGGAACTGTTTTGTATAGCGACACAGATAGCGTATATTGCATTTTAAATAAAAAATATAAAGATTTGTCAGGTTTTAGTTTTAAAAATACTTTTGGGGTTAAAGCAGAAGAGAAATTAAAGAATGTGACTGAATTTGTATGTATAGCACCAAAATAATATGGATATAAAAATATAAATAATGAATAACATTGTACATCAAAAGGTATTAGTTTGAATTACAAAGATTAAGTGAATGTGATTTCTGATAACACAACTTAAAGTGAAAGTTTATATGATATATACAAGAAAATAGTATTAAACCCATAAACAAAAGTATTAACTGAATAAAATAAGAATTTTGTCACAGATAGATAGACATTAAGAATATTTAAGTAAGATTAAAATAAATATATCTAAATATAAGAAAGAAAACGCATAAGTTTAGATAAATCTAATAATAATATAAACACTATTCCATTTGGATATATTTGAAAAAAAAGATATTTTTTGATATTTTCATTATAATTCTAATGTTAAAAATTAGATATCATTCTAAATTTATTAACGTCTATTTCTTTAATAACATAAATCTTATTATAATTCACACATATAATCTCTTATATATTTATTCTCTTTATTATATATTTACGATAACTTTTATATTTTAATTATAGTTTAAACTATATCAAAATTATTTTACATCTCTTATATCATTAGGTTTTGCATTCTGGTTTTCTTATAATAAAAAATTCTGAATTTTATTATCTTAAAATTCACTAAATCAAATTTCAAAATTTTTTAAACTAAAAAATATAAACGAGAATGGAATATAGAATGGAAAAATATAGTGTTCATGAATTATTAAAATTAATTTAATATAGTAAAGATATAAATAAAAAGGAGTTTTATAGAGTATTAAATTAATAATCAACATATCAAGACATTATAGATTATATGGAAAATTACGATAATTAAAAAGCAGATATATTATTGTATAAATATAGATTATGTATAAGAAGTGAACGGATGACAGAAGAAATAAATGATTTTAATATTAAAGCACATTAAATACCTAAAACAACGTTTTAAAGAATAGTTAAAAATGATACTTAATTAATTAATATGTAAATTAAATTTTAAAAATAATAACATAAAATGTAGTAAAAAATTATGAATATGGCATCATTAACAAGTCATATGTGTGATAAGTTTGGTTAATATCAATCTATATTTTCTATTAGTGATTAACAATGAACAATACAATTACAATTTTTTGATATTTATAAATGAGTAATGCAATGATATACATAAACTATTATGATGAATGGTATTTAGATTTAATATTTATTAAGGATACTAAATATTTAGAAAAGGAAATACCTGATCTAATAATAGCACTATTTTACAACGCCGCCAACCACAGATTATTTGTTAATTAAGTTCTTAATAAGACACCTTAACAGTCCTTATAAGCCTTTATAAGTTTTTAATAATACGTCTAAGGTTTTCCAGATTAGTTTATTGATAAGATTATAACAGATTAAGGCAATGAATGGAAGGGTTTGTTTGAGTAAACCTTATTATAAAACAATATTTAACACTAAGTTATAATAAGAAACGTTAACGACCACAAGTCATTAGCACACATTAACGGTATGGCGGCGTACGTTAGAAAAAACGTAACAAAACTTATTGACAAGCAAGAGATCATTAACATTTAAAAAGTGTTAGATGAGTTTATGAACCAACACAATTTTAAAAGAAAAATACCACTATACAAATAAACACCAAATGACATATCACGTGAAGATGTAAATAGTATGAATGAATAAAAATAACAGTACAATAAAAAGTATATTGATAAATCTAATGAGTACTAAATAGGTGATTATGTTTAAATAATTAATAAACGCGAAGATAAAGAGAAGAAAAGACTATAAAAATGGAGTGAATAGGTGTTTTAAATATTTGATAAACAAGGCCAAACATTTATGTTAACACCATTAAATTTTAGTATGAGTAAGTATAAAGATGTATTAGGAGTTACTAAAAATAACACAGAAAGATATAGTGATGATTTACCATTTTCTAATCCTGTATATAGACGTAAATATTATGAATTACGGAAGACTAAACCTTAAGACCTATATTTGCCATTTGAATAAGAAGATACGCGTTTGTATTAATTCAACAAAATTAATGATTGTGTTATTGATGTATAAAGAGTATTTAGATCAATAGAAAATTTGTAGTAGTTAGAAGAATATATAAAAAAGAACAACAAACATCTATACTATGAAATTGAAAATAATTATGGTAAATTCTTTGTCCCTATTTCAATGATTAGATACTAAAATTAAGATATGACATTAGCAGAATAGGAATTTTGGTTAAATAGTAGAAACAAAAAATATGCATTAACTAAAGAATAGTATAAAATATTTAAATATATCTTGTATATTTGACATAAAGTCTAAAGACATTTATGTCTTGGACGATTGTCACATCAGAATCTTTAGACTTTATATCACATCAGACTTTACAGTCTTTATATCACATACCAATAACCAACCACGAATATACATTTGTATTATTGCCGCCTGAATTTGCATAATCTGCTGTAACAGTGACACCATTTACATCTGCTATACCATATCCTGCATCACAACCACTTCCGCCATTACCATTTGCCCAAGGTGTTATAAAAACAGCATTAACAGCATAATTAAAAGGAATAACAAACTTCACATACTTTTAACCTAAATCTGAACCTACATCTATTTTTCCAAATTTAAAAGTTAAACCGAACATAGTAAATGAATAGTTGTTCATAGACTAATCACTTGATATAGAATTTTCTATAGTTGATAATCTACTTGATTAATTATTATTTACACTTATAACAGATGACATCTAATTTTATAAAGTTAATATATTATTATTTTAAGTTGTTTAATCAGGAATAAGTGTTTATTCTAAATAATTTTTTGTGCCATTAATTATAATATTTTAATCTATTTATGAATTTTCTAAAGTTATCAATCTTCCTTCTAAAAATGGTATATTATTACTGCTATTTTTCAAATTAACTATATCTTATTTCATAACCGTCACATCAGTTTTGATTAGTTTTATATCATTTGTATTTTCTGTTACTTTAATCATACAGTTCTAAACATTAGTGTTATTATTTGAGACATCAATTTTCATATTTGCTATATCATTATCTTATATAGAATTTTTTGTTTATAACGATGATATGTTATCATTTTATATTTTTTGTTATAAATCTATATCTGATTTAGTATACGTGTCACTTATATTTGCTTTAGATGAAATTAAATTATTTTAAACTTCAGATTTCATATCTATTTCTGTTTTAGTATAAATATCAGTTATATTTGCTTTAGTTGAAATAATAGTGTCTATTTATTTATTTGAATACACATCAGAAATATTAACTTTAGTCTAATCTAAATTATTTATAAGACTCATCATATTTCCTAAAATTATATCGCTATCAGTTTTAAGTTAAAACATTATATCTTAATCTATTTTATTATAGTATTTGGATATGATTTCAGTTTTAGTAAACACATCAGTTATATTAGATTTAGTTTAAATTAAATTATCTTAAACTAATTGTTACGTGTCTATTTCTGTTTTAGAATAAACATCTAATACATTTGCTTTAGTTGAACTTAATGTTAATAAATTTGTACTAATTTAAGAATTTGTGTCATTTTATTTCAAAACATAATCATCTAAATCAGACTTATCTGCTTTTGTTGTCTATAATGATGTAATTTATGCTTACATTTCTGCGTCTATAACTGCTGCTGATGCTTCAATACCTATGGCCCCTACTGTTATACCTAAACCTATAACTGATGCTTCACTTGCTAAACCATTTAAGTCTGATTTAGTGATATAACTTGCGTCTATCTCATTTAGTAATGCTATAATTTCTAATATTTTAGACCAATGTTAATCTAATGTTGTGTCTTGTTCAATGTTCTTGGTTTCTATTTATAACAAACGTGTTTCGGTTAAAGTTTAAAATGCTTTAAAATTATTATTGTCTATAAATAGTTGTTATATCTATTAAGTATGATTTAATACTGTTGAATTTATATTTTAGATATCATTTCCAAATATGTTGTTTATTTAATCTTGTGCTGCTTTGTTTGCCTCAATTTAGGTTTATATCTCAATAATTTTCTATTAGTTCAATTTGTGTGCTTCAATTAACTCATCAATAGTTTCTTCTAAATCAAAATCTCCATCTACTTATGATGATATGATTATGTTATTTGATCTTAGATTTTTGATTGTAAAATTATTTAAGGACTTACCTTCTAATTAGTTGATATCAATTTGTATATTTGATTAGTTGTTCTTGGTATTAATGAATACTTTGTTTTAATTAGTATTATCTCTAAATTCTATTTGATTATCATTTGTTATATCAATACTTTGACCTGCATATTTAATTTTCTTTGCTTATAATATTAAATTATTATTTTATGTTAATATAAGATTCATAAAATTTTATTTTTTTAATATAGAAAAAATATGTCCACTATAGAAGTTGTTCCCGCTAAAATATAAAAATTCTAAAATTTTGGTAACACAATATTTGTCTCAGCTGACAATAATTAAAAAGGAGCTGTAATAAATAGATATCCACCAACTAATACTGTCGCGTGTAGTCCAAATAAACCACTTACATACGCACCTAATACTAACTTATAATTTTGTATAAACACAGGTGAAGGTATATTATCACCAAATTAATCATACTTTTCATATACTGTATAATTCGCTCTTAAAGTATGTTTTCCATATAATTAAGGTGGTAAAACACCAGCTGATAATATTGGAAGATATTTTGTTTAAAATAGAGATGGTTATGGTCCATATTGGTATTTTGAAAGATATATATGGCATGAACCAACTGTATCATGGTAATCAGCAGGTAAAAAACCTATTGCATTTATGGCATTTGCCTGTAATAGCACTGTGATATTTGATAAAACAGAATTCAGACATAAGGGATTAACGAGTATGGACCCTTAAATTTCACGAAAAACAGGTTTGAAATAAATGGAATTAACTAATGATTTCTAAAATGCCTAAAATTAAACATGGTTTTCAGGTGATAAACCTGTTATAGATTTTGTTGCGGTTCCATATAAATATACAACAGCAGGTGATAGAAGAACTAAAAAATTTATTGATATTGCAGATTTAGCATATTTTGATGACACAAGTATACCGAAAAATGAGGTAATTAAAGGGGCAAAACCAACAAACGCCGCCGATTCACAAGTTATATTCTTGTTTAATAAAACATTTACAACACCACTAAATATTTTAAACTAAATGTTTGATGGTGAATTAGTATTTCCTTTAGTTGTTATAGGTGGATAAGAGATATAATTTGATTTATATTTAGCGCATGAATATATGTATAAATTATTTGGAACCTCTGATTATTTAGATAAAACATTAACAGGAATAATATCTATGGAAATGGTGTTAGTAACAAAAGAAAGTGAAGTTGTTAAAACAGAATTAAATGAGAAGGGTTATATAACACACACATATAAACGTTATGATTACGCATTAATGCCAACAGATAATGTTTATAGTTAAACAAACAGAATGATATATAGTGGTCATGACTCAACAGCGTCTATGTGCACAGGTTTATCATTAAATGACAAGAATTGTGATGACTCATTGTATTTAAAACAGAGATTCACACTGTTTTCAGCAGAATAATAATTGAATATAATTAATGGTGTTTATGACTTTAATGAAGAATTTAATTGGTTTAAATATTTTAATTTATGGAAAGGTTCAAGATCAAATGCTGTATTTTCCTCAAATTTAGAAAACATAATATAGTTCAAGTGTGAAAATTTAAGAGGTTTAACGTTATATAACTAATATAGTTTTGGTGCTAATCATTTTGATTCACAACTGAAATTAATGATGAATTGGGCTGTTATGAATATCAATTTATAGTCTTATGCTATTGATACTAATGATGATGTTGTTAATGATGGAATGAATACAATTGATTAGAAATTGATGTTAGATTATTAATTAGGTTTATCATTGAATGGAAGTGACACATAAGTATATAATCCATTGACATAATCACCAAAAACACTTATTGATGCAGGTACACCTGTATAAGTTGAAGTCATATAATTTTATGATAGTGTTATTTAATTTGATGTTAAAGAGAAAAAGGTGCTTTAAGATGATAATTATATTTAAAATCATATCAATTAATAAAAATGAAATATATATTTTTTTCAAATAAAGAAAATATGTTGGATAGATAAGTGACGCTTAAGACTAGTGATTAGACACAAACACAAAACACAAAGTCTGATGACATTTATGTCAGAAATACATTAACTATAGAGAGTGACTATAATTCTATAAAATCTTCTATGGTAAGATTTGAGGAATAATCTAATTTATAGAAATTTAATACATACTCAAATATTGTAATCAAAAAGTATATCAATGATAAAATTACAGCATTAGAAATCTAAAATATGATTACCCAATTATGTGCATTAAGTGAAATGGTCTGGTAAAATGAATAATAGGCTGGTGAGTTGAAAAAATATAATGTTAAACTATAAATTAAAACTGTTCTCATGACTGATACATCAATAACTTAATAAATTGCAGAGACTTTACTTGATGATATGATAGATAAAACTATTTAAAATAATACAAAATCTCAATTGATATAGTTAGCATAAAATATATTGAAAATAAGTGTAAAGGCTTCTGGATGCTTATCATCTTGTTTTAAATGATTGAATATTTTTTGCAATATATAAAATGCAGTAAGTAATTATATCTTAAACTAATGCAGAAGGAAAATCACAAATATATGCCCCAGCATTTTAATAACATGATTATATGATACTTTAGTCAATAAGAAGTAATATATCATCAGAATGCAATGGGATTATTGTATTTGGATGGGAAGATATATTCACAGATGTGATAAAATCATACTTTTCATTATAAGATGTGTGTGATTAAATTAATAAAAAATAGAAATATGTATTGTTTACGTAAGTTAATGAACAATATTTTTAAATGAAAGGTTTAATAGCCGGGAATATCAATATGACTGGTAATTATAAAAATATATTTGGTTTTGAAAATTAATAGTATTTATCTGTAAATGAAGTAGTAGATTTATCAATAAATAATTTAGCGCGTATACAATATTTAAAAGTAAAATGTGATTTTATTAATACATCATAATTTGGTAAAGATACTATTAATGCATTAATGGTTTTAGATAGGTCTAATAACTTTTAATTTGAATAATAGACAATAGATGTTCACCATAAATTATTAAAAGGATAAATATTTAATTTCTGGGTAGTAGATTAGGATGATAAACCGTTTACTATGAGTAGTTTATTTATTAAGACATAGTTTTTTAAGACAGAGTGTATTGAGCCTTAAGCCAGCGCACCAAGCGTAAATACTATACACTTAAAATAATAAGTATTTGTAAAGTTTTCTGAAGTAGTTAATATTTCATAATATATGTCATACTTTTCTGTTTAACAAATTTCAGGATAAATATCACCTAATAACGTATTAAATAGATTTAATTCTATAGTAAGGTTTAAAGAAACAGATAAAGGAGCGTATAATTTAATAAATTTGTATGATAGTTTTGAAGAATATTAAAATAAAGTGATCAATTAAAGTTTTATAGATAATTTTGTTGATGAAAATGATGCAGATTTAAGTTCTATAAAAGTGTATGATACGTTTGATGATGTTGAAGTAGGAAGCGTAAATAAGAGTCATATACTATATTATTATTTAAAATATAATAAATTTTAAACTGATTATGTTTACAAATTATATATGAATAATTAGTTAGTTGATATTTTAATTTTCAATGATATAAACTTAAAAGGAATGAATTCATCTGTGTTCTTTTGGTAATAGTAGAATCCAACAAGATAAGTTAAGTTTAAATTAACTGATATAGATGATAATGAAGTACATGGTAATTTGATAATTAGACTTTTAGTTAAGTGATATCTATAGTTCTTAGGATGAGACACAAAAAATAATTTTTTTCTATATAAAATAAAATAATAATGAGTATTGAATAAATTAAGTCCATGCAACCAACATTGAAAATTGCATCATAACCAGTAGGTGATATATTATCAAAAAGTGCAGATTAGTTAGCGGGTAAATTAATATAATAAGCACCCGAAAAATTTTAATAACCATTGAATGATGTTAAAGACGCAACATTTAACGGTCTTAAATATATAAGAGAATAGAGACCTTTTAACAGTAATAATTTACACCAACAACGTACAACATTTAATGGAAATAAAAGATAAACAACATGGTAAAAAATAAAGAGTGGGTTAGGTAAGTTCTGGTAATTTGCCCGTAAACCTGTTTAAAGTTTGGTCGGTATGATACCTGGTGCGGGTGGTATAATTAATTAAGGTATAGACTTTTTATCTGGTGGTAATAATAATATGAAATCTTTGAAATGACACACCGTCTAAAGTGATGACATAAATTAGATTAAGCGCTTAGGCGCCGGGCCTATAGGCCTTAAGACATCACTTTAATCTTTTTTCAAACCCTTAATATATACTTGGTGTTGGTGAAATCACTATATATAAAAAGTTATATCTATATTTAATCTTTTTATCAAAATCATCCTCATAATAACCTATAACGTTTTTATATATTTCTGTGAATTCTTTTTCCCCAAAATTTTTACTTTGAACCTCTTAAATTGTATTAAAATAGTCACTCATTTATTCTGGTTTAAGCCCATTAAATAAAAGTATAGCCGTTTAGTTAACTCTAAATTAATAATATAAATTTGTAATACTATGAGCAACTATGAAACATGCAAATACATGTAAATGACGTCTTTAAACTATAAATTTATAAAACTCATTTTCAACTGAATTAGTAAACAGTGATGTGCCACTCATATCATCAAACATTGTCATAATTTTAGGTATGCGTATCCATGTGTAATCAGTTTTTACACCTAATATCTAATATAAATCTTTAAGATTATCTATAATCACTTAATTTTATTCTTTATATATTAATTATGGGTATTTTCTTTTGGTTTGTTCAATTAATTTTAGTATATTAATTAATAAAACAGCTGTATGTCTATCATATTGGATTTTAGTTTACTATTTGAAAAATTACCTTAAGTCTTATTATAACTCAATTATTATTTCTATCTAATCTTTTATTTACCGTATATATTGTATTAGATTTAATATATTATCTTTTTAACCATCTATTTTGATGATGTTGTCATTTTAGTTCTTTTTACTTGTTTTGTCTGATTATATTGATGGTGATATAAAGTAAATGTGCGTAAATTCTCCTCCTAATACAGATGGTTTGTCTAAATCATATTATTATTTCTTACTATTCTCTATATATGCGTCTTTTAGTTTAAAAAGTTATGTTGTCTTTCCTGTATTAGTTTTCCCATATAAACCTATACACCCAAAACTCATTATATTTATTGGTTATGATTCTAATTATATGATATTATCATCTCTGATCATTTTTATTTTAAAGAAAAAATAAACTTTAACTATCTTCATACTTCCGCCATTCAGACATAAGGCCTTTAGGCCCGGCGCCTTCGCGCTTAAATATTATGTTTGTGTCATTTAGTGGTGTGTGTCATGACGACGTAAACTTATTTATGTCATTCGCTGTATTCTTCATAAATTGTTTTTTTCGCAATACCTAATTTTTAGAGTGTTGGATTCATATTCTTATCAATAACTTCTACTTATCTTATCTTTTTAGTTTTTACTATTTAAACGGGTTCAGGTTTAAAAATAGGTTATTATTACGGTTATTCTGCTAATAATTTCAATTACTATTTCAAATCTTCAACTGTTTATTTAAGTGATATGGCTTCATTCTATTATGGTTAAGGTTCTATTTGTTATATCAATTACTTGGCTTATCTTAATTATTAACCTTTTGCTTGCTTCTATTCTGTTGTTGTGATTTTCTGTGCTCTCCATCCATTTTTTCCAAATTTATACTCATATCCTTCTTTTGGTGGTGGTTTAACATCTTTATTCATTCTATCTATTTTTTAAGGTGCTTATTCAAATTATAAGGGTCTTGTTGGGTCGGTTATTATAGTTGATGTGTCTATTGTCATGTTCTGCTCTTATTAGTTCTCCATTTTTCTTATCTTAAAAAATTTTGATCTAATCATTTCTTACCGTATTATTAAAGCTTGTCCGCATATATTTATTTTAAGTAATTATTATTTTATTAGTCAATTTACCTAATAAAATCTTTATATTATATCATTTATGCTGCTATTTCTCCTAATTATTATTTTGACTTAACTTGATGTATTTATTATAATAACTAATTATACTAATCAATTTGTTAAAATTTATACCCTGTTTACTCTAATTGACTTAATACTTTAGTCTCATCTATATCAGGTGCCTTGGTTTCTTATAAGTCTTTTAATATAGTTTCTTATAAATTTTAGTTTTCTGGGTCATAATATATAGATTTAGGTCTTTCTGTTCCTTTAATAATGCTCTAATTAAATTTTTCTTGTTCTTCTTCTAAATACTTGTCAAAATCTTGTTATTAATTAGGTGGTGGTTATATGGTTTGTTCAGGGTAAAATTTTGTTTTATTCCATGCGTATTAATTTAGTTGTTCTTGATCTAATGGCGTTGTGTTATCTACGTTGTTGTTATCTACGTTGTTGTTATCTTGATCTTCATGATTGTGTTCATCATTATACATTTATTGAATGCTACCCCATGAGGATTTAAGTTCTGGTTATCTTAATATTTCTTCTTCTTGCTTAATTTTCATATTTTTATGTTCGGTTCCATCATCTACTATTTCAACGCTATTATCTAAATTCTATAATGCATGTGATAAAATAGTATAACGCTCTGATTTTATTTCTTGGATTTCTTATTTTATCTCATGTGTTTACCTATTATAGTCTTCTGGTTTTATTTATCTATTTTACAATTTCTTGTTCAATTCATCAATTTTCTTTTTACGTTTTAATTTTTGTTTTGAATTCTCATTTAGTATTTAATTAATTTAAGTTGGTTTCTATGAATGTAATGTATATGATTGTTCCATTGCTTATAGTTCTTTTTCTTCTTCTTCATAATATTATTTCATTATTTACTGTGCTTGCTGTTCTTACATCATTTCAACTTGTTCTTTTTCTTATTTGCGTTATTCTAATATTTATTTCTTTTAAAGTTCTTCTTATTATTTAATTTATTGTTGTTCTTCTTGATACTATTTCTTCATTAATTATTTACGGCTTTTACCAATATATAAATCAATGGTGTATTCTTGACCGCTTAACGGTAAAGGTACGTAATTCTCATCTAAAAACTAAACTTATATTCCTCTCATTAAATTAATTATTTAAAATGAAACTGATAAATCACTTGTCACTTATGTATTTACACCTGCTTACCAATTTCTAAATTATTTCATCAATAGAAAACGCTTTTGTCCTTTTTCAACTACTGTAAAGTCTTATATATCATAACAATTAATAATTAGGTATTTATAAATATATGGATATAGTATTTAGTCTGCTGTTATATACCCTGCTTCATTCATTTCATAAATAATGTTCTGTTTAAACCCTAATATTTTACTAAAATAGTAATCATCTATTCTAATAGATTTAAATACTGTTGATGTGAAACGCAATTTGTTATTATTTTCATAGTATAAGTTATCAACTTATATTTAATAATTAACTTATGCACATATTTCACTAAATTTATTTATAAGTTGTTGTTCATCATCTATTTTGAATTAGTAATTTATCTAAATTTCTTACCATTCATCATTATCAATACGTTATACTTAAAATTTATTATTATCAATTGCATAATATGGTGGAATAAACGTTAATTTTATATTCACATCAACCTCGTCTTTATCATATTCGTATAATAATTGTTAATCAAACGGTGATAAATGCAATGTTTCATTACTTTAAGTTCCTGTTAAGGTCATAACTAAGGTCATATTTTTAAGAGACAAAAAATATTGATCACTTAGGTCATCAAAATGATATTTCTTTATCAATTATTACTTTACTATATTCTTTTTAAATTTCTAATAAATTAAAGCGGTCTTATTCTTTATCACTTACTTTATATTATAACTACGGGTAAAAATCACACATTTCGCCTGTTTTTGGTAATTTAAATTATTTCAATTCTTTTTCAATATGTACTTTAATTAATGGTGAATTAACAAGTTTTTCATGGATATTTTTCAGTGTATATATATTATTATTTTGTATTTCTAATGAATTTACAAATTTATTATCTTTTAACATAACTATGGCTAATACTTTAAGATTTACTTATTGTGGGTTATATTTATTCTTTTTGTTAATTCTTTTATTTTTAGAATCTAAATATAGAATAACTTCATCAAAATCTTCACACGTATTTTCACATAATTCAATAACGTTCTACGTCTTTAAATATTACATTTTTATTTAAGTTAAAAAAATCTTAAATAATGAATCTTAAAATAAGATCTTAAAATAATTTTAATTTTTTATTACTTAATTTCAGTTAATATTAAAGATATAGTAGGTGTCAAAAACAGTAATCCCGACAAATCAGGTTAAAATCAGGGTGGAGTGAAAATAATTGGAGTGGGGTATACGGGTCTATATCAGCATATGGTGTTATATCATTGCATCCTATGGGGCATTGAAAAAGGTTTTCAAGCTTTTCAAGGTTTTCAAGAGCTTTCCAAGCTTTTCAAGCTTTTCAAGAGCTTTTCAAGGTTTTCAATGACGCACATTTTGATTGATTGATATTGAAAATATTATTATAATGTATAGGATATTGCATAGGAAAATTAAAATATAATAGTGTAAATGGTGTTTAAATAAGTGTAATGTAAAACGTGTTGACGGGCGTGGTTTTATAAGGCGTTTTCGTGGGTGGGTAAAAAGCTGCAAAACTGAGAATAGAGACCATATATACCTACTGCATCTCATCTACTTGGACTTGAGATGCAACAAACTGCAAAGCATAAACGGCATAGAACAGCTGTAGACTTTGAAAATCTTGTATCTGCACGGCAACGACATCCAATCTGTAACGGATCTGCTGCCGCTGAAGCAAATGAATCTAGACGCCCTGACGGTTCACGGAAACCCGCTGGTCCGCCAGCACAACTACAAGTTGTTTGTAATCAACCAGCTAGCCTCTTTAAAGAGACTAGACTTCGGAGGTATTATCAAGTGAGACAGACTGGAGGCGACGGAGGCGCAGAAAATGAATTTGATCTCGCTAGTTGTGAATGAAAATGTGGACATAGGCAGAAAGTGATGTAGTGAACTTTATTATAATGATCATATGGTTTATAACATTGCGGCTACCCATTTAATTAAAAAGTGCCGAGATATACAGCAAAACTATAAGAAATCGAAATATTGCGTAATAGAATACAGATGAAGAAAAGCGAATGCGTAATAGAAGCTTAACAAAGCTCAACTTGTAACACTGATAGTATAGAGGGTAAAGTCAATAATTATTATTTTTCTAACAATTTCAATTACTTTGATAAATCAATGCTAATGAAAAGTATAATATTCGAAAAAAGAATATCATTTATACACAATCATAGTTTGTTTATATTTCCTCATTCTCAAATGACCATCGTCTCCAGCTTTCCGGCGAGTCTCTTCTTGGCCACCTTGTCGCCGCTCAGCTATGCAGCCCGTTGTCCGGCAGGCTTCTTCGGCTTCTCTTGCTGCTTCTTCACTTCTATCTTAACGCTGCCGGAGCTGCGGCTGGTACCGCTTTCCCTTCCACTTGGTCCAGATGTTGAGCTTCTGGCGGAGCTCTTCTTGTGGCCGCTCGAGGACCCGGAAGTATTAAGTGGATCTTAGACCTCCACCTGCTTTTCCTTCTGCGTGGTGTTCCTGGCCTTTCTGGTGTCGTCCGTGTACGAGGTGTACTCCAGGGCCTCCACCTTCATGCCGATCTTCTTGACGGTCCTGGACACCTGTAGGCTCTGCTTCTGGGAGGCCACTTTCTCGTCCAGGTGCCTTGCGAAGTACATTGTGTTTCTGTTTATATTTTTCTTGGCTTGCTCTCTTCCTTATTGTTTTTTCTTTCTTTGGTAGATGACGACGAAGATGATTACAGCGGACACCACCACGAAACCGGCCCCGAAGAAGATGATGTAGAGCCAGTTCTCTGATTGTAACTAGGAAGATAGGCACTGGCCGTTCGCCTCTTTATACCCAGCCGGACAGGCCTTCAGGCACACCTGGCTGTACTGAACAGAACCGACAGGGCAGGACTCCACGCAGAGCCCGGACGCCGCGTCGAAGACCTGGCCGCCGCAACTGGGGTAACAGAAGGTCTTTCCGTCCAGCTGGAGGTACTGGTCGTCCTTCCCGCACTCCTCTGCGCAGAAGGCCTCGGCCCCGCTCTGGCGGTAGAAGACGCACTCGGACGCGCACTCGCTTCCGGACACGAAGAGGCCCAGGGAGGCGCAGGAAGGCACGCAGGTGTTCGTCTCGGCTCCGCGGTGCAGGTACTGGCCCTCTTTGCAGGCCTCCACGCACACCAGCTTGCCCAGGTTCGGGTCGAAGGAAGCCAGCTCGCAGTTCTCCGCGCAGGTCGGCGGCTCGGTGGAGACGTCCAGCACGGAGCAGTTGCGGCAGGCCTGGTCCTTGTCCGCGAAGAAGTCCGGAGAGCCGGTGAGGGCCTTGCAGGACTCCGCGCACTGGAAGTAGCTCTGGTTTAGAACGGTGACGTTGACCTTGGCCTTCGGGCTCGGACAGGCAGGGACGCACTTCAGCTCGAAAGTGGAGGTGCTCTGGTTCTGGGCTTCCTTCGCGAAGATCCCGGCCTGACAAGAATCCTGGCAGGTCTTCCCGTCTTCGGAGAGGAACTGGAGGTGTTCGAGGCAGTTGGACACGCACTCCTGCTTCTGGAAGACCTTCTCCTCTGTCTTGCACTCTTCGGTCTGGCAGATGTAGGCGGTTCTGGATTCGTTCGACTTCCTGTAGAACTTGCAGTGCTCGTGGTCTCCCTTGTCCTCGCAGTAGAGCGGGCCCGGGAGTCGGTCGAAGAACTTGCACGAATCCACTGGCACGCAGGTGAAGTTCCTGGTGGAGACCTGGCCTTCTGGGCACTGGTCCATGCAGCGCAGGGAGACGGCGTTCACCTTCAGGTCCACCGTCTGTCTCGAGGCCTCGCACGCCGGGGTCGTCTGGCACTGGCCCTGGAGCGTCGCCTTCTCTTTGTCCTCCAGCGTGCCTCTCTTGAAGACCATCCTGTAGAAGCCCTCTTTCTCTTCGTGGTTCGCTATAACTTTCTGGCAGACATTCACGCAGTACAGCCCGGATTCGTCTATCAGCCAGCTGGTCGGGCACTTCTCCACGCACTCGCCGCCCAGGTCCAGCAGGTCCAGGTCTCCGCAGGCCCGGACGCACTGCCAGTTCGTCTTGGATTCGTTGTTTACGTTCCAGCTGCGGACCACGTGCTTGGGCGTGTCCCCGGAGCAGTCCGCCTCGCAGATCTTCGGCCTGTCGTCGCGCGGGTTCCCGACCGTGTAGAAGGCGCAGAACTTCTGGCAGCGCTGGGTGGCCCGCGAGATGTAGGTGCCTCCGTCGTACACGTCGGACTTGCAGGGGTTGCAGGAGCCGTATCTTTCTTGTTTGTAGAACGGCAGGGGACACGAGTCCGTGCAGGTCCCGTTGTTGTTCACGAGTCCGTTTCCGCAGATCGGCTCGCAAACCAGTAGAGTGCCAACGAATTAATGGATGGCGGCCTCGGCGTAGCTCACCTGGCCGAACTCGTCGTAGTCGTCGGTGGCGGTCGTGCAGTCCTCTTTGTTGGGCTTGTAGTCCGGGGAGTTGAGGCAGGTCCCGTTCATGAACTCCACTCCGGAGCAGTTCCAGGTGAACTCGTTCGTGAGGAGACGTTGGTCTCCTACTTGGACCATGACCTGGTACATTCCTCCTATTACTGACACTCTACTTACACACCGTGTATACTCACCTCTAAATTTATCTAATCCACTGTAATTAGCTAAGTAACCATTTTTGCATTAAATTGGTTCAAGACATTCTTAATCTTGTTGTATTAACCCCATTGGACATGATCTATAAACTCCATTAATAAATTTTACTAATTATTAATTAATTGTTGAAGTACATTCTTTAATAGATGCGTACAAGTCACATTTTTTACATATCATATTATCATCATCATTTATATAACCCAAATAAGTTGGACACGTAAATTGACAATAATTTGTATTTGATTCTTTTAAAATATAAAAATCTTAAGGACAGGATTCTGCACATATAGAAAGAAATACATAAGATTAGCACGACTATACACAAATTTTACTTATAACATTGAATAACATTCCATTTTTGCATATTATGATCGTGTCATTCCAGATGGCTACAACTTTTGAATTAGAAGAGTAAACGCTAATATCTTTTGATTTTGGATGTAAAGCCTTTTATTGTATACCAGCATAATTGTAATAAAATAGTGCTAAATTAATTATGTCATGTTGATATTCGTTTGATTTGGTTAACGAGCGCTGATAGTAGTCATCTGCCGCGTTTGAGTTGTTTTCGTAGTCGAAGCCGATGACGATTGGAATCTGGTAACTCGAGTCCGTAAGCGGATCTACGACCGATACATTTATTCTTGGAAGTTTGGATATCTTCTCCAGCACCGCCTTGGAGACTTTTGGAACCGGGATGTCCATTCCTTTCTGCACGATCGGGCCGTAGCTGGGCTCCAGGTTCAATCCACTCGTATCAGGTTGCTCCTCGTTCTCAATAGAGTTGTCCCCGATGTAGGTGGTGTTTTCATTATTTTCGTTTTCTTCCTTCAGAGAGTCGAAGCAGGTCACCAGGTGGATCCGGTCCAGGTAGCTGGCGTTCGTGACGTCGGGCACGCCCTGCACCAGGGACTTCAGGACGACCTGCCCGGAGGTGTTCCGCCTCACTTCGAAGGTGTCGTTGACCACGTAGGCCAGGCTCGAGGCCAGGTCTTTCAGGAGCTCTCCTCCGTACTTCCGGTCGTCCTCCTCCAGGCCCACGTTTCCTAATAGCGTCGAGAGCGTGATGTTCTGGAACTGCTCCGGGTCCAGGTTTCGCAGGTGGATCTGGCCCACGACCGTCACGTTCGCGAGAGAGCCGAAGACCGAGTCGAAGATGGACATCAAGAGCGTCTTCTTAAAAGACGACGGTTTCCCGCAGTCCACGGATACGTTCGCCACGATCACGACGTTCGAGATCGAGCCTTGCTCGTGGACCATGGCGAGGAAGTGGATGCTGTTGTTCGTGGAGTTCGTAGAGTCCGTGTAGTCCACCAAGTTCACCACGTTCACGACGGAGGTGTCCACTTCGGACGTGGTGCCGTTGATGTCCATTCCGTCGTTTTCCCAGCTGGAGAAATCGGCGTCGCTGTCGATGAAGCAGGGCGATGTGGGCGACCAGATACGGCCGCTGGTCATGAAGCCGCAGTCGTCCAGCTGGCTGGCTAGAATTTGAAATGCAAGGAGAAGCATGTTTGTGGAGTGTTTTTCAAATTTCACTCAGCGCGGAAGCTGGAGTGTTATAAGCGCTATTTTAATATTTGTATGTATATAGATGATGTTATATTAATACAAGAAATATTTGTAGCCATCGCGGAAATCCACTCAACTGTGTTCCAGTATTTCACACTTTGGAATACGTTTCAACTTGAAACAGAAATTCATACTATAAGTTTATAGTATTAATTTTACAGCAATTAGTATTTAGCTTAATTAAGATAATGATATATCAACGTAACTTAAACCGAACGCAATAGCTAAATGAATGAAACAGATAATGATATCTTACTTAAAAGGCTGAATACGGTTTGAGAATAACCCAAAATAGAATATTCATACTACTTTTCTACTTCTCAAAAATAAATTTGTGTGCTAAATTGTTAAATTAACCAGATAAGTGTTTATAATCATCTTAGCTATGTTTGAAGTTTTTAAGCGACCTCCCGTTTCTATATTTATTGAAGATTTGAACGATTTTTTTTAAATGAGAGTTCTGAGATTATTGGTTCCACATAATGTTTGTATACGAGTCAGGGATGAATTATCTTGGAAATATCAAGCATTATGAACAATTTATCGTTGGCAAACCTAGCTAATCTTGAGCATTTTTCGTTAAGTTTACAAAACGGTAAACTTTTGTCGACAATGTTTGGTGGTACCTTTTATTGTGTCAAAGCTGACCTATTTATTAAAGGTAATGATAAGAAAACGATTTCTATTTGGGAAAATCCTGTTATAAAACAAAGTTCGTTAAAAGTCGTTGTTTGGAATAAATTATCATTAAATGTAACAACATAGCTACCATGAGCTCTACCAACTCAATATTTTACAAATGAACACAAATTACGTGATAACTAACGAATGACCAATAGGTTCAGGACTGGTGGGGAAAGAGTTTATTGCAGTGTTGTGTATTGTATTTATATGTATTTATTAACATAGAGGTTAATACAACATTCTTGAAAATGTTCATGGATGGTGTATTGTATAACTAACATTTTCAGTAAGTTGTGATGATCACTTAGGATTATGAACCGTAATTGTACTTAAGAGATTATCGTTATTAATATATCTTTTACATTAC
This sequence comes from Hexamita inflata, assembly GCA_963988835.1. Taxonomy (NCBI): domain Eukaryota; phylum Fornicata; order Diplomonadida; family Hexamitidae; genus Hexamita; species Hexamita inflata. The sequence goes on along the minus strand of CAXDID010000800.1, from coordinate 82,800 downwards.
AAATGAAATAACGCAAAACCCAAGCAGAATAAAACCACAAATAGAATAAAACAAAGCTCATCCTGTAAAACGGATATAATTTAGGTAAATTAAAACTTCAAATGAAATAATGGATAGTGTTGAAGTATATAACGCCTAGCGAATCCATTATAATTATTCTTGCAATAATATATATATCTACTTGACAATAAATCTAACACAAATGAAAATATAATATCTGAAATATTATGTCCATTTATTTATTTATTTACAATCTCGAGACAGATTGGAGGCGGCGGAGGCGCAGAAAATGAACTTGATCTGTGATATGGTTTATAACATTACGGCTACCCATTTAATTTCATTATGAAAAGTTAATACAATAACTCTCCTGTTTAAATTAATTGCCAAAAGGAAGCCGTGGTCTCGTTTTGGATGGCTATGGTTGCAATACAAATTTATAATATTTCTACAAAATGCACACAGCTTTGACGCGAGGAAAGAAATCAAATATCTAGAATATAACCCTACCAGAGTATTCATATTTATCTCAAATGACCATTAGTTCAATAAATTTAGTAGCTTTCGTACTTTATCTTTGCCAAAAGGAAGTCGTCTCGTTTTTGATGGCCATAGTTTACGTACGAATTTACATAGTATCTTATCACAATGAAGAGAAATCTAATGTCTGGTCTATACCGCGTATTTACGATATCGCCGTAGTCGAGAATTTACATTTTCCTCGCCTTTAAATAACCTTTAGTTCGGCACTTGGGCTTACAAATTGACCTTGGAAAGTAGCTTCGTACCTTTGGGATGGATGGTATGAATCTTGGGACTGTCGCATCAGCGGCGACGGGTTGCGCTTCTAAGTATAGAGAGGAGAACAAGGCCATGACTCTTTAATTTGTTTTTTCCCTCCGTTGTAACTGATAAAAATATATAAAGTCTGAAATATAAAATCAGTAGGGTCGCACTTTAGCTTAACTGATTGTAGGTTTGTTGTCCATAATTTGGACAAAATATTGGAGCGAATCAACTTTTGACCATATGTTATTTCTGTTCAGTATATACTATTGTCAGCGTAGAACACTCCAAACAAATGGACGATTCTTAGAGGACTTTCGAACTAGCTTCGCGACAATGAACTTGAACAAAGTTGAACATAATATTCTCGATCTAGAAACAGAATGGCACTCAGAAATTCTTGTATTTGATAAAATTTAGTGTTTAAAAGCTTACAGTTCAAAATAAAATAGTATTTATTTAACTTTTAAACCAATAACTTTGATCTGTAGTATATTTACCTCATTTTTGTTTATGAAAACGTTGAAATTAACAACTTTTATTTTTGATTGGGTTCGTTATGTTCATGAAGTGAAATGCTCTAAAATTAAATAATTAATTTACATATATAAATAGCAACTTAAATATTAACATTCCAAGCACATGAAATTTCACTTATATTTTGAGGATCTAGATAAGCCAAATAAGTCTATCTTACAATGCGCGACCATTTATCTCTTAGCCATTAGTACGAATTTCAACTATTTTGCATTGCCATATTTCTTCGTTTTTCGGAACATATGAAAAACCCACAATCAGTTAAACCTGTCAAAATTCCGCGCATTGCGAGAATCAATCACAGATGGTCTGCCCATGTTGGAGTGAAATTGGTTGACTTAGTTTCGCTTTTCATTTTTGAGCTATTTAGTGTTCATCTCAATACTACATAACCTCGAATTGAGACACCCACCCCCTTTCACTTACAGACACCCGAAGTGCTCAGATACAGACACCTTCGATTTTTTATAGTAAAGGTGTCTATAACTGAACTACAAAAGGGGTTGTAAGTGAATTGAACATTGTAAATCTCTTTTGTATTTACTAAATTTTTTTGAGCTTTTGAACTTTGTATGACCATATATATATAAATTATATGCTACTTAATCTTCTATATAATGGTAATTTATGCAAATTAGATCAAGAAACTAGAAATTTTCAAGAAATTTTTGGAAAAGGTGTCTGTAACTGAAATGGAAAACCAAATCTGACACAGAAAATATACCAAACGGGGCCAGATTTGCTCTCACTTATAGACACCCTGGCCATTTTTGAAAACTGCTCGGGTGTCTGTATTCGAACAAGGGTGGGTGGTTCAATTCGAGGTTATGTAGTATTGCGCCATTGGAAAATAATAGAAAAGGCTAGATTTTTACCACACCAAGGTTAAAATATTTGGAATCTACCACTCCAATGAAATGAAGAGCTCGCATAAATTAATCAAAAGCGAGTTAAAACTTTATCAGCACCAGTTTCCTGCGATCAAAAACTGTGATTTTCCGGAAGATGCTAAGTTTTCAAAATTTAGCTGATATAAGTAGTAGTTCTCTTAAACTTATAAATTTGCTTGCTTTTGTAATAGATAACTGTGATCAGACTTGGCTGAATAATTAGTTTCTCTTCAAAATAAATAGCAAAGCGGAGGTCGTGCCATTTTTTCTTTACTAACCACAAAAAGTACGAACAGAATAAATCCAAATGTAGTTCTGGCTTTGATGGTTCTTAAATATTTAAAACCAATTTATGTACTGCATAATGGATGTGTTGAGTTTCAGCATCTCTTCTTCTCAATAAAGAAAGTTCGCATTTTTCACTTTTGTAGTTTCGACCAATCACAAATTCAAAATGAAGATAGCTCAAACAGCAATAAATGAAAACTAGATATACCAACAAGACAAAAAATGTTGAGAACTGAATTGTTGTAAGAGCATTACTGTAAGCTCAACTTTTGATTTTTGCATTTTGGATTCAAACTTATAAACTTGTTGTGATGTTATTATTATTTAACTTGCATATTAAATTATATATCAGAACGTTTCTAATACCAGTATATTTTGAAATATTGAGTTTGAGCGAATTTTCTAATTGAATTTGATTATTGTGTAAAATTATAACGTTAATCATGTAACTGAAATGATTGTATTTTGAAATCTCAGTTTTCGACCTATTGCTTTAAATATTTACATAAATAATAATATTTACTTGAAGTGGAACAGTAATTTAGACTGATTTACAAAATGTTCATAATAATCAATATGTATATGGACTATGATAAATAATATAAAAGAAGTTTAAGTTTTGCTAAGCTTAATTGAAATATTATAATAAAATATAATTGAACCTCAACTTCTATTTTAAACAAATAAGAACATTACCATGAAAATTAATATTATATTTACATTGCATTATATTAACGTATATGCTTTATTTTATTATTTATATTAAATTATATGTTTAAGTCTCAAATAATTAAATCAAAATAATATATTAATAGGTAATAATATCTTCACTATTTAGAAACTTTCACTACTCTATGGTATAATATTGATAACATTCTATGTACTTATAATATATTTCTGCATTGATCTGGTTCTAACGCTGCTTTAATACCAAATATTAAATATAACAAATACTAAATATTGGGAGTGATTGAGTTAGCAATACTTAATGAAGTTGTTACTAATCTATAATATACTAGAAATATTTAATATATTAGCTACAACGTTTACCAATATGATTTTAATAATAATAATTATAATAATTTATAAAAGTAATATGCAACAATATTGTTATGAATGATAGTTATGTCATTATTATGTTAGTTTATATGTAAATTAATATATATTGAATTATCAAATATAAATATTTGTCGAGCCTTTTCCAACCATGTATATCACAGTTAACTATAAACTACAACTTCATAATAAAGTATAAATTATAGTAGTTGATTAACTACATATTACAATGCATGAATATAGAATCGTAAATCTTACTATTCCAGTTACCGTTTAAAAATTAAATTTGAAAATATACGGCTACTAAAATAATTCGAACTAAAATAATATATTTATAACATTCATCCAGGAGCACGTTGAAATAATAATTTCGTTTAATTGGTTAAATATATTTTTTGAGTTATAGATATACAGTAGTAGATATACAGTACTGTAGTATTCAAAAATTCGAAAACAAGTAAGAAGAGTTATATCTGTTTGGTTTTAAAATTACTCAGAATAATACATAACTATACCATGATAACTCTATAGTACGGCTACCCTGGATAAGTCGTGTGGTTGTTAATTCCGATTATGAGCACTATTTCCTAATTTCTAAAACAAATCTAAAATGAACCTAGATATGGAAGTGAAAACATTATTAAATATTGTAACATACTCTGACATATAATAATTATAAATAGTTTCACTAGATCTAATTTCTATGTGAAAATAATCGAAAAGTGTAAATAACCTTTAGTTCGGCACTTGGGCTTACAAATTGACCTCAGAAGGTAGCTTCGTACCTATCTTTGGGATGGATGGTATGAATCTTGGGACTGGCGCATCAGCGGCGACGGGTTGCGCTTCTAAGTATAGAGAGGAGAACAAGGCCATGACTCTTTAATTTGTTTCTTCCCTCCGTTGTAACTGATAAAAATATATAAAGTCTGAAATATAAAATCTTTTTACATTGTCGTTATTTAGTGTTTGTATTTCTCTCATTCTCAAATGACCATCGTCTCCAGCTTTCCGGCGAGTCTCTTCTTGGCCACCTTGTCACCGCTTAGTTGTGCAGCCCGTTGTCCGGCAGGCTTCTTTGGCTTCTCTTGCTGCTTCTTCACCTCTATCTTCACGCTGCCGGAGCTGCGGCTGGACCCGCTTTCTCTTCCACTGGGGCCCGAGGTGGAGCTTCTAGCGGAGCTCTTCTTGTGGCCGCTCGAGGACCCAGAAGTATTAAGCGGGTCTTGGACCTCCACCTGCTTCTCCTTCTGCGTGGTGTTCCGGGCCTTTCTGGCGTCGTCCGTGTACGAGGTGTACTCCAGGGCCTCCACCTTCATGCCGATCTTCTTGACGGTCCTGGACACCTGTAGGCTCTGCTTCTGGGAGGCCACTTTCTCGTCCAGGTGCCTTGCGAAGTACATCGTGTTTCTGTTTATATTTTTCTTGGCTTGTTCTCTTCCTTATTGTTTCTTCTTTCTTTGGTAGATGACGACGAAGATGATTACAGCGGACACCACCACGAAACCGGCCCCGAAGAAGATGATGTAGAGCCAGTTCTCGCTTTATAATTAAGATGATAAACACTGGCCGTTCGCCTCTTTATATCCAGCCGGACAGGCCTTCAGGCACACCTGGCTGTACTGAACAGAACCGGCAGGGCAGGACTCCACGCAGAGCCCGGACGCCGCGTCGAAGACCTGGCCGCCGCAGCTGGGGTAGCAGAAGGTCTTTCCGTCCAGCTGGAGGTACTGGTCGTCCTTCCCGCACTCCTCTGCGCAGAAGGCCTCGGCCCCGCTCTGGCGGTAGAAGACGCACTCGGACGCGCACTCGCTCCCGGACACGAAGAGGCCCAGGGCGGCGCAGGAAGGCACGCAGGTCTTCATCTCGGCTCCGCGGTGCAGGAACTGGCCCTCTTGGCAGGCCTCCACGCACACCAGCTTGCCCAGGTTCGCGTCGAAGGAAGCCAGCACGCAGTTCTCAGCACAGGTCGGTGGCTCGGTGGAGACGTCCAGCACGGAGCAGTTGCGGCAAGCCTGGTCCTTGTCCGCGAAGAAGTCCGGAGAGCCGGTGAGGGCCCTGCAGGACTCCGCGCACTGGAAGTAGCTCTGGTTTAGAATGGTTACGAGGACCTTGGCCTTCGGGCTCGAACAGGCCGGGACGCACTTTAGCTCGAAAGTGGAGGCGCTCTGGTTCTGGGCCTCCTTCGCGAAGATCCCGGCCAGGCAAGCGTCCTGGCAGGTCTTCCCGTCTTCGGAGAGGAACTGGAGGTGTTCGAGGCAGTTGGACACGCACTCCTGCTTCTGGAAGACCTTCTCCTCTTTCTCGCACTCTTCGGTCTGGCAGATGTAGGAGGTTCTGGTTTCGTTCGATTTCTTGTAGAACCTGCAGTGCTCCTCGTCTCCCTTGTCCTCGCAGTAGAGCGGGCCCGGGAGTCGGTCGAAGAACTTGCACGAGTCCACTGGCACGCAAGTGAAGTTTCTGGTGGAGACCTGGCCTTCTGGACACTGGTCCATGCAGCGCAGGGAGACGGCGTTCACCTTCAGGTCCACCGTCTGTCTCGAGGCCTCGCACGCCGGGGTCGTCTGGCACTGGCCCTGGAGCGTCGCCTTCTCTTTGTCCTCCAGCGTGCCTCTCTTGAAGACCATCCTGTAGAAGCCCTCTTTCTCTTCGTGGTTCGCTATAACTTTCTGGCAGACATTCACGCAGTACAGACCAGATTCGTCTATCAGCCAGCTGGTCGGGCACTTCTCCACGCACTCGCCGCCCAGGTCCAGCAGGTCCAGGTCTCCGCAGGCCCGGACGCACTGCCAGTTCGTCTTGGATTCGTTGTTTACGTTCCAGCTGCGGACCACGTGCTTGGGCGTGTCCCCGGAGCAGTCCGCCTCGCAGATCTTCGGCCTGTCGTCGCGCGGGTTCCCGACTGTGTAGAAGGCGCAGAACTTCTGGCAGCGCTGGGTGGCCCGCGAGATGTAGGTGCCTCCGTCGTACACGTCGGACTTGCAGGGGTTGCAGGAGCCGTACCTCTCTTGTTTGTAGAACGGCAGGGGACACGAGTCCGTGCAGGTCCCGTTGTTGTTCACGAGCCCGTTTCCGCAGATCGGCTCGCATACTAGTAAAGTACCGATATATTAGTGTATTGCTGCTTCTGCGTAGCTGATTTAGCTGAACTCATCAAATTCTTCATTATTAGTGCAATTTTTCTTATCCGAAATATCTTCCGAGTTCAGGCAGGTCCCGTTCATGAATTCGATTCCGGAGCAGTTCCAGGTGAATTCGTTCGTAAGTTCTTTATTTTCTCCATTTACTCTTAAAATTTGGTACATTCCCTGAATATCAACTTTCTCGCTGGAACATCTGGAGTAAAGTTCGAGTTAGTTCAGGGGGTGATTCGTGTAATTAACGAAGAACTGTTTTTATGGGCAGGAAGTGGGTTCGAAACACTCGTCGTTGATCTCGTTCAGGCCGAACGGGCAGGATTTGAACCAGCCGAGTTTAAATTTCTTCATGTTTTGAGGGGAGGGCTGGCATCCGCGTTAAGTCGCTTATAAGGGGGCACATGGTGTGCATTGTTTGGAGGAATTGTTGTTGATATAGTTTAGCTCAATGGGGCAGTCGACTACGCAGTGGGTGATATTGCTGTTTTATAATTAAGTTGTGTAGAATTTAAAATTAGCTGGACATGCGGATGAGCAGATGAGAATGTACCTAAAGGAATTGTTCGGGCAGGATTGAACGCAGGAGAGAGACATGATGTCGAAGAACTGGCCGTTGTTGCACCTTATGTAATTCTCGCCGTCAATTGCTACTAATTTCGTGTTCCCGCTGTAAATACGAAGGTACGGCTTCGTGCGGTTCATATAATCCAATTGATAGCCGTCATAACTGTAATAGTAAAGAGGGAGATTACCAGTTTCAAACTCGAACTCATTCGATTTGGTTAACGAGCGCTGATAATAATCGTCTGCCGCGTTGGAGTTGTTTTCGTAGTCGAAGCCGATGACGATTGGAATCTGGTAACTTGAATCTGTAAGCGGATCCACAACAGAAACATTTATTCTTGGAAGTTTGGATATCTTCTCCAACACCGCCTTGGAGACTTTTGGAACCGGGATGTCTATTCCCTTCTGCACGATCGGGCCGTAGCTGGGCTCAAGATTCAACCCACTCGTATCAGCTTGTTCCTCGTTCTCGACCGAGTTGTCCCCGATGTAGGTGGTGTTTTCATTATTTTCATTAATTGGGTCCAGAGAGTCGAAGCAGGTCACCAGGTGGATCCGGTCCAGGTAGCTGGCGTTCGTGACGTCGGGCACGCCCTGTACCAGGGACTTCAGGACGACCTGCCCGGAGGTGTTCCGCCTCACTTCGAAGGTGTCGTTGACCACGTAGGCCAGGCTCGAGGCCAGGTCTTTCAGGAGCTCTCCGCCGTACTTCCGGTCCTCCTCCTCCAGGCCCACGTTTCCCAACAACGTCGAGAGCGTGATGTTCTGGAAGTGCTCCGGGTCCAGGTTTCGGAGGTGGATCTGGCCCACGACCGTCACGTTCGCGAGAGAGCCGAAGACCGAGTCGAAGATGGACATCAAGAGCGTTTTCTTAAATGACGACGGTTTCCCGCAGTCCACGGAGACGTTCACCACGATCACGACGTTCGAGATCGAACCTTGCTCGTGGACCATGGCGAGGAAGTGGATGCTGTTGTTCGTGGAGTTCGTAGAGTCCGTGTAGTCCACCAAGTTCACCACGTTCACGACGGAGGTGTCCACTTCGGACGTGGTGCCGTTGATGTCCATTCCGTCGTTTTCCCAGCTGGAGAAATCGGCGTCACTGTCGATGAAGCAGGGCGAGGTGGGGGACCAGATACGGCCGCTGGTCATGAAGCCGCAGTCGTCCAGCTGGCTGGCTAGAATTTAAAATGCAAGTAGAAGCATGTTTGTGGAGTGTTTTTCAAATTTCGCTCAGCGAAGAAGCTGGAGTGTTATACGCTGCTATTTTAATATTTGTATGTATATAGATGATGTTATTAAAATACAAGAAATTATTGTAGCCATCGCGGAAATCCACTCAACTGCGTTCCAGTATTTCACACTTTGGAATACGTTTCAACTTGAAATGTAAATTCATACTATAAGTTTATAGTATTAATTTTACAGCAATTAGTATTTAGCTTAATTAAGATAATGATAAATCAACGTAACTAAAGCCGAACGCAATTGCTAAATGAATGAAACAGATAATGATATCTTTCTTAAGAGGCTGAATACGGTTTTTTATAGAATAACAATCTAATAAAGATAATCTTACAAAATATTAGAGTTAGCAAAGATTTCGTTAAGAGTTTTATAATAAAAATATCAAGAAAATAATTACAATATATATATTTGTTGTTATAATTGCAGGCTAGATTATGAACAGTATTATTTCAATACATCACTCAACAGCAAGAATCCAAGCTCAACCTGCAATACTGGTATAGAGGGTAAAATCAATAATAATTTTTCTAACAATTTCAACTTTGATAAATCAATGCTAATGAATATAGAGGCAAAAATCGATGGCGTACACCCCTCTATTACGAAGTAACTATTAGTTACATTGATTTTGATACAAACAAGTTAAAGCGAACATATATAATTTTTCGTAAGTTCTTTTCTAAGTCATTTTTAAATACAACATATTTTTATCATTTATACAAACTGCAGCTGAAGGCGTGGACTCAAGTTGAAATATAATATCTCAGATAGTGTTAATAAACATAACAAAATGATGCGAATATTGAGATATTTCATAAACTTTCTGAATTATTCAACGATTTATATAAATTCCTAAAATAAAATATTAATAAAATATTATATTTCACTCCACGAAATAAATGTGTCTGGAAAATGCCTATAAAATTACCAATTGACTCCATATACACCTGAATAGTGGGCGGTCCACCAGAAAATACTCGTGGCTTATAGTTTGGAGTCTTGATTCACTTTATATTAAGTCCAGTAATTTTAAATGCAACTTTTAGATTTTAGAATTTCCACAAATTGTTAAGATAGTTTTCCTTGGCTCCTCTAAAGGCTAGGGTATTTCCATATGGATCTAGATCGCTCGTTCCCAACATCTTAGACTAACATTTGGATTTGTTTGATGAGATATCTTAAATATTATAATTAAGTTATCTTATTGGCTCATGGAATAATAATAAATCAAAAATAAAATTGAAATCTAAGTCTTCCTTAATTGAGTCAAAATCAAATTTCTAACATTGTGTCCAAGATGAACTTTGAAGCTGAGAAATCTTTCTCAAATTATAAAATAGTTAGGGCACTTGAGATTTATTAAAACGGTTATGTTTTCGCCTCACAGCTAGTGTGCCAAGCTAGTAACAATGTGTAAGCTAAAATATGACGGTTTGAACAGCAACACATTTATTTATAAATGGTGCTGGGCACTAGACATATACACTTAACTCAACAATATAATAGGAAAATAATCCAAACTATTTCAATTCAAATTTATGAACATTAGATTTTAGATGTAATTTTGTTAGAATCATGAATTTTCTAAATAATAATATTAACTCTAAATAGTTATTTGAGTTATCCAGTATGTCCCTAATAATAATCCGTCAATTGATTTAAATTCTAATTTAACATACCGTTTATATAAATACAATTAAAACATCAGTTTTGACCAGTTTCATCAGTATACAACTACCAGTAGGAGATCAGTACCTGTTCGCGTGCGCTTTATGAGTCTTTTGATTTATTATAGTTGAGTTGCCGCTTTCAAGTTACTAAATTGTATTTGTTGACAATTCAGTCTAAAATTAAGGCGAATTTGTACTATTTGAATTTTGATATAGTGAATTTTATAAAATTTATTTATATCAGATTTATAATAGGACAGAAGAAAAATTATACTTTTTTTACTTTACACTTCAAATCGCACCAAGTTGTTATGTGTTAATAACAGAAATATTCAATTCAAAATTTATCAAATATTTTACTTTACTTGCTGCAAAAAGTAGCGATTGGATAAAAAATGTGGGATTAATACAAATACTAATACTATAATTTTATAAAAACCTGTCAGCTTGTATTATTGTGTTCAAAATTACAAAATTAGTGAAAGCATAATTATCACAACTAAACTGTCTAGGCAGAACTACATATAATGTGAAATTATATTGTATTATGTACCTCTATTTATAACTGGCAATTTAAGCAGCGGCCTCTGATACGATTCCCAAATTATTGAAATTATTGATTTCCACAATTTAATTTTTTATAAATCACGAATTGACTCCAATTTACCAATGACGATACACTAAACTATTATATCATATAACTGTAAACCCCACTTGGTTCCTTTGGAGCTTAAAAAATTCATTTTTAGTTGCAAAAAATCAACTTTTGGAAAAATACAAGTTTGGGAATTGTATCGGAGCGAACCAAATTGAATGTAATGGATAATTAGGAGTACATAAGTCAACATATTTAAATAGTTATTGGCTTTTCCGGGCTAGAAGGTTTAACTGCAATAATCAAAGTTAATTATATGAAAAGAGACTGTTTCTATAAATTAGGGTTCAGATTGATACTTACTATACATATATCTTCACATCTTTCTATAATATAGTCATAATTGTTCTTATATACGTTAACTCCTTTTGCTTAGGCATTAATCATCATTCATCAGGTTTCGAACAAAATATTTTTTGTTTAAACAAGTTTCTAAACAAAATGGTCATCCACTTCACTTCTTTTAACAAGCTTATAAATGGAACCCTGTGAAGAACCTGAAATAATGGAAATAAGTGATACCCCTGTTGCTGAAGTCAAAGACAATAAGATAATTACTAAAATCTAAATTGAAAATAGACCTAAATTCTTCAGTAAAATCAAATACTAATAATTGATAGACTTATACACCACTAATGCATACACGATGAAATAAGCTATTAATGCCGAAATTATGTTGTCTAAACTCTTCTTTGAATCAATAGACTAAGCCAAACAGTAAATTAAACTTAAAACAACGCTACGTTGTATTTCTAGTGCGAATGGGTTTTCATGCGTCTTCCAACAACGAAAGAATAGTCAACTTTAGTCATTTAACGTTGGTGAAGTGGGAATTGATGATTTTACAGAAAATAAAATGTAACAGAAAATCGTACTCCTTAAAAATGAAGTACAAAGGAGAAGCACTATAAAGAACTCTTGTTAGAAAACATGTGGAATATCTGTAGTTTAAGGTAAGACATTACAAATTAAGTACAAAAGATATGCCAGCTAATTTGATTTCATTGTTAACAAAGATCTTGAAGTCATTGATTTATAATAATATGATCGCAAAAAGACATATTATAAAATATAGTATTATAATGAACACGACAAAGGCGACCTAGCATGCAAATTCACTAATATATAAACTAAAAGTCGTTTTACTTAACAATAAATTGATTATATCCAAGAATTTAAAAATCACGATTATTAAGATTTTGAAGCATTTTGGATTTTATAAAAATGACAAAAGTACACACTTTGGAGTTACAAATAGGAAAGCAGCAGCTTACTTTGCAGTCCACCAAATCTAGACGCCCTGACGGTCCACGGAAACCCGCTGGTCCGCCAGCACAACTACAAGTTGTTTGTAATCAACCAGCTAGTCTCTTTAAAGCGACTTGACTTCGGAGGCATCACCAAGCGAGATATACAGCAAAACTATAAGAAATCGAAATATTGCGTAATAGAAACATGTAATAGAATACAGATGACGAAAAGCGAATGCGTAATAAAAGCTTAACAAAGCTCAACCTGTAACACTGGTAGTATAGAGGGTATAATCAATAATAATTATTTTTCTAACAATATCTCAATTTAATATTTCTAACTAGAGATGGGTAATTTGACGTGGGAATTGCAAAATTGACGTGGTAATTAATGATGGACGTGGTATTTTTGTCTATTATTTCAACTTAGTAAATATATTATATTTGCAGGTTTCCAGTGAGCTATAAGTTAAAACCCAATTTTTACATATTTTAGCTGAAAATAAAGACAAATTAGCCCTATTCATAATAATTATTACGAAGTTAAAATATTTATAAAATACTCAAAATTTTCGAGTTTTTTCATCATATAAATACATTTTCCAGTGTAATTATAAATGTTTTAGGTTTCAATAAATATAAGAATTTTGATTGTGATATTTATTGTTAATTAGAGGTGGAATAAAATTTAATATGATGTCACAATATATATTAAATCAATTATTATCGACCACCTACACCACATTTTGGAATGAGATAAAAATGCAAAAAATGACTACTCACAACTTTCATGATCGAAAATTTTAAAATACCACGTCTAAATCCCACGTCGTGGTGTGACGTGGGAAAAACTCGACGTGGGAAGTGGGATTACCCATCTCTAATTTCTAACAATAAAGTAAGCCGTCTCATTTCGGACGGCCGTAGTTTAAATACAACTTTTAATGCTTTTCTGACAATATCTAGTTTGATGAAGACAAACCTAATACTAGAGCCACCCAACGTTTCATTTCTAACGTACGTTAAGGATTTCTAACGTTTTTTGTGTTAAAACAGACGTTAAAAGCACGTTACACTTATATTTATTTTGTGGGGATTGACGTATTATAGTATTATACAAATAATAAAATACCATTTCCCCACTTCACTTAAAATATTTGAAATATTTATAAAATTTCTATATGTCTAAAAATGATATCAAGGAGTAATTCAAATATTTAATATTTTGCCCATAGCGCTTAAATTTGACGTAGAAAGATAATATATAGTTGAAAAACAAGTATAATAATAGGTTATATTTTATCGTTTTTACAAGCGTCTAAAGCTTTAATTGAATGAATTTATTCATTTAAATTCGTTTTATTACTATAATACGATATAATAGAACTGTAAAGTCGATTTATATTGATTATTAAAATATAATGTAAATAATGATTAAATTTCTAACGTACATGACGTTAGAGACTTTTCTAACGTATTTTCCTTTTCTAACGCGTTATAACGTCTTTCTCAGTTTTCTAACGCTTATTGGTTGGCTTTACCTAATACTAATGAAAATAAGTAAAATCAATAATAATTATTATTCTAACAATTTCAATCACTTTGATAAATCAATGCTATTGAAAAGTATAATATTCGAAAAAGAATATTAATTTATATATAATCATAGTTTGTTTATATTTCCTCATTCTCAAATGACCATCGTCTCCAGCTTTCCGGCGAGTCTCTTCTTGGCCACCTTGTCACCGCTCAGCTGGGCTGCCCGTTGTCCGGCCGGCTTCTTTGGCTTCTCTTGCTGCTTCTTCACCTCTATCTTCACGCTGCCGGAGCTGCGGCTGGACCCGCTTTCTCTTCCGCTGGGGCCGGAGGTGGAGCTTCTAGCGGAGCTCTTCTTGTGGCCGCTCGAGGACCCAGAAGTATTAAGCGGGTCTTGGACCTCCACCTGCTTCTCCTTCTGCGTGGTGTTCCGGGCCTTTCTGGCGTCGTCCGTGTACGAGGTGTACTCCAGGGCCTCCACCTTCATGCCGATCTTCTTGACCGTCCTGGACACCTGGAGGCTCTGCTTCTGAGAAACCACCTTTTGATCTAAATGCCTCGCGAAGTACATCGTGTTTCTGTTTATATTTTTCTTGGCTTGTTCTCTTCCCTGCTGTTTCTTCTTTCTTTGGTATATGATGACGAAGATGATTACAGCGGACACCAACACGAAGCCGGCCCCGAAGAAGATGATGTAGAGCCAGTTCTCGCTTTATAATTAAGATGATAAACACTGGCCATTCGCCTCTTTATATCCGGCCGGACAGGCCTTCAGGCACACCTGGCTGTACTGAACAGAACCGGCAGGGCAGGACTCCACGCAGAGCCCGGACGCCGCGTCGAAGACCTGGCCGCCGCAGCTGGGGTAGCAGAAGGTCTTTCCGTCCAGCTGGAGGTACTGGTCGTCCTTCCCGCACTCCTCTGCGCAGAAGGCCTCGGCTCCACTCTGGCGGTAGAAGACGCACTCAGACGCGCACTCGCTCCCGGACACGAAGAGGCCCAGGGCGGCGCAGGAAGGCACGCAGGTCTTCAACTCGGCTCCGCGGTGCAGGTACTGGCCCTATTTGCAGGCCTCCACGCACACCAGCTTGCCCAAGTTCGCGTCGAAGGAAGCCAGCCCGCAGTTCTCAGCACAGGTCGGTGGCTCGGTGGAGACGTCCAGCACGGAGCAGTTGCGGCAAGCCTGGTCCTTGTCCACGAAGAAGTCCGGAGAGCCGGTGAGGGCCCTGCAGGACTCCGCGCACTGGGAGTAGCTTTGGTTTAGAATGGTGACGAGGACCTTGGCCTTCGGGCTCGGACAGGCCGGGACGCACTTCAACTCGAAAGCGGAGGCGCTTTGGTTCTGGGTCTCCTTCGCGAAGACCCCGGCTTGGCAAGAATCCTGGCAGGTCTTCCCGTCTTCGGAGAGGAACTGGAGGTGCTCGAGGCAGTTGGACACGCACTCCTGCTTCTGGAAGACCTTCTCCTCTTTCTCGCACTCTTCGGTCTGGCAGATGTAGGAGGTTCTGGTTTCGTTCGATTTCTTGTAGAACCTGCAGTGCTCGTGGTCTCCCTTGTCCTCGCAGTAGAGCGGGCCCGGGAGTCGGTCGAAGAACTTGCACGAATCCACTGGCACGCAGGTGAAGTTCCTGGTGGAGACCTGGCCTTCTGGACACTGGTCCATGCAGCGCAGGGAGACGGCGTTCACCTTCAGGTCCACCGTCTGTCTCGAGGCCTCGCACGCCGGGGTCATCTGGCACTGGCCCTGGAGCGTCGCCTTCTCTTTGTCCTCCAGCGTGCCTCTCTTGAAGACCATTCTGTAGAAGCCCTCTTTCTCTTCATGGTCCACTATAACTTTCTGGCAGGCATTTACGCAGTACAGCCCGGACTCGTCTATCAGCCAGCCGGCCGGGCACTTCTCCACGCACTCGCCGCCCAGGTCCAGCAGGTCCAGGTCTCCGCAGGCCCGGACGCACTGCCAGTTCGTCTTGGTCTCATTATTAACGTTCCAGCTGCGGACCACGTGCTTGGGCGTGTCTCCGGAGCAGTCCGTCTCACAGATCTTCGGCCTGTCGTCGCGCGGGTTCCCGACCGTGTAGAAGGCGCAGAACTTCTGGCAGCGCTGGGTGGCCCGCGAGATGTAGGTGCCTCCGTCGTACACGTCGGACTTGCAGGGGTTGCAGGAGCCGTACCTCTCTTGTTTGTAGAACGGCAGGGGACACGAGTCCGTGCAGGTCCCGTTGTTGTTCACGAGTCCGTTTCCGCAGATCGGCTCGCATACTAGTAGAGTACCTATATATTAGTGTATAGCTGCTTCTGCGTAGCTAATTTAGCTGAACTCGTCATATTCTTCTGTCGAGGTCGTGCAGTCCTCTTTGTTGGGCTTGTAGTCCGGGGAGTTGAGGCAGGTCCCGTTCATGAACTCCACTCCGGAGCAGTTCCAGGTGAACTCGTTCGTGAGGAGGCGCTGGTCGCCCACTTGGGTCATTACTTGGTGTAAACCGGCGGTATGAGATAAGATATTTGAACAATAATTAAATAGCTCAAATCCAAATAAAAAATGTTGAGGGTGACCAGTATAGTTTAAAAAGTATTATTCTTATTTACATTCTGAAGGTTCAAAACACTCAGCATTTGAATCTATT
Source organism: Hexamita inflata (assembly GCA_963988835.1). NCBI lineage: Eukaryota > Fornicata > Diplomonadida > Hexamitidae > Hexamita > Hexamita inflata. The sequence goes on along the minus strand of CAXDID010000800.1, from coordinate 66,559 downwards.
AGACCAAAAGGACAAAATTTAATAAATCTGTCATGAAACTTTTTCAATCCTTAGATGTTGATTTAACATCCAGAATCAGTTGCATATTGGTTTGATGGACAAAGAGCACATTGCTTACTTTAACCTTCGATAACAGATATTAAACCCATATACTACGAACATTCAATTAAACATAAGGTGATTGATGAGATTTCATATTCAAACAATCCGTTTGGACATTGAGATGAACAAATTGATTGATATAAGTAGCTTCCTTTTTTACAATTTTTAACACAAGATAAAGTTATTATATCAAAAAATGTTCCATGGTTACAAATTAATAACGAATTATTTATCAAAATGACCGTTTTAACTTAATTTGAGTATATTTCTAAATCTGGTTCTTGTGGATTAATAGCTTATTATTATATACCGTATCTATTGTAATAATACCTGGGTAGGTTTTTAGTTTCCTTGTCAAATTCGTTCGATTTGGTTAATGAGCGCTGATAATAGTCATCTGCCGCGTTTGAGTTGTTTTCGTAGTCGAAGCCGATGACGATTGGGATTGTGTAACTCGAATCAGTAAGCGGATCCACAACAGAAATATTTATTCTTGGAAGTTTGGATATCTTCTCTAGCACCGCCTTGGAGACTTTCGGAACCGGGATGTCCAGGCCTTTCTGCACGACCGGGCCGTAGCTGGGCTCCAGGTTCAATCCACTCGTGTCTGGCTGTTCCTCGTTCTCGACCGAGTTATCCCCGATGTAGGTGGTGTTTTCACTATTTTCGTTTTCAGGCTTCAGAGAGTCGAAGCAGGTCACCAGGTGGATCCTGTCCAGGTAGCTGGCGTTCGTGACGTCGGGCACGCCCTGCACCAGGGACTTCAGGACGACCTGCCCGGAGGTGTTCCGCCTCACTTCGAAGGTGTCGTTGACCACGTAGGCCAGGCTCGAGGCCAGGTCTTTCAGGAGCTCTCCGCCGTACTTCCGGTCCTCCTCCTCCAGGCCCACGTTTCCCAACAACGTCGAGAGCGTGATGTTCTGGAACTGCTCCGGGTCCAGGTTCCGGAGGTGGATCTGGCCCACGACCGTCACGTTCGCGAGAGAGCCGAAGACCGAGTCGAACACCGTCACGAGCAGGTTCCGGGACGTCTGGCTGCAGTCGATGCTGGCGTTGACCACGATCAGCAGGTTTTGGATCGACGCCGACTCCATGATGACGGCGAGCGAGTACAGCGTGAAATATTCTGAGTCGTTGCTCATGTTGTATTTGTATAGTTACACCGCGTTCACGACGGACATGTCGATGTCGGACGTGGTTCCGTTGATGTCCATGCCGTCGTTGGACCAGTGGGAAAAATCCAGCTGCTCCGAGATGAAGCAGGACGACGTGGGCTTCCACAGACGGCCCTGTGTCATGAAGCCGCACTCGTCCAGCTGTTCGCCCAGGATCTAAAATACGAGGCAAATCATGTTTGTGGAGTGTATTTCACATTTCGCTGCAATGTCGAGATGGCGCGAGTCCAGCTGCTATTTTAATATTTTAATGTGTATACAAGTTATTAAAATACAAGAAATTATTGTAGCCGCCGCCGAATACGCTTATAAGTTATTAGCAGCTAAAATATTTCACATTTGAAATTCGTTTATAGTATGAATTTCTACATTTTCATTATACTGATTTTCATTTATAGATGAGCAAGGTAAAGCGCCACAAGCGATGTCTCTCCATTCAACTTGCTTTATAACTATACTTTCACTCTTTGTTTTAATTTTGTAAACAGCGTTATCAGAAGTAATAGTAACAAAAGAATAACACTATCACAAAAATATAATAATTCAACTTATTATAGAAAACATCGCCGCAAATTACGTCTATACTTGTCACCCTTTTTCTCTGATTATCACATTTCCTTTCCTTTCTACACCAATGATCCCTAAGAAACCAACAACATTCCTCTCTTACCAAATATATCGCACGTTATCACACGTCAAATCTCCTCACAGACTCTTCGTTAGCTCTTTCGGGCTAATGGAGTTTGTTTTGGAGATTTTTTTGTTGATAACAGTTTTTGGTTGAGTGGGGAGTTGCATGTTATTGTGTTTGCGTTGTTTCTTATTAGGTCAAGGTTTAAACTAGGGTAGTGTCATAGGATAGTGTCATAAATTGAATGTCTTTTCAATTTATTTTATATAATAAGTTAAAGTTAATAATATACATTAGCCTTAGTACTGATGCTAGAGTTACTGTTAAAAAGTCATTTAACATTTGTATAACTAAAACTAAAAATTATGATAAAGTGGATAATATTAATATTCAAAATTTAATAGAACTAGTATAATAATTATTCCGCATCATTTGACATGGCACTTCAAATAATTTCATTTGCTAATTTTGATGTAAAAGATCCAGAAGAACTGCTACCAGAAGATTCGAATTGTAAAAAACGCAAACCCCAACTGTATGACGAAAAAGTGCACAAAGCTAGCAAGTACCAAGAGAAAAAGCCGATTGGGCTAGATTTGCAAAGCTGCAACTTGGCCACGATTAACAATTTACAAAGACTGGTGCACTCCTGCCTGTTCTACCCAGACCAGCTCATCTACTTGGACTTGAGATGCAACAAACTGCAAAGCATAAACGGCATAGAATAGCTACAGACTTTGAAGATCTTGTATCTGCACGGCAACGACATCTAATCTGTAACGGATCTGCTGCCGCTGAAGCAAATGAATCTAGACGCGCTGACGGTTCACGGAAACCCGCTGGTCCGCCAGCACAACTACAAGTTGTTTGTAATCAACCAGCTAGCCTCTTTAAAGAGACTTGACTTCGGAGGCATCACCAAGCGAGACAGGCTGGAAGCAGCGGAGGCACAGAAAATGAACTTGATCTCGCTAGTTGTGAATGAAAATGTGGACATAGGCAGAAAGTGATGTAGTGAACTTTATTATAATGATCATATGGTTTATAACATTGCGGCTGCCCATTTAATTAAAAAGTACCGAGATAAACAGCAAAACTATAAGAAATCGAAATATTGCGTAATAGAAACATGTAATAGAATACAGATGACGAAAAGCGAATGCGTAATAAAAGCTTAACAAAGCTCAACCTGTAACACTGGTAGTATAGAGGGTATAATCAATAATAATTATTTTTCTAACAATATCTCAATTTAATATTTCTAACAATAAAGTAAGCCGTCTCATTTCGGACGGCCGTAGTTTAAATACAACTTTTAATGCTTTTCTGACAATATCTAGTTTGATGAAGACAAACCTAATACTAGAGCCACCCAACGTTTCATTTCTAACGTACGTTAAGGATTTCTAACGTTTTTTGTGTTAAAACAGACGTTAAAAGCACGTTACACTTATATTTATTTTGTGGGGATTGACGTATTATAGTATTATACAAATAATAAAATACCATTTCCCCACTTCACTTAAAATATTTGAAATATTTATAAAATTTCTATATGTCTAAAAATGATATCAAGGAGTAATTCAAATATTTAATATTTTGCCCATAGCGCTTAAATTTGACGTAGAAAGATAATATATAGTTGAAAAACAAGTATAATAATAGGTTATATTTTATCGTTTTTACAAGCGTCTAAAGCTTTAATTGAATGAATTTATTCATTTAAATTCGTTTTATTACTATAATACGATATAATAGAACTGTAAAGTCGATTTATATTGATTATTAAAATATAATGTAAATAATGATTAAATTTCTAACGTACATGACGTTAGAGACTTTTCTAACGTATTTTCCTTTTCTAACGCGTTATAACGTCTTTCTCAGTTTTCTAACGCTTATTGGTTGGCTTTACCTAATACTAATGAAAATAAGTAAAATCAATAATAATTATTATTCTAACAATTTCAATCACTTTGATAAATCAATGCTATTGAAAAGTATAATATTCGAAAAAGAATATTAATTTATATATAATCATAGTTTGTTTATATTTCCTCATTCTCAAATGACCATCGTCTCCAGCTTTCCGGCGAGTCTCTTCTTGGCCACCTTGTCACCGCTCAGCTGGGCTGCCCGTTGTCCGGCCGGCTTCTTTGGCTTCTCTTGCTGCTTCTTCACCTCTATCTTCACGCTGCCGGAGCTGCGGCTGGACCCGCTTTCTCTTCCGCTGGGGCCGGAGGTGGAGCTTCTAGCGGAGCTCTTCTTGTGGCCGCTCGAGGACCCAGAAGTATTAAGCGGGTCTTGGACCTCCACCTGCTTCTCCTTCTGCGTGGTGTTCCGGGCCTTTCTGGCGTCGTCCGTGTACGAGGTGTACTCCAGGGCCTCCACCTTCATGCCGATCTTCTTGACCGTCCTGGACACCTGGAGGCTCTGCTTCTGAGAAACCACCTTTTGATCTAAATGCCTCGCGAAGTACATCGTGTTTCTGTTTATATTTTTCTTGGCTTGTTCTCTTCCCTGCTGTTTCTTCTTTCTTTGGTATATGATGACGAAGATGATTACAGCGGACACCAACACGAAGCCGGCCCCGAAGAAGATGATGTAGAGCCAGTTCTCGCTTTATAATTAAGATGATAAACACTGGCCATTCGCCTCTTTATATCCGGCCGGACAGGCCTTCAGGCACACCTGGCTGTACTGAACAGAACCGGCAGGGCAGGACTCCACGCAGAGCCCGGACGCCGCGTCGAAGACCTGGCCGCCGCAGCTGGGGTAGCAGAAGGTCTTTCCGTCCAGCTGGAGGTACTGGTCGTCCTTCCCGCACTCCTCTGCGCAGAAGGCCTCGGCTCCACTCTGGCGGTAGAAGACGCACTCAGACGCGCACTCGCTCCCGGACACGAAGAGGCCCAGGGCGGCGCAGGAAGGCACGCAGGTCTTCAACTCGGCTCCGCGGTGCAGGTACTGGCCCTATTTGCAGGCCTCCACGCACACCAGCTTGCCCAAGTTCGCGTCGAAGGAAGCCAGCCCGCAGCCATCCGCGCAGGTCGGCGGCTCGGTGGAGACGTCTAGCACGGAGCAGTTGCGGCAAGCCTGGTCCTTGTCCACGAAGAAGTCCGGAGAGCCGGTGAGGGCCCTGCAGGACTCCGCGCACTGGGAGTAGCTTTGGTTTAGAATGGTGACGAGGACCTTGGCCTTCGGGCTCGGACAGGCCGGGACGCACTTCAACTCGAAAGCGGAGGCGCTTTGGTTCTGGGTCTCCTTCGCGAAGACCCCGGCTTGGCAAGAATCCTGGCAGGTCTTCCCATCTTCGGAGAGGAACTGGAGGTGTTCGAGGCAGTTGGACACGCACTCCTGCTTCTGGAAGACCTTCTCCTCTTTCTCGCACTCTTCGATCTGGCAGATGTAGGAGGTTCTGGTTTCGTTCGACTTCCTGTAGAACCTGCAGTGCTCCTCGTCTCCCTTGTCCTCGCAGTAGAGCGGGCCCGGGAGCCGGTCGAAGAACTTGCACGAGTCCACTGGCACGCAGGTGAAGTTCCTGGTGGAGACCTGGCCTTCTGGACACTGGTCCATGCAGCGCAGGGAGACGGCGTTCACCTTCAGGTCCACCGTCTGTCTCGAGGCCTCGCACGCCGGGGTCGTCTGGCACTGGCCCTGGAGCGTCGCCTTCTCTTTGTCCTCCAACGTGCCTCTCTTGAAGACCATTCTGTAGAAGCCCTCTTTCTCTTCGTGGTCCAATATAACTTTCTGGCAGGCATTTACGCAGTACAGCCCAGATTCGTCTATCAGCAAGCCGGCAGGGCACTTCTCCACGCACTCGCCGCCCAGGTCCAGCAGGTCCAGGTCTCCGCAGGCCCGGACGCACTGCCAGTTCGTCTTGGATTCGTTGTTTATGTTCCAGCTGCGGACCACGTGCTTGGGCGTGTCTCCGGAGCAGTCCGTCTCACAGATCTTCGGCCTGTCGTCGCGCGGGTTCCCGACCGTGTAGAAGGCGCAGAACTTCTGGCAGCGCTGGGTGGCCCGCGAGATGTAGGTGCCTCCGTCGTACACGTCGGACTTGCAGGGGTTGCAGGAGCCGTACCTCTCCTGTTTGTAGAACGGCAGGGGACACGAGTCCGTGCAGGTCCCGTTGTTGTTCACGAGTCCGTTTCCGCAGATCGGCTCGCATACTAGTAGAGTACCGATATATTAATGTATTGCTGCTTCTGCGTAGCTGATTTAGCTGAACTCGTCATACTCTTCTGTCGAGGTCGTGCAGTCCTCTTTGTTGGGCTTGTAGTCCGGGGAGTTGAGGCAGGTCCCGTTCATGAACTCCACTCCGGAGCAGTTCCAGGTAAATTAATTTGTTAATAAGCGTTAATCACCATCTTAAATCATGACTTAATGAAGTCCAGCTATTTCAAATTTAAATTTTGAACAGAAACTGTATAGTTCAAGACCGTTTTTCATATGTAATGGATGCCCAGAGTAATTTATAAAATATTCATTTGTTTAACAGTCAATTGGTTCAGTGCACTCGTTTTCATTTTAAACGAGCCCTCTTTGACAGTAGTTAAAATACCCCTAATTGAACTTAATTAGTTTTGTGTTGCTTTAAACACAAGAGTTTTCAGTTGGAAACTCATTAGTTTAACATTTAACGCACTCGTTATTTAGTGGAACGTAGCCAAGGTGAGTTGGGCACTTGAAATAACAGTGGGAGATGTTGTTTATTTTTATATCGTAGAAGTGCTCTAGGCATGAAAGTGCACAAATTGATCTGTATCTGAATTAAGTTGGAGTGCATTGATTTTTGCAAGTTAATGATTAAACGTCTAATAAAAGACCATAATTGCAAATAAGTGACTTATTGTTGAACAAAGCAACAGTTTTAGTAGGTGATGAATATATTTTAATATCAGGCTAAGCAGGACCAACGGATGATTGCATTTCACCTTTAAAATTAAAAAAGAATTCGTGCATATCCTGGGTTTCCTTGTCAAATTCGTTTGATTTGGTTAACGAGCGCTGATAATAGTCATCAGCTGCGTTTGAGTTGTTTTCGTAGTCGAAGCCGATGACGATTGGGATTGTGTAACTCGAATCCGTTAGCGGATCCACAACAGAAATATTTATTCTTGGAAGTTTGGATATCTTCTCCAGCACCGCCTTGGAGACTTTCGGAACCGGGATGTCCAGGCCTTTCTGCACGACCGGGCCGTAGCTGGGCTCCAGGTTCAATCCACTCGTGTCTGGCTGTTCCTCGTTCTCGACCGAGTTATCCCCGATGTAGGTGGTGTTTTCACTATTTTCGTTTTCAGGCTTCAGAGAGTCGAAGCAGGTCACCAGGTGGATCCTGTCCAGGTAGCTGGCGTTCGTGACGTCGGGCACGCCCTGCACCAGGGACTTCAGGACGACCTGCCCGGAGGTGTTCCGCCTCACTTCGAAGGTGTCGTTGACCACGTAGGCCAGGCTCGAGGCCAGGTCTTTCAGGAGCTCTCCGCCGTACTTCCGGTCCTCCTCCTCCAGGCCCACGTTTCCCAACAACGTCGAGAGCGTGATGTTCTGGAAGTGCTCCGGGTCCAGGTTTCGGAGGTGGATCTGGCCCACGACCGTCACGTTCGCGAGAGAGCCGAAGACCGAGTCGAACACCGTCACGAGCAGGTTCCGGGACGTCTGGCTGCAGTCGATGCTGGCGTTGACCACGATCAGCAGGTTTTGGATCGACGCCGACTCCATGATGACGGCGAGCGAGTACAGCGTGAAATATTCTGAGTCGTTGCTCATGTTGTATTTGTATAGTTACACCGCGTTCACGACGGACATGTCGATGTCGGACGTGGTTCCGTTGATGTCCATGCCGTCGTTGGACCAGTGGGAAAAATCCAGTTGCTCCGAGATGAAGCAGGACGACGTGGGCTTCCACAGACGGCCCTGTGTCATGAAGCCGCACTCGTCCAGCTGTTCGCCCAGGATCTAAAATACGAGGCAAATCATGTTTGTGGAGTGTATTTCACAATTCGCTGCAATGTCGAGATGGCGCGAGTCCAGCTGCTATTTTAATATTTGTATGTATATAGATGATGTTATTAAAATACAAGAAATTATTGTAGCCGCCGCCGAATACGCTTATAAGTTATTAGCAGCTAAAATATTTCACATTTAGAAATTCGTTTATAGTATGAATTTCTACATTTCCATTATACTGATTTCCATTTATAGATGAGCAAGGTAAAGCGCCACAAGCGATGTCTCTCCATTCAACTTGCTTTCTGGTTCTACTGTCACTCTTTGTTTTAATTTTGTAAAACAGTATCAGAAGTAATTAAACAATTAACTCGCACTCTTTTTACTAATAAGAACTAATTTCTTCACCAATTAAATAGCATTAAAATATTAATAATAGAAATATATTAGCCAAAGCCGAAATACACATATGGTGCAGCTAAAATATTTCACATTTAGAAATACGTTTACAGTATGAATTTCTGTTATTTTGTATTTCTCATTTCCGTGTATTGATGAACAAGACATTTAGAAATCTTACTAGTACTTTCACTCTTTGTTTTAATTTTGTAAAACAGCGTTATCAGAAGAAATAAAAACAAAAGAATAACACTTTCTTCTCTGGAAGAAAGAAGCTGAAATTATTCAAAAATATATTGGGAATCCTAATATTATACTTCAACTTATTATAAAAAACATCACTGTAAATTACGTCATATTTTTCGTTTATAGTATGAATTTCTGTCATTCTATTTACAGATGAACAAGGAAAAACGTCACAATAGATGTGTCTATCGCTGTTCTGTATAATTCTTTATAAGAAGAAAAGACATCACACCGTAAATTACGGCACTGAGATCAGTAACAATACGGTTAAAACAGTTGAAATTAGTTAATATTTTATGAGCTCCAAGAAAGCTCATAAGAAAAGCTAATATCAGCTAAAGAACTGGAAAAATGGTTTTAAAATGTAAAAAGAAACTTTACACAATACATGTACCTGAAAATTGTTCTAATATTTTCCTATATTTTATTTCCTATATCCGATTAAATGTATCAAATTTAAGAATCGTCAATCGATTAAACTTTATAAATCTAAAAATATTCTGATTTGAAGGACACAAATAGGAAACACAAATACACAGTGAACAAATAAATTGATTATCTATAATCAATTCAATTTATTTTTATATTGAAATCTTCAAATATCTACTATTTCTATTTCAAAATTATAATAATATTTAAATTTAATAACAATCTACATGGCTTTATAATTCATTTATATATGAATTTCGCTTCAAATGAGATACAATTCAGAAATTTATAGCCAATTATTCTTACCAATCATGATGATTAACATAAATACAAAAATGTTATATTATTCTATTCCATCTATTAAATCAGCTTCTAACCCGTGCAGCAACAGCTGTTTGTCGACAATACGGCCGTTTGCTACTGTTTCCGCGGAGAGAGCGTGGTGCAGCACCAGGGTCAGATCAACTTCCAGATGGACATCCCCTTCTTCGGCGTCATCTTCACCGGCGGGAAGCAGTTCCGAAACATCAACTTGGATTTAAAAGTGGCCAGCGACCCGAACCTTCAGGGCTTCGCGATCCAGCACATCTCCTCGCAGGCGGTATTTATCGAGTGTCAGTTCAAGGTGAACGTGAACGACTCCATCATGTAGTCTTCTCTCGTGAGCGGGAAGGGCGACCTGAAGATCTTCAACTGTCAGCTGGAGTTCAACAGCACCTCTTTGGAGACCGCCGGCCTGGTCAGCACTGCAATGACCCTGTCGATCAAGGACTCCAGCCTGCTCGTGGACATTGACGGAGACCAGATCGGAGTAATCGCCTTGCACGCCTACGGAGCCATCGAAGTGGTTCGGGTGAATCTGCTTGGAGCCGTGCATAGTTTAGTATCTTAATTAGTTTACTAGGGCTTCAATAATCCATCTGTTACCGTTATAAATACTACCAACAACCTGAATGTGGTAAGCATCTGCTTATAAGGAACATTCAGATATACTGGCAATTTTGACCTAAATTCAGCTGAATTAATATGCGAAACCTCTTTTAGTGTTCAGCTTCTTGAAACTTTGATTGTTTCAGTGTAATCTACGACTTAAACTGCTTCAACCATGATAGGAGAAACTGTGTTTGCAGATGGGTTTACAACGGCTTCGGCTTCCAGCTTCAGTTTGTTCGGCCACAAGTAACTCAGTTTTACAAGCTGAAGGTATTAAGCACAAGTAATATCCAAATTAGTTGTCCTGGTTCGCTTCTTAGCACAAATTCTGGTGTGTACTACAAAATGATTCTTATTCAATTACAGTCCGAACACACCAATTCTTTTAACTATTTGTAAACTCTCGTTAACAAGCCCACCAAGATTAGCAACGTGAAGTTGAACTCTATAATAGCGGGTACGGGTTCAAGCAGATTTGCCCTTATTTAGACCATCACCTCAATTTTGGATCTAAAGTTCTACAAAGTGATTGGTAGCTATTCTTCTCCGACTTACTCGTGTTTGGGAGCTGTTACTGTAACAAATTCAGACGGCGTTAATATAATGTATGTCCAAATAAATCCTTCGCTGTATTTAATTGCAAATCAATCTTCATTTTTATTTGTAAACGTGGTAAATAGTAAAATTAGAATAGCAAGGCTATATTTATCTTATGGGGCAGCCGACGACCAACAGAAGATATCAACGATGGCAACATCCATTTCAGCCGCCTTTTAGTACGGAGGCCTTATCTACCTGTTGTCTACTACTTCGACCGCGACTCTGACGAATCTCACGATAATATAGCACTTGGACCTAAACGTAAGCTACGTTAATAACTCAGGTATCATTGTCGCCTCGACCGCCCCATCTTCTTAATTCATCCTCAGCAAGATTTGCGTCCAAATGAGCTGCAAGTTCTCCACTGTCAAACTCTTCGGGTGCATTGGATTCGTCAACGGGCAGGTTGAGATCAAAAACGTGAACTTGGACGTCCAGATCACGAGTCAAATCGTCGGCTGCCAGATGGGCTTCATCGGCCAAATTTAAAACCAGCTGATAAACTGCTCCTTTACCAACATCAACGTGAAGCAGTACAAGCATCCAGACCTGTTGGACATCGGCTTCGACAGTCCGTCCGTATTTGTGGGTTTATCTTTAGCTCCGACGCTGGTGAAGTTCGACAGAGTTAACATCGAGGAGGTGCTGCTGGTCGCTGCCGGCTTCGGGGGCATCTTCGTCGGCTAGTGCTAGTCTGGCTACGTTTCTATTAACAATAGCGTAGTAAAAGATGGCGCGATCAACTTCGGCACGAACTGCGGGTTGATTGTAGGAAACGCCGTTTCGAGCAATGTTTCCATTCAAAACTTCAAGATAACCGACTCCAGCTTGATGCTCAACGACGAGGTCTCGCAGTACGGCGGAGGCGTGATCGGAAACTCCACCAACAGCACCATTAGTATTTTGCAGGGGATAATTCAATAACTGGAGCTCAAGAACATAAACGAAGACATGGCGGGCGTTCTGGCCATATGCTAAAATTCTTCTCTCTCCGTTTCAAATCTCTCCATGAACGACAGCACGATAAACGGAACTCAAAATGTTGGTCTCGTTGTTTCATTAATTTAAAACTCAACTGTTTAAATTGTAAACTCAAGTTTTAACTATACGGATGTAAACGGAACGTTGAATGTAGGAATAATTGGCCAATAAAATAACTCAAACTGTTCACTCATGCAAATCCAGATTCAACTGATAGATTTTATCGCCGATCACAATGTTGGAGTCATATCAAACGCGAATATTTCTTCAATAAATATATAAGAATTAAGCATTTAAAATACCACCATTGAATCTAAAAACGGAAATGGGGGCTTTGTTGGCGGCCTTATTTTGAATTCAAGTCTCATTGGGCAGTAAATTATTGCAACATTCATAGAAATTACTCAAAAAACATTAAGTGGGCACTAATTCTCAGGCTTGTGTGTAGGAGCTCTTCAACAATCAACTTTAGCAATAATTTAATCATCATTTTCCGTATCAGAAGCCTTAAAAGATAAATGTTTACTATATTTGGACACACACAGCAAGGAAATATTAAAACGTTGTCAATTACTTTTACAGGTGTTTCGTTTACGCCAAAAATAATGAAAAAATGTGTAGGCGCTTGTATTAATAGTATTGGCCTTGATATGCCTATTATTTGCAACTAACTGGAAGGAGTAGATTTGAGTGTTTGCGAAACAAATCTATTATGAATATAATGATGTTGTTAACAGATATTATTTATGTATAGATAATTAAACACAGAGCATTGTTTTACATAACTGAAAGTAAAAATCGTCAAAGGTTCAATTACTTATTCTATCGTTAATAAACTGGCTAAACACTATTTGATAATTAAACTTTAGTTTATTATAATATATTGGAACATATAATATAAAACCACTCCAAGAATGAATTATATTTGCGTATATTTGTAAATATTATCATAATAAACATTGTAAAATATCGATAACTGCTATGATAAGCAAACGAAGTTAACATTAAACAAAGTACAGCATTAATTTATACTTAAATTGAAACCTATAAATAGTGTTTAATGTAATAAATTTTAAGGTGATGTTTAGTTCCATCTTATAGTTAGTGATAATGCAATTAATAAAGATTTAAATACGTTAGTAACAGGGTTTAATTACGATACAACTCATAATATTGAGTTTGATATTCCAATCGCAATTGCTCTTACTAATTATATAGATGAACATTTTATTCTTATTAAAATAGTAACATTATCACATATAACCCAAATAACCGTTCAAAATTTCGAAGAAGTTAGATCCGATTTGAGTTCTTGTTTCTAATCTCTTTAAGTGGTTATAGACGGATCTTAAACTATTATTGAAATGTGTCCAACTTCTTTATGTTTATAACAATTTGTTCTGAAAAATACAAATGTGAAATCCTTTGTTTAGGAAGTCGTGTTATTGATAGATAAGTATTCATTTGATTTAAATGTAGATTAATTCATATCTTAGTATTAAAATTAGCAATATCACAGTGAAAAGGTTGAAGTTGACGACATATAGATGTAGAAAATTCAGGAAGTTTCGTTTGCAACTTCATTTCTCAATATAGTGTTAAAATAGGGGAAACGAAAAGCATCTTTGAGATACAAAGTTAATGTTGATAACAGCAAAGTTTCAGATGTATTTGTTAATAAATTCGCCTATATGTATCATTATGGCAATGATACTGGATACGGTCCATTGAATGATACATGGATATGGTCCATTGTTGTTTATAGCTATACAATCTTTAACTATAAAGAGAAGTGGTATATAAACATCAAGTATAAATTTAACTAGGGTTGAAACAAATGTTCTTATTTTATTATAATATTCATTTAAATGTAAGTGAAGATCGAAATAAAAAGTTGAGACTCACAATATTTCTCTCAATCCTAACCAAATAAGATGATCCTGCTAATTATTGTTATTAATAAATCACTAAGTATTTCAATGAATTTATTTAATGCTAATTAGAAGTTACACCTATTACGTTAGTAATGATTATGATTAAATTTGAATTAAACTGTCAGAGGAAGACACTTTTAAAATTAACTCGAATAAATGTATTACTGCGCAATAATAACTTGGTTGCTAAATTATAAGCACCTAATTTAATTCAAGTAAAATATGATATTTGTTGCTTCTAAAATTTCAGAGATTCTTGAAAATTCAAATAAATTTTCAAATCTCAATACTATTTCTATCAACGATTGATCCATTTTCCACAATTTTTCCTGGAGTGCCGAGAATTGGCCTCGAAGTTTTTATATGAAACTTTAATATCTTTTCTTAAGTTAATTTCGGCAAAATTATGAAATATTCATAAGATCTGGATGCGCTTCATTTATCGTACCCCACTTTCGACTAAGAAAATTTTATCGGGTTGATTTTTCTTGAAAAGCAGAAGCTTGCAAGTTAAAAGTTAATTTTGATGAGGTACAATTAATAGATCGTTATTTTGGTGAAACTGGGTCAGATATGATTGAAACATTTAAGTTCATGGCGTAAAATTGCATGGGTTTTTATTATAGTAAATATTTCCCTAGTTTTCCCTATAATTATAACTCATATTTCGAGTGGAAACTGTGGAGTGTAAATTATATGTTAAATAAAATTTTACTAAAGTATTCGGAACCAAGACTAAACAAACTCATTCTAATAATTTCAGCACTCCTTTCGGTCTAGATCCCAAAGCAATTACTGTATATTAGCTAATAGATATTAATAATGTCTGAATGAAAACAATTTAGTTGAAGTTAAAAAAGAAAGCCTCACTAGATGATCTTTGCAGAAAGTACCGAGATAAACAGCAAAACTATAGGAAATCGAAATATTGCTAATAGAAACATGTAATAGAATACAGATGACGAAAAGCGAATGCGTAATAAAAGCTTAACAAAGCTCAACCTGTAACACTGGTAGTATAGAGGGTATAATCAATAATAATTATTTTTCTAACAATATCTCAATTTAATATTTCTAACAATAAAGTAAGCCGTCTCATTTCGGACGGCCGTAGTTTAAATACAACTTTTAATGCTTTTCTGACAATATCTAGTTTGATGAAGACAAACCTAATACTAGAGCCACCCAACGTTTCATTTCTAACGTACGTTAAGGATTTCTAACGTTTTTTGTGTTAAAACAGACGTTAAAAGCACGTTACACTTATATTTATTTTGTGGGGATTGACGTATTATAGTATTATACAAATAATAAAATACCATTTCCCCACTTCACTTAAAATATTTGAAATATTTATAAAATTTCTATATGTCTAAAAATGATATCAAGGAGTAATTCAAATATTTAATATTTTGCCCATAGCGCTTAAATTTGACGTAGAAAGATAATATATAGTTGAAAAACAAGTATAATAATAGGTTATATTTTATCGTTTTTACAAGCGTCTAAAGCTTTAATTGAATGAATTTATTCATTTAAATTCGTTTTATTACTATAATACGATATAATAGAACTGTAAAGTCGATTTATATTGATTATTAAAATATAATGTAAATAATGATTAAATTTCTAACGTACATGACGTTAGAGACTTTTCTAACGTATTTTCCTTTTCTAACGCGTTATAACGTCTTTCTCAGTTTTCTAACGCTTATTGGTTGGCTTTACCTAATACTAATGAAAATAAGTAAAATCAATAATAATTATTATTCTAACAATTTCAATCACTTTGATAAATCAATGCTATTGAAAAGTATAATATTCGAAAAAGAATATTAATTTATATATAATCATAGTTTGTTTATATTTCCTCATTCTCAAATGACCATCGTCTCCAGCTTTCCGGCGAGTCTCTTCTTGGCCACCTTGTCACCGCTCAGCTGGGCTGCCCGTTGTCCGGCCGGCTTCTTTGGCTTCTCTTGCTGCTTCTTCACCTCTATCTTCACGCTGCCGGAGCTGCGGCTGGACCCGCTTTCTCTTCCGCTGGGGCCGGAGGTGGAGCTTCTAGCGGAGCTCTTCTTGTGGCCGCTCGAGGACCCAGAAGTATTAAGCGGGTCTTGGACCTCCACCTGCTTCTCCTTCTGCGTGGTGTTCCGGGCCTTTCTGGCGTCGTCCGTGTACGAGGTGTACTCCAGGGCCTCCACCTTCATGCCGATCTTCTTGACCGTCCTGGACACCTGGAGGCTCTGTTTCTGGGAAACCACCTTTTGGTCTAAATGTCTCGCGAAGTACATCGTGTTTCTGTTTATATTTTTCTTGGCTTGTTCTCTTCCCTGCTGTTTCTTCTTTCTTTGGTATATGATGATGAAGATGATTACAGCGGACACCAACACGAAGCCGACCCCGAAGAAGATGATGTAGAGCCAGTTCTCTGATTGTAACTAGGAAGCTAGACACTGGCCGTTCGCCTCTTTATATCCAGCCGGACAGGCCTTCAGGCACACCTGGCTGTACTGAACAGAACCGGCAGGACAGGACTCCACGCAGAGCCCGGACGCCGCGTCGAAGACCTGGCCGCCGCAGCTGGGGTAGCAGAAGGTCTTTCCGTCCAGCTGGAGGTACTGGTCGTCCTTCCCGCACTCCTCTGCGCAGAAGGCCTCGGCCCCGCTCTGGCGGTAGAAGACGCACTCAGACGCGCACTCGCTCCCGGACACGAAGAGGCCCAGGGCAGCGCAGGAAGGCACGCAGGTGTTCATCTCGGCTCCGCGGTGCAGGAACTGGCCCTCTAGGCAGGCCTCCACGCACACCAGCTTGCCCAAGTTCGCGTCGAAGGAAGCCAGCCCGCAGCCATCCGCGCAGGTCGGCGGCTCGGTGGAGACGTCTAGCACGGAGCAGTTGCGGCAGGCCTGGTCCTTGTCCGCGAAGAAGTCCGGAGAGCCGGTGAGGGCCCTGCAGGACTCCGCGCACTGGGAGTAGCTTTGGTTTAGAATGGTGACGAGGACCTTGGCCTTCGGGCTCGGACAGGCCGGGACGCACTTCAACTCGAAAGCGGAGGCGCTTTGGTTCTGGGTCTCCTTCGCGAAGACCCCGGCTTGGCAAGAATCCTGGCAGGTCTTCCCATCTTCGGAGAGGAACTGGAGGTGTTCGAGGCAGTTGGACACGCACTCCTGCTTCTGGAAGACCTTCTCCTCTTTCTCGCACTCTTCGGTCTGGCAGATGTAGGAGGTTCTGGTTTCGTTCGACTTCCTGTAGAACCTGCAGTGCTCCTCGTCTCCCTTGTCCTCGCAGTAGAGCGGGCCCGGGAGTCGGTCGAAGAACTTGCACGAGTCCGCTGGCACGCAGGTGAAGTTCCTGGTGGAGACCTGGCCTTCTGGACACTGGTCCATGCAGCGCAGGGAGACGGCGTTCACCTTCAGGTCCACCGTCTGTCTCGAGGCCTCGCACGCCGGGGTCATCTGGCACTGGCCCTGGAGCGTCGCCTTCTCTTTGTCTTCCAGCGTGCCTCTCTTGAAGACCATCCTGTAGAAGCCCTCTTTCTCTTCGTGGTTCACTATAACTTTCTGGCAGGCATTCACGCAGTACAGCCCGGATTCGTCTATCAGCAAGCCGGAAGGGCACTTCTCCACGCACTCGCCGCCCAGGTCCAGCAGGTCCAGGTCTCCGCAGGCCCGGACGCACTGCCAGTTCGTCTTGGTCTCGTTGTTTATGTTCCAGCTGCGGACCACGTGCTTGGGCGTGTCCCCGGAGCAGTCCGCCTCGCAGATCTTCGGCCTGTCGTCGCGCGGGTTCCCGACCGTGTAGTAGGCGCAGAACTTCTGGCAGCGCTGGGTGGCCCGCGAGATGTAGGTGCCTCCGTCGTACACGTCGGACTTGCAGGGGTTGCAGGAGCCGTACCTCTCTTGTTTGTAGAACGGCAGGGGACACGAGTCCGTGCAGGTCCCGTTGTTGTTCACGAGTCCGTTTCCGCAGATCGGCTCGCAGACCAGTAGAGTACCAACAAATTAATGGATGGCGGCTTCTGCGTAGCTTATTTAGCTGAACTCGTCGTATTCTTCGGTTGATGTGGTGCAATCTTCTTTATTTGGCTTGTAATTATCGTCAGAATTCAAGCAGGATCCGTTCATGAATTCGATTCCGGAGCAGTTCCAGGAAAATTCGTTCGTTAAAATTCGGGTTTCGTTTTCCTAAATAAGTATTTAATGGAGTCCGGAGGTGTCTGTAAACGAGGTGGAGCAGTAGCTGAATAGTTCGAGTCCGTTTTGGATGTGGAGTGGGTGATTTGAGTAGTTTATGAAGAATTCGTTTTAATTGCATTTTACGGGTTCAACGCAAATATTTTGAACGAGTTGGAGGCCGTCGGGGCAGGTGGTGAAATAACCGAGGTTGAATTTGAAGAGGTTTTATGATGAGGAGCATTTGGATTCGGTTGCGAACTCGTTTGATTGACATTTAACGCACTCGTTATTTAGTGGGACGTAGCCCAAGTGGGTGGGGCACTTGAAAAAGCAGTGGGAGATGTTGTTTATTTTTATGTCATAAAAATAGCTGAGGCATTTACGCGTACAAATTGATCTGAACCTGAATTGAGATTGAGTACATTAATTAGTACAAGTTAATGACTCCACGTCTAATAATTGGCCATAATTGCAAATTAATGTAGTGTTGTTAAATAAGGCAACCGTTTTGGTCGGAGACGAGAATATTTCAATATCGGGCTCAGCTGGTTAAAAGGTAGATTGCATTACTCCAGCGAAGTTGAAGAAATAATTAAACATCCCCTTCTTTTCCTTATTGAATTCGTTCGATTTGGTTAACGAGCGCTGATAGTAGTCGTCGGCTGCGTTGGAGTTGTTCTCGTAGTCGAAGCCGATGACGATTGGAATCTGGTAGCTCGAGTCCGTAAGTGGATCCACGACAGATACGTTGATTCTGGGAAGTTTGGATATCTTCTCCAACACCGCCTTGGAGACTTTCGGAACCGGGATGTCCATTCCTTTCTGCACGATCGGGCCGTAGCTGGGCTCCAGGTTCAACCCACTCGTATCAGGTTGTTCCTCGTTCTCAATAGAGTTGTCCCCGATGTAGGTGGTGTTTTCATTATTTTCGTTAATTGGGTCCAGAGAGTCGAAGCAGGTCACCAGGTGGATCCGGTCTAGGTAGCTGGCGTTCGTGACGTCGGGCACGCCCTACACCAGGGACTTCAGGACGACCTGCCCGGAGGTGTTCCGCCTCACTTCGAAGGTGTCGTTGACCACGTAGGCCAGGCTCGAGGCCAGGTCTTTCAGGAGCCCTCCGCCGTACTTCCGGTCGTCCTCCTCCAGGCCCACGTTTCCCAACAACGTCGAGAGCGTGATGTTCTGGAACTGCTCTGGGTCCAGGTTTCGGAGGTGGATCTGGCCCACGACCGTCACGTTCGCGAGAGAGCCGAAGACCGAGTCGAACACCGTCACGAGCAGGTTCCGGGACGTCTGGCTGCAGTCGATGCTGGCGTTGACCACGATCAGCAGGTTTTGGATCGACGCCGACTCCATGATGACGGCGAGCGAGTACAGCGTGAAGTTCTCAGAGCCATCGCTCATGTCGTATTTATATAGTTACACCGCGTTCACGACGGACATGTCGATGTCGGACGTGGTTCCGTTGATGTCCATGCCGTCGTTGGACCAGTGGGAAAAATCCAGCTGCTCCGAGATGAAGCAGGACGACGTGGGCTTCCACAGACGGCCCTGTGTCATGAAGCCGCACTCGTCCAGCTGTTCGCCCAGGATCTAAAATACGAGGCAAATCATGTTTGTGGAGTGTATTTCACAATTCGCTGCAATGTCGAGATGGCGCGAGTCCAGCTGCTATTTTAATATTTGTATGTATATAGATGATGTTATTAAAATACAAGAAATTATTGTAGCCGCCGCCGAATACGCTTATAAGTTATTAGCAGCTAAAATATTTCACATTTAGAAATTCGTTTATAGTATGAATTTCTACATTTCCATTATACTGATTTCCATTTATAGATGAGCAAGGTATAGCGCCACAAGCGATGCCTCTCCATTCCACTTGCTTTATAGGTATACTTTCACTCTTTGTTTTAATTTTGAAAAACAGAGTTATCAGAAGTAATTAAACAATTAACTCGCACTCTTTTTACTAATAAGAACTAATTTCTTCACACCAATAAAATATCTTTGTTTAGGAAATGTGATGATCAGAGAAAAAGGGTGACCAGTATAGACGTAATTTACGGTGTGATGTCTTCTTTCACTCTTCGTTTTAATTTTGTAAAACAGCGTTATCAGAAGAAATAAAAACAAAAGAATAACACTTTCTTCTCTGGAAGAAAGAAGCTGAAATTATTCACAAAAATATATAATGGGAATCCTAATATTATACTTCAACTTATTATTAAAAACATCACTGTAAATTACGTCACATTTTTCGTTTATAGTATGAATTTCTGTCATTTTATTTACAGATGAACAAGGAAAAACGTCACAAGAGATGTGTCTATCGCTGTTCTGGCGTTTAAGCTTAAACTTTCATGCTTTACTTTATAAGAAGAAGACATCACACCGTAAATTACGGCACTGAGATCAGTAACAATACGGTTTAAACAGTTGAAATTAGTTAATGAGCTCCAAGAAAGCTCATAAGAAAAGCTAATATCAGCTAAAGAACAGGAAAAATGGTTTTAAAATGTAGTAAAAAGAAACTTTACACAATACATGAACCTGAAAATTGTTCTAATATTTTCTATATTTTATTTCCTATATCCGATTAAATGTATCAAATTTAAGAATCGTCAATCGATTAAACTTTATAAATCTAAAAATATTCTGATTTGAAAGACACAAATAGGAAACACAAATACACAGTGAACAAATAAATTGATTATCTATAATCAATTCAATTTATTTTTATATTGAAATCTTCAAATATCTACTATTTCTATTTCAAAATTATAATAATATTTAAATTTAATAACAATCTACATGGCTTTATAATTCATTTATATATGAATTTCGCTTCAAATGAGATACAATTCAGAAATTTATAGCCAATTATTCTTACCAATCATGATGATTAACATAAATACAAAAATGTTATATTATTCTATTCCATCTATTAAATCAGCTTCTAACCCGTGCAGCAACAGCTGTTTGTCGACAACACGGCCGTTTGCTACTGTTTCCGCGGAGAGAGCGTAGTGCAGCACCAGGGCCAGATCAACTTCCAGATGGACATCCCCTTCTTCGGCGTCATCTTTACCGGCGGGAAGCAGTTCCGAAATATCAACTTGAACTTGAACGTGGCCAGCGACCCGAACCTTCAGGGCTTTGCGATCCAGCACATCTCCTCGCAGGCGGTCTTCATCGAGTGCCAGTTCAAGGTGAACGTGAACGACTCCATCATGTAATCTTCTCTCGTGAGCGGGAAGGGCGACCTGAAGATCTTCAACTGTCAGCTGGAGTTCAACAGCACCTCTTTGGAGACCGCCGGCCTGGTCAGCACTGCAATGACCCTGTCGATCAAGGACTCCAGCCTGCTCGTGGACATTGACGGAGACCAGATCGGAGTAATCGCCTTGCACGCCTACGGAGCCATCGAAGTGGTTCGGGTGAATCTGCTTGGAGCCGTGCATAGTTTAGTATCTTAATTAGTTTACTAGGGCTTCAATAATCCATCTGTTACCGTTATAAATACTACCAACAACCTGAATGTGGTAAGCATCTGCTTATAAGGAACATTCAGATATACTGGCAATTATGACCTAAATACAGCTGAATTAATATGCGAAACCTCTTTTAGTGTTCAGCTTCTTGAAACTTTGATTGTTTCAGTGTAATCTACGACTTAAACTGCTTCAACCATGATAGGAGAAACTGTGTTTAATAATTAAATTTTGTACGATGCGACAATATTTATCACGAATGAGTTTACAACAGGATCATCAACCGTTTTCAGTTTGTTCGGTCCACAAGTAACTCAGTTTTACAAGCTGAAGGTATTAAGCACAAGTAATATCCAAATTAGTTGTCCTGGTTCGCTTCTTAGCACAAATTCTGGTGTGTACTACAATATGATACTCATTTAATTACAGTCCGAACACACCAATTCTTTTAACTATTTGTAAACTCTCGTTAACAAGCCCACCAAGATTAGCAACGTGAAGTTGAACTCTATAATAGCGGGTACGGATTCAAGCAGATTTGCCCTTATTTAGACCATCACCTCAATTTTGGATCTAAAGTTCTACAAAGTGATTGGTAGCTATTCTTCTCCGACTTACTCGTGTTTGGGAGCTGTTACTGTAACAAATTCAGACGGCGTTAATATAATGTATGTCCAAATAAATCCTTCGCTGTATTTAATTGCAAATCAATCTTCATTTTTATTTGTAAACGTGGTAAATAGTAAAATTAGAATAGCAAGGCTATATTTATCTTATGGGGCAGCCGGCAACCAACAGAAGATATCCACGATGGCAACATCCATTTCAGCCGCCTTTTAGTACGGAGGCCTTATCTACCTGTTGTCTACTACTTCGACCGCGACTCTGACGAATCTCACGATAATATAGCACTTGGACGTAAACGTGAGCTACGTTAATAACTCAGGTATCATTGTCGCCTCGACCGCGCAATCTTCTTAATTCATCCTCAGCAAGATTTGCGTCCAAATGAGCTGCAAGTTCTCGACCGTAAAACTCTTCGGGTGCATTGGATTCGTCAACGGGCAGGTTGAGATCAAAAACGTGAACTTGGACGTCCAAATCACGAGTCAAATCGTTGGCTGCCAGATGGGCTTCATCGGCCAAATTTAAAACCAGCTGATAAACTGCTCATTTACCAACATCAACGTGAAGCGGTACTAGCACCCAGACCTGTTGGACATCGGCTTCGACAGTCCGTCCGTACTTGTGGGTTTATCTTTAGCTCCGACGCTAGTGAAGTTCGACAGAGTGAAAATCGAGGAGGTGCTGCTGGTCGCTGCCGGCTTCGGGGGCATCTTCGTCGGCTAGTGCTAGTCTGGCTACGTTTCTATTAACAACAGCGTAGTAAAAGATGGCGCGATCAACTTCGGCACGAACTGCGGGTTGATTGTAGGAAACGCCGTTTCTAGTAACGTCTCCATCCAGAACTTCAAGATATCTGACTCCAGCTTGATGCTCAACGACGAGGTCTCGCAGTACGGCGGAGGCGTGATCGGAAACTCCACCAACAGCACCATTAGTATTTTGCAGGGGATAATTCAATAACTGGAGCTCAAGAACATAAACGAAGACATGGCGGGCGTTCTGGCCATATGCTAAAATTCTTCTCTTTCTGTTTAAAATCTCTCCACGAACGATAACAATATGAAAGGAACATTGAACGTTGCTGTCGCAGTTTCATAAATTTAAAACTCAACAATAATAATTTAAAACTCAAGTTTTAACAACACAGATGTAAAAGGTACTTTGAATGTTGGAATAATTGGCCAACTGAATAACTCAAACTGTTCACTCATGCAAATCCAGATTCAACTGATAGATTTTATCGCCGATCACAATGTTGGAGTCATATCAAACGCGAATATTTCTTCAATAAATATATAAGAATTATGCATTTAAAATACCACCATTGAATCTAAAAACGGAAATGGAGGTTTTGTTGGCGGCCTTATTTTAAATTCAAGTCTCATTGGGCAGTAAATTATAGCAACATTCATAGAAATTACTCAAAATACCTTGAGCGGGCACTAATTCTCAGGCTTATGTGTAGGAGCTCTTCAACAATCAACTTTAGCAATAATTTAATCATCATTTTCCGTATCAGAAGCCTTAAAAGATAAATGTTTTACTATATTTGGACACACACAGCAAGGTAATATAAAAACGTTGTCAATTACTTTCACAGGTGTTTCATTTACACCAAAAATAATGAAAAAATGTGTAGGCGCTTGTATTAATAATATTGGCATTGATATGCCTGTTATTTGCAACTAACTGGAAGGAGTAGATTTGAGTGTTTGCGAAACAAATCTATTATGAATATAATGATGTTGTTAACATATATTATTTATGTATAGATAATTAAACACAGAGCATTGTTTTACATAACTGAAAGTAAAAATCGTCAAAGGTTCTATTACTTATTCTATCGTTAATAAACTGGCTAAACACTATTTGATAATTAAACTTTAGTTTATTATAATATATTGGAACATATAATATAAAACCACTCCAAGAATGAATTATATTTGCGTATATTTGTAAATATTATCATAATAAACATTGTAAAATATCGATAACTGCTATGATAAGCAAACGAAGTTAACATTAAACAAAGTACAGCATTAATTTATACTTAAATTGAAACCTATAAATAGTGTTTAATGTAATAAATTTTAAGGTGATGTTTAGTTCCATCTTATAGTTAGTGATAATGCAATTAATAAAGATTTAAGTACGTTAGTAACAGGGTTTAATTACGATACAACTCATAATATTGAGTTTGATATTCCAATCGCAATTGCTCTTACTAATTATATAGATGAACATTTTATTCTTATTAAAATAGTAACATTATCGCATATAACCCAAATAACCGTTCAAAATTTCGAAGAAGTTAGATCCGATTTGAGTTCTTGTTTCTAATCTCTTTAAGTGGTTATAGACGGATCTTAAACTATTATTGAAATGTGTCCAACTTCTTTATGTTTATAACAATTTGTTCTGAAAAATATGAATGTGAAATCCTTTGTTTAGGAAGTCGTGTTATTGATAGATAAGTATTCATTTGATTTAAATGTAGATTAATTCATATCTTAGTATTAAAATTAGCAATGTCACAGTGAAAAGGTTGAAGTTGACGACATATAGATGTAGAAAATTCAGGAAGTTTCGTTTGCAACTTCATTTCTCAATATAGTGTTAAAATAGGGGAAACGAAAAGCATCTTTGAGATACAAAGTTAATGTTGATAACAGCAAAGTTTCAGATGTATTTGTTAATAAATTCGCCTATATGTATCATTATGGCAATGATACTGGATACTAAATATTATTTGATTATAAACTGGCGTAGTTGAATTTAGTTTTACAAAAATTGGATATGTTGGGTTACGATAGGATTGAGTAGAGGCTCACAAGTTAAGTTACTGAAGATGTAACGTATAAGAAGGTAAATCACACTATTTCTTGGTCAATTTCAAAATTTGATGAAACTTAGCGGTCAATAAAATTTTCTTGCAACAGTGTGGTAGGTGAGTAGAAGCAGGTGTGCTTGAAAATGTTGTACAACGATTATAATACGTATTACAGCTCTCCAACGATTTACAATTACGATATTTTGTTTTATTTCCAGGATAAGTTGATATATTTGATGAAGGCGGCTAATTGCATTCCGGTGTATACTTGCTGGAATTACGGTGTTGCGGTTCTTTACAAGGATATGCTTTAGATGTAATTAACTCGTAATCATTATTGCGATTCGTACACTGAATATTACGACTACAGCAATATTTCAACGCGAATTATAATAAATAACGCGTATCCAGTTTACGAGCAAATTGTTTACAGGTACGTTCCGATGATGAATTCGACGAATGTGAACATCTTCAACTGGTCCTGCACAGAGATCGACTGTTCAAAGATTTTCTTGAACACTTCAATCCAATTCGAGTACAATTGCACGGCCAGTTCCGTTTTCGTTGAGAAGTACATCCTGGACAAAATATTTGACGGCCGAGAACCGCCTGTAACGATCAACGTCGGTTTACTCACCGGTTCAACTCTCACTTTAATCACAATTATCGTTTTAATGTTTTAGTGGAGGAAAATGAAGGAAACGGTCAGAAATTACACCGGGGATTTGTTCATGAAGAGGAAAACGGAGGGAGAAAAACTGATCGAGGAACTGGAGAAAGTTTTGAAAAAGAGGAAAATTGAGTGAGAATAGTTAATAACTGCATGAAGATTAATTTCTTCTTTCAAATTTAACCTAAACTGATGAAGTCGATACTTGGAGACTAAAATGCACGAACAGAGCGAGAAGAGATGAAAGCTATCTTTGTGATTTACATTGAATCTTTCAATATACAACAATTTAGTTGCAGTATTGAAGCTGCCAACAATCACGAATAATTTCTAGCCAATTCAATTACTTCTAAATTTGAAGTTCTAATTCGTACTTGGTTTAAATTGTCAATAGTATTATGGTTTCAATCAGAATTGTTCACTGTGGAGTCAAAGTTATTGTCAATTATACATAAATTAATAGCGCTCGCTCTGGTACTCGTAATCATGTTGGTGATATTTCGTAGTTAGATTATCTTCTAATTAGATTAGTATTTAGTGTTGGGTCTCTTTACTGGGCATGGAATAACTACAATAATGAAAGATAATGAACATGTACAAAATATAATATAACAATAATATCGTTTTACAAGAAAATTATAATATTTTGATGCTATTTTAAAGAATTAAGTTTAAGCTAACCAATAATCATTTAACACAACCACAATATAACATATTTAACTGGGAAATATATTTATTTGATGTTGTTTCAAAGAAATGAGTTAACTC
Organism: Hexamita inflata; assembly: GCA_963988835.1. Taxonomy (NCBI): domain Eukaryota; phylum Fornicata; order Diplomonadida; family Hexamitidae; genus Hexamita; species Hexamita inflata. The sequence goes on along the minus strand of CAXDID010000800.1, from coordinate 40,619 downwards.
TAACCTATGTACTCATTGATTTAATCTTTGCTGTCTAAATGTTTTAAGATCAATCTATTAATTTGATAAAATATCACAACTATTCAAATATTCTCATTCTCTCAGATGACCATGGTCTCCAGCTTTCCGATGACCCTCTTCTTGCCGGTCTTCTCGGTCTTGATCGACGAGATCAACTACACGTTCTTGTTCTTGTCCTTCGCCGGCGCCTTCTTGGCTTCTATCTTCACGCTCGCCTGGCTCTTGGAGCTCCCGCTTTCTCTTCCGCTTGGACCCGAGGTGGAGCTTCTGGCGGAGCTCTTCTTGTGGCCGCTGGAGGATCCAGAAGTATTGAGCGGGTCTTGGACCTCCACCTGCTTCTCCTTCTGGGTGGTGTTCCTGGCCTTTCTGGCGTCGTCCGTGTACGAGGTGTACTCCAGGGCCTCCACCTTCATGCCGATCTTCTTGACGGTCCTGGACACCTGGAGGCTCTGCTTCTGGGAAACCACCTTTTAATCTAAATGCCTCGCGAAGTACATCGTGTTGCGGTTGATGTTGTTCTTAGTCTTCTCTCTTCCCAATTATTTTCTCTTCCTCTGGTAGATGATGAAAAAGATGATGATAACAGTTACTATAATGAAGCCGATCCCGAAGAAGATGATGTAGAGCCAGTTCTCGCTTTGTAACTAGGAAGTTAGACACTGGCCGTTCGCTTCTTTATATCCGGCTGGACAGGCCTTAAGGCACACCTGGCTGTACTGAACAGAACCGACAGGACAGGACTCCACGCAGAGCCCGGACGCCGCGTCGAAGACCTGGCCGCCGCAGCTGGGGTAGCAGAAGGTCTTTCCGTCCAGCTGGAGGTATTGGTCGTCCTTCCCGCACTCCTCTGCGCAGAAGGCCTCGGTCCCGCTCTGGCGGTAGAAGACGCACTCGGACGCGCACTCGCTTCCGGACACGAAGAGGCCCAGGGCGGCGCAGGAAGGCACGCAGGTATTCATCTCGGCTCCGCGGTGCAGGAACTGGCCCTCTAGGCAGGCCTCCACGCACACCAGCTTGCCCAGGTTCGCGTCGAAGGAAGCCAGCCCGCAGCCATCCGCGCAAGTCGGCGGCTCGGTGGAGACGTCCAGCACGGAGCAGTTGCGGCAGGCCTGGTCCTTGTCCGCGAAGAAGTCCGGAGAGCCGGTGAGGGCCCTGCAGGACTCCGCGCACTGGGAGTAGCTTTGATTTAGAACGGTGACGAGGACCTTGGCCTTCGGGCTCGGACAGGCCGGAACGCATGTTAGCTCGAAAGCGGCGGCGCTTTGGTTCTGGGTCTCCTTCGCGAAGATCCCGGCTTGGCAAGAATCCTGGCAGGTCTTCCCGTCTTCGGAGAGGAACTGGAGGTGTTCGAGGCAGTTGGACACGCACTCCTGCTTCTGGAAGACCTTCTCCTCTTTCTCGCACTCTTCGGTCTGGCAGATGTAGGCGGTTCTGGTTTCGCTCGACTTCCTGTAGAACCTGCAGTGCTCCTCGTCTCCCTTGTCCTCGCAGTAGAGCGGGCCCGGGAGTCGGTCGAAGAACTTGCACGAGTCCACTGGCACGCAGGTGAAGTTTCTGGTGGAGACCTGGCCTTCTGGGCACTGGTCCATGCAGCGCAGGGAGACGGCGTTCACCTTCAGGTCCACCGTCTGTCTCGAGGCCTCGCACGCCGGGGTCGTCTGGCACTGGCCCTGGAGGATTTTCTTCTCGGTGTCCTCCAGCGTGCCTCTCTTGAAGACCATTCTGTAGAAGCCCTCTTTCTCTTCGTGGTCCACTATAACTTTCTGGCAGGCATTCACGCAGTACAGCCCGGATTCGTCTATCAGCCAGCCGGAAGGGCACTTCTCCACGCACTCGCCGCCCAGGTCCAGTAGGTCCAGGTCTCCGCAGGCCCGGACGCACTGCCAGTTCGTCTTGGTTTCGTTGTTTACGTTCCAGCTGCGGACCACGTGCTTGGGCGTGTCTCCGGAGCAGTCTGCCTCGCAGATCTTCGGCCTGTCGTCGCGCGGGTTCCCGACCGTGTAGTAGGCGCAGAACTTCTGGCAGCGCTGGGTGGCCCGCGAGATGTAGGTGCCTCCGTCGTACACGTCGGACTTGCAGGGGTTGCAGGAGCCGTACCTCTCTTGTTTGTAGAACGGCAGGGGACACGAGTCCGTGCAGGTCCCGTTGTTGTTCACGAGTCCGTTTCCGCAGATCGGCTCGCATACTAATAGAGTGCCAACGAATTAATGTATTGCTGCTTCTGCGTAGCTTATTTAGCTGAACTCGTCATACTCTTCAGTCGAGGTCGTGCAGTCCTCTTTGTTGGGCTTGTAGTCCGGGGAGTTGAGGCAGGTCCCGTTCATGAACTCCACTCCGGAGCAGTTCCAGGTGAACTCGTTCGTGAGGAGGCGGGTCTCGCCAACCTGTACCATGACTCTGTTCAATCCAGCAAGCTCTATTGTGTAGTTTACGCATTTTGAGAACAAATCAAACTTGTGCAAAGGGTGTCCAACTAGATTCACGAAGAATAGATTAGGTGGACAGGAAGTTGGTTCAAGGCACTCAGTTCCGTTGTCGATTAAACCATTGGGACACTATTTGAACCATCCGTTTCTGAACTTCTTCAAACCGGTGACGTCTTCTTTACAACCATTTTAGGTTGCTTTCAAAGGACCGCAAAATATACATTCTTTAGAATCATTGCTATTAACATATCCTTGTTCTATCGGACAATCCATAACACATCTAATTATTTAATTCGCAGTAATATAATGGTCCTCTTAGTTACAAGAATTACCACAAATTAATTTGTTTTAATACGAATTTTAAGAGCATGTTGTAACACATGTTAAAGATTAAATATTAAAAAACTATCCTGCTTAACATCTTATTATACTATCATTAATTACAGCTATTATTTTAACATCTGATAAATATAATAAAATATCTTAGTATTCTGGAGTAATATAGTCTTACGGAACGCCTTTATAACTATAGTACATACCAAATAACATTTCAGTATCTTATTTAAAATTATTTTCTTTTATGAATGATCTTTAATAATAGTCATCGGCTACATTGGAGTTGTTTTCGTAGTCGAAGCCGATGACGATTGGAATTGAGTAACTCGAGTCCGTAAGTGGATCCACGACGGAAACATTTATTCTGGGGAGTTTGGAAATCTTCTCCAGCACCGCCTTGGAGACTTTCGGAACCGGGATGTCCATGCCTTTCTGCACGATCGGGCCGTAACTTGGTTCTAAATTCAATCCACTCATATCTGGTTGTTCCTCGTTCTCAATAGAGTTGTCCCCGATGTATACCGGATCGTCGTCGCTTTCGTCGTCGTCGGCCAAGGAGTCGAAGCAGGTCACCAGAAATATCTTGCTCAGGTAGTCCGCGTCCGTGATGTCCGGCAGCAGCGTGTTCGTGGACTTCAGGATCACGTGCCCGGACGTGTTCCTCCTCACCTCGTAGGTGTCGTTGATTATATACTTCAGGCTGGAAAACAACGCGTTCAGCATCGTCCCGTTGTAGCTCCTGTCCTCGACGCCCACGTTTCCTAATAAAGTCGAGAGCGTGATCTTCTCGAACTTGGCTGGGTCCAGGTTCCGCAGGTTTATCTGGCCCACGACGGTCACGTTCTCCAGCCCGCCGTACACGGAGTCGAAGACCGAGATCAGCAGCTTCTGGGCCATGTCGGACGTGGTGCTGCAGCTGATGCTGGCGTTGACCACGATCAGCGTGTTCTTCAGAGAGCTGTATCTGCTCACGATGGCCAGGGAGTACACCGAGGAGCAGGTCGAGTTTCCGATTTTCTCAAGCAGGGCCATTTTGATGGCGTTGATGATGGAGGTGTCGACCTCCGAGGCGGTTCCGTTGATGTCCATTCCGGCGTTTTGCCAGTTGGAAAAATCTATTTCGTCTTCGATTATGCACGGGCTCGTCGGCTGCCATATGCGGCCGGCCGTCATGAAGCCGCAGTCGTCTAGTTGGGCACTCACTATTTGAATAACGGCGAGTATCATTTCTGTGGAGTGTTTCCACAATAATATCGGCAGAAGTACGTGCGTTGTAGTTGTACCCATTTTCAAAATTCACAAATTTCAAATCTGCTCTAATATAGTAATAATAACATGACTCACTCAACAGCAACAATTAACTAATATAGTTGTAAAAGTTTTAATATTATTATATACAACTGGTTAGTGGACAAATCAAAGAGCCACTAATTGAAAGTTAAATCCTTGTAAAACGAAGTAAAAGTCCAATTTGGGGTAAATTGGCCAAAGAAAAAACTGATGGCTGTGTTAACAATGAGTGTTGTTGCAACATTACACATATTAAATACTTTGGGCCAACATCATGAAGTACAACTTCTGCCTGAACTGATGAAGTCGATACTTGGAGACTAAAATGCACGAACAGAGCGAGAAGAGATGAAAGCTATCTTTGTGATTTACATTGAATCTTTCAATATACAACAATTTAGTCGCAGTATTGAAGCTGCCGACAATCACGAATAATTTCTAGCCAATTCAATTACTTCTAAATTTGAAGTTCTAATTCGTACTTGGTTTAAATTGTCAATAGTATTATGGTTTCAATCAGAATTGTTCACTGTGGAGTCAAAGTTATTGTCAATTATACATAAATTAATAGCGCTCGCTCTGGTACTCGTAATCATGTTGGTGATATTTCGTAGTTAGATTATCTTCTAATTAGATTAGTATTTAGTGTTGGGTCTCTTTACTGGGCATGGAATAACTACAATAATGAAAGATAATGAACATGTACAAAATATAATATAACAATAATATCGTTTTACAAGAAAATTATAATATCTTGATGCTATTTTAAAGAATTAAGTTTAAGCTAACCAATAATCATTTAACACAACCACAATATAACATATTTAACTGGGAAATATATTTATTTGATGTTGTTTCAAAGAAATGAGTTAACTCTAACCTATGTACTCATTGATTTAATCTTTGCTGTCTAAATGTTTTAAGATCAATCTATTAATTTGATAAAATATCACAACTATTCAAATATTCTCATTCTCTCAGATGACCATGGTCTCCAGCTTTCCGATGACCCTCTTCTTGCCGGTCTTCTCGGTCTTGATCGAGGAGATCAACTGCACGTTCTTGTTCTTGTCCTTCGCCGGCGCCTTCTTGGCCTCTATCTTCACGCTCGCCTGGCTCTTGGAGCTCCCGCTTTCTCTTCCGCTTGGACCCGAGGTGGAGCTTCTGGCGGAGCTCTTCTTGTGGCCGCTGGAGGATCCGGAAGTATTGAGCGGGTCTTGGACCTCCACCTGCTTCTCCTTCTGTGTGGTGTTCCTGGCCTTTCTGGTGTCGTCCGTGTACGAGGTGTACTCCAGGGCCTCCACCTTCATGCCGATCTTCTTGACGGTCCTGGACACCTGGAGGCTCTGCTTCTGGGAAACCACCTTTTGGTCTAAATGTCTCGCGAAGTACATCGTGTTGCGGTTGATGTTGTTCTTGGTCTTCTCTCTTCCCAATTATTTTCTCTTCCTCTGGTAGATGATGACGAAGATGATGACAACAGTTACTATAATGAAGCCGACCCCGAAGAAGATGATGTAGAGCCAGTTCTCGCTTTGTAACTAGGAAGTTAGACACTGGCCGTTCGCCTCTTTATATCCGGCCGGACAGGCCTTCAGGCACACCTGGCTGTACTGAACAGAACCGACAGGGCAGGACTCCACGCAGAGCCCGGACGCCGCGTCGAAGACCTGGCCGCCGCAGCTGGGGTAGCAGAAGGTCTTTCCGTCCAGCTGGAGGTACTGGTCGTCCTTCCCGCACTCCTCTGCGCAGAAGGCCTCGGCCCCGCTCTGGCGGTAGAAGACGCACTCGGACGCGCACTCGCTCCCGGACACGAAGAGGCCCAGGGCGGCGCAGGAAGGCACGCAGGTCTTCATCTCGGCTCCGCGGTGCAGGTACTGGCCCTCTAGGCAGGCCTCCACGCACACCAGCTTGCCCAGGTTCGCGTCGAAGGAAGCCAGCCCGCAGCCATCCGCGCAGGTCGGCGGCTCGGTGGAGACGTCCAGCACGGAGCAGTTGCGGCAGGCCTGGTCCTTGTCCGCGAAGAAGTCCGGAGAGCCGGTGAGGGCCCTGCAGGACTCCGCGCACTGGGAGTAGCTTTGGTTTAGAATGGTGACGAGGACCTTGGCCTTCGGGCTCGGACAGGCCGGGACGCACTTCAGCTCGAAAGCGGCGGCGCTTTGGTTCTGGGTCTCCTTCGCGAAGATCCCGGCTTGGCAAGAATCCTGGCAGGTCTTCCCGTCTTCGGAGAGGAACTGGAGGTGTTCGAGGCAGTTGGACACGCACTCCTGCTTCTGGAAGACCTTCTCCTCTTTCTCGCACTCTTCGGTCTGGCAGATGTAGGCGGTTCTGGTTTCGTTCGACTTCCTGAAGAACCTGCAGTGCTCGTGGTCTCCCTTGTCCTCGCAGTAGAGCGGGCCCGGGAGTCGGTCGAAGAACTTGCACGAGTCCACTGGCACGCAGGTGAAGTTCCTGGTGGAGACCTGGCCTACTGGGCACTGGTCCATGCAGCGCAGGGAGACGGCGTTCACCTTCAGGTCCACTGTCTGTCTCGAGGCCTCGCACGCCGGGGTCGTCTGACACTGGCCCTGGAGCGTCGCCTTCTCGGTGTCCTCCAGCGTGCCTCTCTTGAAGACCATTCTGTAGAAGCCCTCTTTCTCTTCGTGGTCCACTATAACTTTCTGGCAGGCATTCACGCAATACAGCCCGGATTCGTCTATCAGCCAGCCAGAAGGGCACTTCTCCACGCACTCGCCGCCCAGGTCCAGTAGGTCCAGGTCTCCGCAGGCCCGGACGCACTGCCAGTTCGTCTTGGTTTCGTTGTTTACGTTCCAGCTGCGGACCACGTGCTTGGGCGTGTCTCCGGAGCAGTCTGCCTCGCAGATCTTCGGCCTGTCGTCGCGCGGGTTCCCGACCGTGTAGTAGGCGCAGAACTTCTGGCAGCGCTGGGTGGCCCGCGAGATGTAGGTGCCTCCGTCGTACACGTCGGACTTGCAGGGGTTGCAGGAGCCGTACCTCTCTTGTTTGTAGAACGGCAGGGGACACGAGTCCGTGCAGGTCCCGTTGTTGTTCACGAGTCCGTTTCCGCAGATCGGCTCGCATACTAATAGAGTGCCAACGAATTAATGTATTGCTGCTTCTGCGTAGCTTATTTAGCTGAACTCGTCATACTCTTCAGTCGAGGTCGTGCAGTCCTCTTTGTTGGGCTTGTAGTCCGGGGAGTTGAGGCAGGTCCCGTTCATGAACTCCACTCCGGAGCAGTTCCAGGTGAACTCGTTCGTGAGGAGGCGTTGATCTCCTACTTGAACCATGACTTGATGCAGGCCTGCGATATCTACAATCGAATCGGAGCATATGCTATAAAGATCGAGCCTGTTCACGATATGTTATGGATGTCCGGAGTAATTAATGAAGTATTCTCCTTATTTGCATTCAGTAGGTTCTTCACAGGTATTTTATTTCTATACGAGGCCGTGAGGGCATTCTCCATAATACCCTAAGTTGAATTATACTAGCCCAACATTACTCTATGCGCACCCTCTCTCAGTTGCGAATTCATTTTACTTGCATTATAAACATTCTCCATCAACTGGAACGTACCCCAAATGAGCCGGGCACTTGAAGTAGCAGTAAGTGCCCCCGTTTATTTTAACTTCGAAGAAGTAGTTTTGGCATTTTAAGGTGCAGATTTAAACGAACACGAATTTATCGTCTGAGCATTTTTCAACGCAAGAGAGCGATTTTACGTCGAAAAACAGCCCATTTTTGCAAATGTGGGTTTTGTTGTTGAAAAGGGCGACCATTTTGGCCGGTTCCGCGTATATTTTCACATCAGCCTCATGATTTATAAGGTCGAGCATTTCTCCGTCATAGTTGAAGAAGTACTCAGATAAATTTGTTATTTCTTGGTTAAATTCCTTTGATTGGGTCAAAGAACGTTGGTAGTAGTCATCGGCTGCGTTTGAGTTGTTTTCGTAGTCGAAGCCGATGACGATTGGAATCTGGTAACTCGAGTCCGTTAGCGGATCCACGACAGATACATTTATTCTGGGGAGTTTGGATATCTTCTCCAGCACCGCCTTGGATACTTTCGGAACCGGGATGTCCATTCCTTTCTGCACGATCGGGCCGTAACTTGGTTCTAAATTCAATCCACTCGTATCTGGTTGTTCCTCGTTCTCAATAGAGTTGTCCCCGATGTAAACCGGATCGCCGTCGCTTTCGTCGTCGTCGGCCAAGGAGTCGAAGCAGGTCACCAGAAATATCTTGCTCAGGTAGTCCGCGTCCGTGATGTCCGGCAGCAGCGTGTTCGTGGACTTCAGGATCACGTGCCCGGAGGTGTTCCTCCTCACCTCGTAGGTGTCGTTGATTATATACTTCAGGCTGGAAAACAGCGCGTTCAGCATCGTCCCGTTGTAGCTCCTGTCCTCGACGCCCACGTTTCCTAATAAAGTCGAGAGCGTGATCTTCTCGAACTTGGCTGGGTCCAGGTTCCGCAGGTTGATCTGGCCCACGACGGTCACGTTCTCCAGCCCGCCGTACACGGAGTCGAAGACCGAGATCAGCAGCTTCTGGGCCATGTCGGCCGTGGCGCTGCAGCTGATGCTGGCGTTGACCACGATCAGCGTGTTCTTCAGAGAGCTGTATCTGCTCACGATGGCCAGAGAGTACACCGAGGAGCAGGTCGAGTTTCCGATTTTCTCAATAAGCGCCATTTTGATGGCGTTGATGATGGAGGTGTCGACCTCCGAGGCGGTTCCGTTGATGTCCATTCCGGCGTTTTGCCAGTTGGAAAAATCTATTTCGTCTTCGATTATGCACGGGCTCGTCGGCTGCCATATGCGGCCGGCCGTCATGAAGCCGCAGTCGTCTAGTTGGGCACTCACTATTTGAATAACGGCGAGTATCATTTCTGTGGAGTGTTTCCACAATAATATCGGCAGAAGTGCGCGCGTTGTAGTTGTACCCATTTTCAAAATTCACAAATTTCAAATCTGCTCTAACATAGTTGTAAAAGTTTTTAATATTATTATATAAAACTGGTTAGTGGACAAATCAAAGAGCCACTAATTGAAAGTTAAATCCTTGTAAAACGAAGTAAAAGTCCAATTTGGGGTAAATTGGCCAAAGAAAAAACTGATGACTGTGTTAACAATGAGTGTTGTTGCAACATTACACATATTAAATACTTTGGGCCAACATCATGAAGTACAACTTCTGCCTGAACTGATGAAGTCGATACTTGGAGACTAAAATGCACGAACAGAGCGAGAAGAGGTAAAAGCTATCTTTGTGATTTACATTGAATCTTTCAATATACAACAATTTAGTCGCAGTATTGAAGCTGCCGACAATCACGAATAATTTCTAGCCAATTCGATTACTTCTAAATTAGAAGTTCTAATTCGTACTTTGTTTAAATTGTAAATAGTATTTTGGTTTCAATCCGAATTGTTCACTGTGGAGTCAAAGTTAATGTCAATTTTATAAATTAATAGCGCTCAAACTGATACTCGTTATCATGCCGACAATCACGAATTAATTTCTATTATTTGTTAACCTATCAAACAAGAATTTAATTGTGTTTACAAATTAGAGAAAAATCTATCTGATTTAACGATGATACTAATGAAAACAAACCATAATTCTGCTATTATTATGTTGATACCGTATCGTAATCATCATTTATTTCAACAGTTATTACATGTTTGGTTGTTCAAATCATCTACTTTAACATAACAAACTTATCTTTCTGGTATCCAAAATTGAAAGCATCATTGGATTCGTACTAAATATAATTTAATTAAAATTTAATTTTAGTTAACTGACTTGATTATAATTATTGTAAAATATGTTTTTTCTCGTATATTTCCTTCTCAGGAACGCGAACGTTTATCTTTACACTTCCTAAGCTCCTGCTCTTGATGAAAATTAATATACTACATTGTTATTTCGCTTATATGGGAGTTCCATCATGCAAAACTCTCTTATAAGCAAGTGAGTAAGACCATTCAATTTAACGCCAGTTTTTGACCATTCAAATTCGACTTTTTGCTTATATTATCTTATATTATATTATAAGGGAGTTGAAATAGGTAACTCCCTTATAAGCAAATATGCTACAAGCAAGGTTATGTTGTAATGTTTGAAATACAAAATCTATAATATCTTTTATATTGTGATAATGTATTCATATTTCCTCATTCTTAAATATAGATAAATCTAATACAAATGAAAAGAAGTAAATAACCACTAATAGCGAACAATATCGGTTTTTTACCAACCCTGTTAAATCCATAATTATTCTTACAATATCTACTACTTTGAACGAAGATAAATCTAATACTAATAAAAAATAATATCATAAAACAATTAAAGTTTATTCATATTTCCTTATTCTCAAATGACCATCGTCTCCAGCTTTCCGGCGAGTCTCTTCTTGGCCACCTTTTCGCCGCTCAGTTGTGCGGCCCGTTGTCCGACCGGCTTCTTCGGCTTCTCTTGCTGCTTCTTCACCTCTATCTTCACGCTGCCAGAGCTGCGGCTGGACCCGCTTTCTCTTCCAGTTGGACCAGATGTGGAGCTTCTGGCGGAGCTCTTTTTGTGTCCGCTGGAGGAGTTTGAGGTGTTGAGGGGGTCAGTGTATTCTACGTTTTTCTCCTTTAGAGCGGTTCTTGATATAGGGGTGTTCTCGAGGGCTTCAATTTTCATGCCTATCTTTTTAACCGTTCTGGACACGTTTATGTTCTGTTTTTAAGCGTTTACTTTCTGATCTAAGTGCCTTGCGAAGTACATCGTGTTCCTATTTATGTTGTTCTTGGTCTTCTCTCTTCCCAATTATTTTCTCTTCCTCTGGTAAATGATGGCGAAGATGATGATAACAGTTACTACAATGAAGCCGACCCCGAAGAAGATGATGTAGAGCCAGTTCTCTGATTGTAACTAGGAAGCTAGACACTGGCCGTTCGCCTCTTTATATCCAGCCGGACAGGCCTTCAGGCACACCTGGCTGTACTGAACAGAACCTGCAGGACAGGACTCCACGCAGAGCCCGGACGCCGCGTCGAAGACCTGGCCGCCGCAGCTGGGGTAGCAGAAGGTCTTTCCGTCCAGCTGGAGGTACTGGTCGTCCTTCCCGCACTCCTCTGCGCAGAAGGCCTCGGTCCCGCTCTGGCGGTAGAAGACGCACTCGGACGCGCACTCGCTTCCGGACACGAAGAGGCCCAGGGCGGCGCAGGAAGGCACGCAGGTGTTCATCTCGGACCCGCGGTGCAGGAACTGGCCCTCTTTGCAGGCCTCCACGCACACCAGCTTGCCCAGGTTCGCGTCGAAGGAAGCCAGCTCGCAGCCATCCGCGCAGGTCGGCGGCTCGGTGGAGACGTCCAGCACGGAGCAGTTGCGGCAGGCCTGGTCCTTATCCGCGAAGAAGTCCGGAGAGCCGGTGAGGGCCCTGCAGGACTCCGCGCACTGGGAGTGGCTCTGGTTTAGAATGGTGACGAGGACCTTGGCCTTCGGGCTCGGACAGGCCGGGACGCACTTCAGCTCGAAAGCGGAGGCGCTCTGGTTCTGGGCCTCCTTCGCGAAGATCCCGGCCTGGCAAGAATCCTGGCAGGTCTTCCCGTCTTCGGAGAGGAACTGGAGGTGTTCGAGGCAGTTGGACACGCACTCCTGCTTCTGGAAGACCTTCTCCTCTTTCTCGCACTCTTCGGTCTGGCAGATGTAGGAGGTTCTGGGTTCGTTCGACTTCCTGTAGAACCTGCAGTGCTCCTCGTCTCCCTTGTCCTCGCAGTAGAGCGGGCCCGGGAGTCGGTCGAAGAACTTGCACGAGTCCACTGGCACGCAGGTGAAGTTTCTGGTGGAGACCTGGCCTTCTGGGCACTGGTCCATGCAGCGCAGGGAGACGGCGTTCACCTTCAGGTCCACCGTCTGCCTCGAGGCCTCGCACGCCGGGGTCGTCTGGCACTGGCCCTGGAGCGTCGCCTTCTCTTTGTCTTCTAGCGTGCCTCTCTTGAAGACCATCCTGTAGAAGCCCTCTTTCTCTTCGTGGTTCACTATAACTTTCTGGCAGGCCTTCACGCAGTACAGCCCGGATTCGTCTATCAGCAAGCCGGAAGGGCACTTCTCCACGCACTCGCCGCCCAGGTCCAGCAGGTCCAGGTCTCCGCAGGCCCGGACGCACTGCCAGTTCGTCTTGGTCTCGTTATTTACGTTCCAGCTGCGGACCACGTGCTTGGGCGTGTCCCCGGAGCAGTCCGCCTCGCAGATCTTCGGCCTGTCGTCGCGCGGGTTCCCGACCGTGTAGAAGGCGCAGAACTTCTGGCAGCGCTGGGTGGCCCGCGAGATGTAGGTGCCTCCGTCGTACACGTCGGACTTGCAGGGGTTGCAGGAGCCGTACCTCTCTTGTTTGTAGAACGGCAGGGGACACGAGTCCGTGCAGGTCCCGTTGTTGTTCACGAGTCCGTTTCCGCAGATCGGCTCGCAAACTAGTAAAGTTCCAACAAATTAGTGGATGGCGGCCTCGGCGTAGCTTATTTAGCTGAACTCGTCATACTCTTCTGTCGAGGTCGTGCAGTCCTCTTTGTTGGGCTTGTAGTCCGGGGAGTTGAGGCAGGTCCCGTTCATGAACTCCACTCCGGAGCAGTTCCAGGTGAACTCGTTCGTGAGGAGGCGTTAATCTCCTACTTGGACCATCACTTGATTAAATCCAACCAGTTCAGGTTTATTGTCAGCACATTTTGAGAACAGCTCAAACTTGTGCAAAGGGTGTCCGGTTAGATTTACGAAGAATTGATTAGGTGGACAAGAAGTTGGTTCAAGGCACTCAGTTCCGGTGTCAATTAAACCAAACGGACACTTTTTGAACCATCCATTTCTGAACTTCTTCAAACCAGTGACGTCTTCTTTACAACCATTTTAGGTAGCTTTCAAAGGACCGCAAAATACACATTCGAACGAATCATTACTCTCCACATATCCTTGTTATATTGGACAATCTATCACACAATGTGTAATTTACTGGATTTTATAGTAATTGTATTGTGTTGGACATGAGTTTCCACAAACGAGTTTATATCTAAACTGATCATTTTCACACAAATCGGTGCACGATCTAGTTTTTATATTAAATAATTAACCACTAGTACACTTAATAGTCTAATTTTCTATAACAACTATTATTTTTGTTTTCGTCTGATATGTTTGATAATCTTGAGATTAAGGATTAATATAACTCTGAGGTTTTCCATCAGAACTATAATAAATTAAACTAAACCCCCTAGTTTCATTGTTAAAATCATTCGCTTGTATTAATGATTTTTGATAATAATCGTCTGCAGCGTTTGAGTTGTTTTCGTAGTCGAAGCCGATGACGATTGGAATCTGGTAACTCGAATCTGTAAGCGGATCAACAACGGATACATTTATTCTGGGGAGTTTGGATATCTTATCCAGCACCGCCTTGGAGACTTTCGGAACCGGGATGTCCATTCCTTTCTGCACGATCGGGCCGTAACTTGGTTCTAAATTCAATCCACTTGTGTCTGGCTGTTCCTCGTTCTCGACCGAGTTGTCCCCGATGTAGGTGGTGTTTTCATTATTTTCAAAGTCTTCATCATTGTTCAATGAGTCAAAGCAAGTGACCAGTTATATTTTATTTAAGTATTCCGCGTCTATAATATCTTATTTTCCTGCAATAATTGATTTCAATATCACATGCCCAGAGGTATTACGCATAATCTCATAACTATCATTTATTATGTACTTTAAGTTGGAATACAAAGCGCTGAGCATCGATCCGTTATAAGTTCTGTCATTTACATTCACATTTCCAAGCATGGTTGATAAAGTAATTTATTAGTACATTGAAAAGTCGAGGTTTTTCAGGTGAATTTGACCAACAACGGTCACGTTATGTAGTTCGCCTTAAACGGAATCAAAAACTGATATGAGCAAATGCGTTTTATTAACTGCTAATGCGTTAATTGAAGCATTAACTACAAATAGTGCGTTTTATAAAGACCCATCTTCTTATATAATCGCTAATTAAAACAATCTTTCAGTTACACCAGGCACTGAATTTTTCTGCTCAGCAAAGTTTACGGCATTTATGATTGACATGTCCATGTCAGTTGAGTTCCCACTGATGTTCATCCCGGCGTTATTCCAAGTTGAGAAATCAAAATTCTCTTCAATAAAACAAGGCATTACCGGTTGCCACACACGACCTCTCAACATAAAACCACAGTCGCTTAATTAATCACTCAAAATTTAAGAAATTAATAGCATCATTTTCGTGGAGTGAATATCGTAAAATTATACAAATTTTATTGTTATACACTAAATTTCATTTGCTTTTATATTTAAATTATAATTTGTGAATGATGATCAGAGAAAAAGGGTGACCAGTATAGACGTAATTTACGGTGTGATGTCTTTAATTTGTGAATTATATACTAGTATATGGGAATGGTATAAACAAGATTGAATTAATGTATCATGACCTAGTTACGATCATAATACCTAGTATATTTACGTCATTATAATGTTATAACGTCGTCCTATTATTAATTAAAATAATATTTATGTTCATTTAATAATATTACAATTAGTTAGATACTCAAACTTATAAATAATGAATACATTGATATAAAATGACTCACTTAACTGTAACCTTATCATCAGTACTAAGGCTCAATTTAATCATTCCATCTTCATCTCATAAATCATGACAATCTACAAATCCAAACTTAGTTACACAATAACGCTACATCAAACTAATCTCAATATCATACCTCATCTTCTAGGACTGTCACTCTGAATAGCCTCCTCAGACAACCTAAGTTAGTTCGGCACTTGAACTAACATTATTGACCTCGGAAGTTATCTTTGTAACTATCTTTGGGATGGCTGGTATGAATCTTGGGACTAGCGTATCAGCTGCAACAATGAATACATTGATATATAATATCATTCGTCGTCACTAAATTGTAATGGCTATCCTTTTGTGTCAATTTTATCATCTGAAAATTCCAAAGGTTTATTTTATACTTTAATTTCAAAAGAATTCATTTTTTATTAATTTATATATTGTTAAGCACAATCTTCAGGCGCTAAAGTTTTGTTATTTTGTTTAGGCATTGTAGATGATGTAGTTGTTTTTAATATAGTGATTTTAGGTTTATTTTCTTTAACTTATTGACTATCAACTTATTTTTCTTTCTGACTGTCATCTTCTGGCTATTTCACCTTCCCTATGATTCTTATTTTAGGTTTAGGTTATTCTGATTTTGATTCCATATCCATTCAATTGATGTGGAACTTACATTTAATAATATTATATTACATATAATAAAATGTGTTCCACTTTAATTTTTCTTTGAAATGAATAATATATAATCTGATGTATAAGAGGTATCTTATGACTAATATAAAATATGGAAACGCAATTCGTTAGTTTTGTACGATTTATGTGTTACTCATGTTTTATTTTTCCCTTCGCTAACAATTGATTTTTAATTGCTAGCGAAAACAGTTCCTAATAAATTTTAAGCTTTAGTTGGTTTTGCCATCGGTACAAATTCTCCGAATATTGCTGCTAGGGAGCCGAACTATATGTTGGTGAAGTAGCTTGTTCTTCCATCAGTTTTCACGCCACAGCCTGCAGATACTATTTCTGCTTCCTCTGAGGGTATATTAGCAGGCGGTTATAACATTCTTTCAAACAATGAGTAGTACGGTCATTTGATTGATTTGTATCAGTTAAAGCAGGAGTCTGAGCCGAATTGCATTGCGTTTTGTCCATCGGACACTGATTTGGTGGCTGTGTTGACAGATTCGTCTCTTCGGTTGTTTGATTTGCAGTCTGCGTTGATGAAGACGCCCAATGATTCTCCTGCCTTTTTCGATTTCCAGGACGATGATGGTGGTTTCTGCCTGTGTTTTTCCGGTTCAATTCTGGTGCATGGTGGCAGCAGTGCGATTCGTGTGTTTGACGTGAAGCAAAGGCAGAAAATAGCTGAGGTGCGGATTGACTCGATAATTAATCAAGTGGTGTTCAGCCCCTTTTACAAGGATACCATAGCGGCTGTGACTGATGATGGCGAGCTGCTCCTCATTGACGCCTTGCGCGGAATAGTCTTGAAGAGGGAGCTTTTGGGCAACATAATCCAGAATTTTACTCCAACCTCGATCGCATTCTCTCAGTTCAACGAGAAAATCATCGCCCTTGCCAGCGATCAGGGAGTGGTTGTAATATTCGACATTTCCACTTTTAAAATAATTTTACAGAAGCAAATTCATTAGAAAGCGATTTTCCAGCTCAAATTCAGCCCGTTCTACGAGAACTTATTAATGACCGGTTCGGAGGACTCCAAAATCATTTTAAGTAACGCGTTCAATTTGGATTAATATTTTGTTCACCAGGGGCACACGATGGCGATCAGCGATTGCAAGTTCCACCCGCTGATTCCGAATTTGATCGGGAGCGTTGCAGAAGACAACTCGTTGTAGTTTTGGTGGCCAACGGAGGGCGCGTTCAAGTGAAATTTCTGTCTAATGCTAATAATAATTTTAGATTTTTAATAGATGCAGAAGGTTTAATGTTGTTTACTCATACAGTAATATTATAACTCTTGTTTATGGTGTCGTTTGCATTTAAACTTATTAGGTCAGAAAGTTATTATTTCAGCCGCTTAATTAAAGTATTTTGGTATGATATTAGTTTATTTACATATGATGGAGTGATTAAATTGCTTCTTTAAGCATGAATCCAAGACAAAAGTAGGTTTTCTATTAAAATTTCACTTTTATACAAAATAAAATTTATTAACATTACAATCTGGTTAGTGATATTATTGTGAATATAGCACACATTTTTTATTTTAATAAGTCGTTTTTGTAATTATATGTTATAATTCCATTTCGGTGAATTAAGCAATCCAGTTAATCATGGTTCTTCGCGTCAAATTTTAGTATAGTTTATGTATATGTATATATATTCATTTCACTTCCTCGAGACGGCACAAACAGACTTCATTGAGACTTTCGAAAGCAAAACATTGGCTCTCGCACGCCAGTGTTTCCACTTTCAAACGGGTTTAGTATGTATATATATATATATATAAACTGAACCTACGAAGAATATAGAAGAAAAGGCGCCTAACAAAACGAAGCCTAAGGACGCCAAAAAGCCCAGTCTAAAAGTCACAAGACCACTAAAAAGCCCCAATCTTATTTCGACGTTATCTTATTTCATTAATCTACGTTAGAGTTCTGAATGAACTGCACCCAACTGAGAGTATTTTGTTGTAGAATTTTAGCTCGTCTGTTGTTGGAACTTTTTAGTTTGATAAGTTATAGTATGAAAAATTTTTGTGTTGCTTAAGTGTATCTGCATTTGTAATTTTGTTAAAGACAAAATGCAAGTAACTTAAAGTTAATTTCGACAAAGGAGATACGTCAATTATACAAGCATTATACGCATAAATTTCTTCTAGTTTATTTAAACAAACAGTTCAAACGGTAGATTTTTTGTAAAGCTGACATTTGAGATATACAAATGCCTTAAAATCAATTTTAATATTGCATACGTTACATCAATCAAATTAGCTAGAAATAATACTATAGTTATAAACTGACTTAATATACTTAAAACTCAGTTTTGGACCATACAGATAATATATTAAGGCTTAAGTCTGGTTTGAGCTCATTTGAGAGATGGAAAGGTGAGATGGTAAATCACTATACGTCGGTATAAATGCTATAACAAAGAAAAACGCAAAAGAGATATGATATAAAACTAAAACCTCACATGCAGCAACACGAACTATTTTTTGCCGTTTTTTCACCAGTTTTATCCTCTTGCGCGTGCAAAACAACGTTCTTCATCAAGTTATCTATTCCTTTGCCCGTTTTGCAGGATGTTTAGAAGTATTGCAGATTATTCTGGCTTAGAAAATACTGAATGTCAACCTGATTAACCCGTTATTTTAAGTCAATCATATTTCCCACTATGATAACTGGGGTTTGGCTCGTTTTGCGAACTTGCTCGTACCACCACTTTGCTCTTTCGAAAGAATACGTATGCACAATTTCAAAAACGATTATGATCAAAGCTGCCTTCTTGTAGTACATTGGCGTGATAGCCGCGTATTTCTCTTATCCTGCAGTGTCCCATATTTCAATTTACCTCCCTTCATAAGTAAAATTTGCACAAGAAGCAGACAAAGAAGTAGTAGATATTTGATCAAAATCTGAACTAATGAACTGTCTCATCAGCGACGATTTACCAACAGCAGTGTCACCCAACAAAACTACTTTCTATTTCATTGGTGTGAATATATATATATTAACTAAAAAACAATGTATAATTATATGTATACTTAAAATTTAATAAATAAATAAAAATGAAGAGTATTAAACACATCATGAGTATATACTAGTAACTCCTTTATTACATAACCTAGTATATAATGCTTATATACTAGGTTATGTTTATATTAGACCATCTGCAGATTTGAAAAACATGTGCATGTTCGTGTCTATGTGCACTTTATTTTAACTATACATTTATTATAAGCGTAGTTTTTTAAATGATATATATATATATATATATATATATATATATATATATATATATATATATATATATATCGGCTCACTCTTTTGGTACATCTCAAAAACATCCACTCAATAATCAATTACTTCAATCACAAGAAACATTAAAAAATGATGTATTCATTTTAACGCGTTCTTTACTCCTGTACATAAAGGACTCTATATTTTCAGTGTTAATTATTTGAGATGTCATCAAATTATATCAATTCAGAAATGATAGTATTGTTTTATACTTTATCGTGTTATTACTGTGTTATTAATATTTATATGTTGTTTTAAATGATAATATCATTTTTACAAGCAATAGATACACATAATAAAAATCTAATCCGACAAAAATCTAATCCGACAACTAACTTAATATTCATAAATATCAAATGCCAGTAAAACAATTATTTTAGCAATGCCAACACAACGAGTGTTAAAGATGATGAAAATTCCTTAATTAAGTTTATTTCGGTAGCAGACTCGGTTCAGGAGCATGATTAAAAGAACCAAAAATATTTCACAACAGATTTGTTTCACAAACACTCAGGTCTACTCCTTCAAGTTAATTGCAAATAACAGGCATATCAACGCCAATACTATTAATACAAGCACCAACGCACTTTTTCATTATTTTTGGTGTAAACGAAACACCTGTGAAAGTAATGGACAACGTTTTAATATTTCCTTGCTATGTGTGTCCAAATATAGTAAAACATTTATCTTATAATTCTTCTGATACGGAAAATGATGATTAAATAATTGCTAAAGTTGATTGTTAAAGAGCTCCCACACACAAGCCTGAGAATTAGTGCCCGCTCAAGGTATTTTGAGTAATTTCTATGAATGTTGCTATAATTTACTGCCCAATGAGACTTGAATTCAAAATAAGGCCGCCAACAAAACCCCCATTTCCGTTTTCAGATTCAATGGTGGTATTTGACATGGTTAATTTTTATATATTAATTGAAGATGAATTCGCGTTCGATATGACTCCAACATTGTGATCGGCGATGAAATCTATCAGATTAACCTGGATTTGCGTGAGTGAGCAGTGCGAATTATTTTATTGGCCAATTATTCCAACATTCAAAGTTCCGTTTACATCCGTATAGTTAAAACTTGAATTTTAAATTTAAACAGTTGAGTTTTAAATTAATGAAACAACGAGACCAACATTTTGAGTTCCGTTTATCGTGCTGTCGTTCATGGAGAGATTTGAAACGGAAAGAGAAGAATTTTAGCATATGGCCAGAACGCCCACCATGTCTTCGTTTATGTTCTGGAGCTCCAGTTATTGAATGATCCCCTGCAAAATACTAATGGTGCTGTTGGTGGAGTTTCCGATCACGCCTCCGCCGTACTGCGAGACCTCGTCGTTGAGCATCAAGCTGGAGTCGGTTATCTTGAAGTTCTGGATGGAGACGTTACTAGAAACGGCGTTTCCTACAATCAACCCGCAGTTCGTGCCGAAGTTGATCGCGCCATCTTTTACTACGTTGTTGTTAATAGAAACGTAGCCAGACTAGCACTAGCCGACGAAGATGCCCCCGAAGCCGGCAGCGACCAGCAGCACCTCCTCGATGTTAACTCTGTCGAACTTCACCAGTGTCGGAGCTAAAGATAAACCCACAAGTACGGACGGACTGTCGAAGCCGATGTCCAACAGGTCTGGATGCTTGTACTGCTTCACGTTGATGTTGGTAAAGGAGCAGTTTATCAGCTGGTTTTAAATTTGGCCGATGAAGCCCATCTAGCAGCCAACGATTTGACTCGTGATCTGAACATCAAGATTAATATTCTTGATCTCAACCTGCCCGTTGACGAATCCAATGCACCCGAAGAGTTTGACAGTGGAGAACTTGCAGCTCATTTGGACGCAAATCTTACTGAGGATGAATTAAGAAGATGGCGCGGTCGAGGCGACAATGATACCTGAGTTATTAACGTAGCTCACGTTTACGTCCAAGTGCTGTATTATAGTTAGATTCGTCAGAGTCGCGGTCGAAGTAGTAGACAACAGGTAGATAAGGCCTCCGTACTAAAAGGCGGCTGAAATGGATGTTGCCATCGTAGATATCTTCTGTTGGTTGCCGGCTGCCCCATAAGATAAATATAGCCTTGCTATTCTAATTTTACTATTTACCACGTTTACGAATAAAAATGAAGATTGATTTGCAATTAAATACAACGAAGGATTTATTTGGACATACATTATATTAACGCCGTCTGAATTTGATACAGCAACAGCTCCCAGACACGAGTAAGTCGGAGAAGAATAGCTACCAATCACTTTGTAGAACTTTAGATCCAAAGTTGAGGTGATGGTCTAAATAAGGGCAAATCTGCTTGAACCCGTACCCGCTATTATAGAGTTCAGCTTCACGTTGCTAATCTTGGTGGGCTTGTTAACGAGAGTTTACAAATAGTTAAAAGAATTGGTGTGTTCGGACTGTAATTAAATGAGTATCATATTGTAGTAAAGCCCGAAATTAGTACTAAATAACGAACCAGGACAACTAATTTGGATATTACTAGTGCTCAATACCTTCAGCTTGTAAAACTGAGTTACCTATGAATCGAACAAACTGAAGCTGGAAGCCGAAGCCGTTGTAAACCCGTCTGCGAAAATTATAGTGGTATCCGATAGAACTAGGCTTGCAAATACACTTACACCGTTCATCATAGAAGCCGTTTGAGTTGTGGACATTACGGATACAATCAATGGTTCAAGTGGTTGGACACTGAATGATGTTTCACATATTGGTTCTATCGGATTCAAATCCATATTTCCAGTTAATCTAAATATACCGTTGAGACACCCACTAACTACATTCAAATTATTAATGATGTTAGATAACGTAATAGTTGGGTTATTGTATACCTAGTAAAATAACTAAGATAATTAGCTGTGCACGGCTCCAAGCAGATTCACCCGAACCACTTCGATAGCTCCGTAGGCGTACAAGGCGATGACTCCGATCTGGTCTCCGTCAATATCCACGAGCAGGCTGGAGTCCTTAATCGACAGGGCCATGGCGGTGTTAACCAGTCCGGCGGTCTCCAGAGAGGTGCTGTTGAACTCCAGCTGGCAGTTGAAGATCTTCAGGTCGCCCTTCCCGCTCACGAGAGAAGACTACATGATGGAGTCGTTCACGTTCACCTTGAACTGGCACTCGATGAATACCGCCTGCGAGGAGATATGCTGAATCGCAAAGCCCTGAAGGTTCGGGTCGCTGGCCACTTTTAGATCCAAGTTGATGTTTCGGAACTGCTTCCCGCCGGTGAAGATGACGCCGAAGAAGGGGATGTCCATCTGGAAGTTGATCTGACCCTGGTGCTGCACCACGCTCTCTCCGCGGAAACAGTAGCAAATAGACATGCATTTTGTACTATTTGTACTAGAAAAACCCTTAAAATAGTACACTTTTGCACTTTAGTGTACATTTCATGTAAACACATAGTGTACTAACTTATTTGAATAAATAGTACATTAATATAAATAATAAGATGTGAAAGTAATAATATATAATAATTAATGATTTATTAGACTGTATAATGTTTTCACTCTAATATTAAAATCTATATGTTCTATCTCTCTTGAATATACATCGACACTAGGCTCTAAAGTTAAAGCAAATATGTCAAAAGCATATTTAATTGTATATATAATTTTATTATTTTATCATATCACTCCCACCTGTTATTGCACCACTGTAACTTTCTTTTTAGCTTCTTTAAATTATATCCAGGTAAAATTACTATATTTCACGTAAAGTAAATTTTCAATAGTTGAAGGTAACAATTAGGAACGCTAATAGTGTATTTATCTTCTCATATGACTGTTAATTCTTTCCATTATTCTACACATATAAGAAGTTTGTTTACATATCCTTGCGTATTGGGTATTTAGTGGAAATTACAAATCTTCCGTGAAGAGTGCTTTATTCTTGTATTCCCAAATACAAATTTCATCCATATGCAATCCGAAACTTAAGTTTAAACGAACTATTAAGTTTCTTAACTCGACCAAAGTTACTTACGTATCGTGTTACAGCACAAGTTGCAACTTGGCGATATCATAATGCAATTAGAAATGCTTTTTCCCTCTTTCTACAAGAATTGTTAGCATTTCATTTGCATAGCTATTATTTAGTTCGTATAAATCATCTTTTAACCAATCCATTACGATCTCTTTTAATATCAATTAGTGATTTGCGAGGCCCTTCCATAGATGTGAAGTGGACATATTCTATAAACACAAACATCAAAATACATCATATAACACACATTCATAAATAAATTATTTTTTCACTTCTATAAACATCTATCTGTACTAGAATATTGCCTAAAATAGTACAGATGTCTGTAATTGTACTGAAAAATTGCACTATTGTACTTTGGTTTTAAAATAGTACAAAGTTAGTACAAATAGTACAAAATGCACGTCTAGTAGCAAACGGCCGTGTTGTCGACGAACAGCTTGTTGCTGCACGGGTTAGACGCTTGCTTCAAAGACGGCATCGAGTAGTATATTGTCTACGTTTTTATAGTAGTCAATGTGATTGGTATGAATAATAAGATTTAAATTATATTATTGAATGACATTTGAAGTGAATATTTAACAAAGTATTTCATAAAATAGTTGAACAACTTAGTTTATTTCTGAAATAATCAATAAATATAGTAGATATTTAAAGATTTCATTCTTAAAGATTTCATCTTTCCAGTTACAAAATAAGCTCAGCCCGTCATTTATGCTCACTCAGTAAAGACCCAACAGGGCTAACTAATATATATATTATATTATATGCATGTACTATATATGCATATTCTGTTATCACATGATATTTGATTAACAAACCTTGGTCAAATCGATTCCGTTTAGATCATCTTCAGAACAAAAAATAGGCATTTCAAAAGCAACGTTATTTATACATGTGCCAACACACTTTTTGAATATCTGTGAAGTGAATGTAACACTTGTGAAAGATATGGTCAATGTCTTAACAATTCCTTTTTATGTTTGTCCAAATATGGTAAAACACCTTTCATCTAGAGCATTAGATACAGAAAATGCTGAGTTAGTTAAAGATAATCTTGATTAACGAAGTGCTCCAATACAAATTCCCGAATACTATTTGTCGTTTGTATTAGATTATTTAATTTCGGAATTAAAAACAGTGATCTATGTTCCAGTTAATGTTGAGTTATAAATTAGACCACTAACGAAACCTCCGTATCCACCCTTTGATTATAATGATGTATTTAGCACATTTAATTACAATATATTTATTTATGATGTATTTATATTAGCTATTGTTCCAATGATTTCCTAAGCCATAAAAATCGTAAAATTAACGAAGATATTAGAAAGAGAGCAAGAGTTAGAGTGATTTAATAAGCTGATGATTCCAATATTCTACACACCAGTTATTATTAAGTTGCTCATATTAACATGTAAAAGAGATATTGTTGTATTCTGAACTAATGAAACTATAATACCAACATTTTGAGTTCCGTTTATCGTGCTGTCGTTCATGGAGAGATTTGAAACGGAGAGAGAAGAATTTTAGCAGATGGCCAGAACGCCCGCCATGTCTTCGTTTATGTTCTGGAGCTCCAGTTATTGAATGATCCCCTGCAAAATACTAATGGTGCTGTTGGTGGAGTTTCCGATCACGCCTCCGCCGTACTGCGAGACCTCGTCGTTGAGCATCAAGCTGGAGTCGGTTATCTTGAAGTTCTGGATGGAGACGTTACTAGAAACGGCGTTTCCTACAATCAACCCGCAGTTCGTGCCGAAGTTGATCGCGCCATCTTTTACTACGCTGTTGTTAATAGAAACGTAGCCAGACTAGCACTAGCCGACGAAGATGCCCCCAAAGCCGGCAGCGACCAGCAGCACCTCCTCGATGTTAACTCTGTCGAACTTCACCAGTGTCGGAGCTAAAGATAAACCCACAAGTACGGACGGACTGTCGAAGCCGATGTCCAACAGGTCTGGATGCTTGTACTGCTTCACGTTGATGTTGGTAAAGGAGCAGTTTATCAGCTGGTTTTAAATTTGGCCGATGAAGCCCATCTAGCAGCCAACGATTTGACTCGTGATCTGAACATCAAGATTAATATTCTTGATCTCAACCTGCCCGTTGACGAATCCAATGCACCCGAAGAGTTTGACAGTGGAGAACTTGCAGCTCATTTGGACGCAAATCTTACTGAGGATGAATTAAGAAGATGGCGCGGTCGAGGCGACAATGATACCTGAGTTATTAACGTAGCTCACGTTTACGTCCAAGTGCTGTATTATAGTTAGATTCGTCAGAGTCGCGGTCGAAGTAGTAGACAACAGGTAGATAAGGCCTCCGTACTAAAAGGCGGCTGAAATGGATGTTGCCATCGTAGATATCTTCTGTTGGTTGCCGGCTGCCCCATAAGATAAATATAGCCTTGCTATTCTAATTTTACTATTTACCACGTTTACGAATAAAAATGAAGATTGATTTGCAATTAAATACAACGAAGGATTTATTTGGACATACATTATATTAACGCCGTCTGAATTTGATACAGCAACAGCTCCCAGACACGAGTAAGTCGGAGAAGAATAGCTACCAATCACTTTGTAGAACTTTAGATCCAAAGTTGAGGTGATGGTCTAAATAAGGGCAAATCTGCTTGAACCCGTACCCGCTATTATAGAGTTCAGCTTCACGTTGCTAATCTTGGTGGGCTTGTTAACGAGAGTTTACAAATAGTTAAAAGAATTGGTGTGTTCGGACTGTAATTAAATGAGTATCATATTGTAGTAAAGCCCGAAATTAGTACTAAATAACGAACCAGGACAACTAATTTGGATATTACTAGTGCTCAATACCTTCAGCTTGTAAAACTGAGTTACCTATGAATCGAACAAACTGAAGCTGGAAGCCGAAGCCGTTGTAAACCCGTCTGCGAAAATTATAGTGGTATCCGATAGAACTAGGCTTGCAAATACACTTACACCGTTCATCATAGAAGCCGTTTGAGTTGTGGACATTACGGATACAATCAATGGTTCAAGTGGTTGGACACTGAATGATGTTTCACATATTGGTTCTATCGGATTCAAATCCATATTTCCAGTTAATCTAAATATACCGTTGAGACACCCACTAACTACATTCAAATTATTAATGATGTTAGATAACGTAATAGTTGGGTTATTGTATACCTAGTAAAATAACTAAGATAATTAGCTGTGCACGGCTCCAAGCAGATTCACCCGAACCACTTCGATGGCTCCGTAGGCGTACAAGGCGATGACTCCGATCTGGTCTCCGTCAATGTCCACGAGCAGGCTGGAGTCCTTGATCGACAGGGCCATGGCGGTGTTAACCAGTCCGGCGGTCTCCAGAGAGGTGCTGTTGAACTCCAGCTGGCAGTTGAAGATCTTCAGGTCGCCCTTCCCGCTCACGAGAGAAGACTACATGATGGAGTCGTTCACGTTCACCTTGAACTGGCACTCGATGAATACCGCCTGCGAGGAGATATGCTGAATCGCAAAGCCCTGAAGGTTCGGGTCGCTGGCCACGTTCAGGTTCAAGTTGATGTTTCGGAACTGCTTCCCGCCGGTGAAGATGACGCCGAAGAAGGGGATGTCCATCTGGAAGTTGATCTGACCCTGGTGCTGCACCACGCTCTCTCCGCGGAAACAGTAGCAAACGGCCGTGTTGTCGACGAACAGCTTGTTGCTGCACGGGTTAGACGCTTACTTCAAAGACGGCATCGAGTAGTATATTGTCTACGTTTTTATAGTAGTCAATGTGATTGGTATGAATATAACCATCATGAATATCATTATCTTTGAAGTGTAATTTTTACTAGTTTTTTGATAAAATGAATGAATAATACAATATAGTTATTAAAAAAAATACAGGAATATTTATTGTAAGATTTGAATTTATACATTGGTGTAAATAATGATATTTGTATGTAATTAATAATGGTTTTCAATTGTTTTCAAATTCAAATATATTTTTGGTTTTACTATTTTACTATTTTTATACAAAGATGAAAAGATATGAAAACCATTAGACTGTTGAGTTTTATATGTAATATAATAAATACAATCCATTTAATAATGTTTTCATTTAAAATTAATTATAATTCAATAAATTTACAAATTATGTTCACAGAACCATAGTATCGAGTTTTCCTCCGAGTCTCTTCTTACCAGTTTTATCGTTTTTGATGGCGGAGATTAATTGTTGGCTTGGGGCTTTGCGTTTACCGACGCCTTCGACCATTTTTCCTTGTGGTTTTTTGATGGCGATTTTGACGCTGCTTCCGCTTCCGCTGTCTCTTCCTGAGTTGGAGCTTCTGTTGGAGGAGGATTCTTTGGTGCTGCTCTGGTCCTTTGAGCTGTTCTTTTTAATTCCGGATGAGCCCGAACCGGAGGTGTTGAGGACGTCGTCGGTGTAATTCATCATCTCAACCGTTTTCGCTTATTTTGGTGACGTTTTTGACTTTGATCTGTCGATCATTTCAACGTTCATACCGATTTTCTTGACCGTTCTTTGGATGGAGGTTTGTTACTTGGTGAGGTTTACCTTGTTGTCCAGGTGACGGGCGAAGTACATGGTGTTCTTGTTGAGTCTGTTCTCCGTTTTGAGCTTGGTTTGCTGACGTCTCTTCTTGCTGGCCATGATGGCGATAATGATGATTACGGAGATGACCACCACTGCGATGCCGATGAAGACGATGTACAACCAGTTTTGAACCTTGTTCGAGCTCACAATGCAGAATCCGTTCGCCGGGGCGTAACCCTGTGGGCACTTGTCCAAGCAGAGGTAGTAATAGGAATATTGGCCGTTGGGGCACTTTTATACGCACGTGTTCGTAGATGGGTCGTAGGACTTGTATCCTGGGCATACGTCGTAACAGTACGTTTTCCCGTCGTCGAGTCTTACGTAATTGTCCTCGTCCTTGCATATATCGCAGTATGACTCGTTGAACATCTTCTTGTAGAATACGCACTCGGCAACACAAGTTAAATTATCGCTGGAAACGCTCATGTTGAGAGCTAGGCACGAGCTAACGCAAGTTTGAACGCTGTCGTTGTTATAAAGGTAGGTTCCTTCTGGGCACACGTCAACACAGATGAATTTATTAAGCTGAGGACTGAATTGAGTAAGCGTGCAGTTATTGACACACATTGGTGGCTCGAAAGATACATTGAGATATATGCAGTTGGCGCATGTTTGATCGGCTTGAACGAATAATTCTTTTTTATCTGCTCCATAGATGGCTTGACAAGTGTCTTCGCACTGCTATAAATCTTAATCGAATATTGACATAT
The DNA here is from genome assembly GCA_963988835.1 of Hexamita inflata. NCBI lineage: Eukaryota > Fornicata > Diplomonadida > Hexamitidae > Hexamita > Hexamita inflata. The sequence continues at coordinate 12,626 of CAXDID010000800.1, read as the reverse complement.
TTACCTTGGCTTTTGGAATTGGGCAGCTGTCAACGCACTGATACTCGAATCTAGAAGTGTCATTACTGACCTGAGTTCCGTTTTCGTCCTAGTATACTTTGGAGAAGATTCCAGAAGCGCATGTTTCACCGCATACCTTGCTGTTAAGTTGTTGGTATTATTCGTGAGCTGAGCAGCTAGTAACGCATTCTTGGTTCTAATAGACCTTTTCAGAGTCTTTGCAGTTGTCAATTTGACAAACGTAAACTTTTCTATCAGTGATTAAATCTGTTTTTCTGTAGTATGAACAATGAGTTGAATCGTTTTTCTCTTCACAGAATAATGGTTTCGGTAAACGATCAACGAAGGAGCAGTTGTCAATTGGGACACAGTTGAAGTAACGATCGGAGATGAAACCTGTGTTGCAGGTGTCCATGCATCTGAATGAGATGTTGTTAACTTTGAGATCGATAGTTTGCTGATCGATTTAACATGCTGGAAGAGTTTCGCATTGTCCTTGCCAGAATCCGGTTTCATTAAGCTTTGTTCCGATTTGGCGAACCATTCTATAGAAGCCTTCACGTGGAACGTCATTAACAATGACTTATTAGCAGGCCTTTACACATGTTTTACCATCTTCACCTATGAGATAGCCTGGGTCGCATTGTTCAACGCACTTATCATCTTGGTCAAGCAAGTTAACTGAGTCACAAGTAGCTAAGCATTACCAATTATATGATACTAATTTTCCATCAACTGTTATTGGAGTGGTAAGGTTATGCATCCAACGCTTTGGAAGGGAACCAGAACAGTCTTACTCGCATATTCTAGGGCTTTGATCGAAAGGACTCTTGTTAGCAGAGGTTTTTGTATCAATGGAATAATTAAAGCACTCAACCACACATTTTTTACTTGCTCTATTATAGTAACTACCACCATCATAAATGTCGGATACACATGGGTTACATGAACCGAAACGTTCTTATTTGTATAATGGGATTTCACAATCATCAGAACATTCACCATTACTATTTACTTTTCCATTAATACACATTACTTCGCAAACAATAAGGGCACTGTTATTATAGTTCAAAGCAGCGTCAGAATAGCTGTCGAAAGTGTCTTGCTGTGATGCAACACAATCCTCTTTTGTAGAATCTGCAGAACTTAAGCATGTCCCGTTCATGAATTCAATTCCAGTTTCGCACTTCCAGGTGTATCGATTTGTTAGATCTCTATTTGTTCCATTTTATTACATAACTCGATGAAGTCCAGCAGCATTATATAATCTATCAGAGCAATATGAATATAATTCTAAGTTCTTTTGAAGGCTTAATGGATGGTCGTGTACATCAATAAGCCATAAATTCTACATACAATTAGTTGGTTCAGTACAAGTCTTGTCATCGTCGTGTTTGTCAAGACCTGGAGGACATTCTGAAAAATATCCTTTTTAAAATTACCACATGGATCCCTAATTCCCTAAGCATCCACGCGGTGATGCAAATTCTCCTAGTCCACATTTAATACAATCGGAAGTATTCGCGTTATCTGCAGGATTTACATAACCTAAATGAATTGGACAATCAAAGTAACAGTGAGTTAAAGTTGCGTCTACTATTTAATAAAAGCTATCTGGACATTAAGCGGTGCACATGGCTTGGAACCTGAATTTCCCTTTAGCCATTTCACATGTATCAACACAACTAAGATTTACAACATCAAACATTTTTCCATCGGTACAAATAAGGACTTATTCATCCCAAAGTGCTACTGTTTTTGTTGCTGATACAAAAACTCTAACTTCTGGTTCTTATGGATTGATAAAATCTTATTTAATACCTTTTTTATTGTAATAGAACTCAGCAAGTCCATCCGTTTCGTGTGTGATATCGTTTGTTTTAACAAGTGATCTGGTGTAGAAATCATGGGCTGCGTTTGGATTCTTTTTGTAGTCGAAATTGATTGTGATTGGAACGACATAGCTTGAATCAGTGAGAGCATCAGTGATTGTGATGTTGATTTGTGGGAATTTGCTGATAATTTCTAGCTTTTCTGGGCTAATTTATGGAACAAATATGTCCATTCCAACAGCTTCTGGTGTATCATATGGGTTCTCTAATTCAGTTAAATTAAGTTCGGCTTCAGTAAATGGCTCAGTGCTTATGATTGGGACATCTGGGTACTCGTTGCCGTTTATGTCAAGTAAAGAATCGAAGCAGGTGAGGAGTTTCATTCTGGAGAGTAGTGTTTGGTTCACGATGTTCTGTACTAAGGGATTGATTGACTGGAGAACAACGGACCCGTTTTTGAGTCTCTTAACCTCGTGATTATCATCAATAATAAATCTAAGGGATGAGTTCAGGTTATTCAACATCTAATCAGAGCTAGTTGAGTTGTCTATGAAGCGGTCATCAGTTTGGAGACCAACATTACCAAAGAAACGAGAGAGACGAACCTCTTTGTACTTTTCAATTTGGAAGTTTTTAAGATTTATTTATCCAGTTATGGAGATGTTGCTGAGTTTTCCGAACATTGAGTCGAAGACAGAAATGAGCAAAATATCAGTCGGGTCTTTCTTCTGATCACAATCTATGGTAACATTGAAAATTAGTAAGGCATTTGATATTGAGGCCTCAGAGTCCATCATAGTGAGAGAAAATATACTCGTATTGTTGTTATCGTCGAACTACTTCAGGTTAGAAAGACGATTTACGTTAACTACAGTCATGTCCATATCCGGTGTAGCGACACCATTGATGTTCATACCATAATTCTTCCATTTTCCTAAATCAATTTAATCTTCTATTATGCACGGTTGCATAGGAGACCACATACGACCTTGTGTCATCCATCCGCAATCGGACATCGAATCAGTAAATATTTATGCAATTAATGTAAGCATTCGTTATATGAGGAGTGAAATTGAGGAAATTTAGCTTAAATATTCATAAAACGTATTAGTCATTTGTGATTCTTTTTGTGTTTAAATCACATAAGACAGTAAGTATCAATTCATTCGTTTTAAAGTGTTTAATAAAGTGTAATTACTTTTCTATTGTATTATTGGCTATCTTCTGAGCATATATGGTATACTCAGTTATTTTCTGCTATTTTTTGTAGGGAGATAGAAATTGTATCTTCCATTTGTGAATTAATCGAACCTCAAAAAGTCAATATATTAAAATATCATTTAATATTACTTGTACTTATTTTAAGAGCTAATTCCACTCCAAACTAATAATAGTCGTTTTAAGTTAATGGCGAGTATATACACTGAAAAGTATATACATAATTTTATTTCTTTATCATTATAGTACGTTATCATTATATGTTATTATTAAATTCAAATCTATTTCTATAATATAAATATTGAAAACATAAACAAAGCTTTGCGGAAAGAATACCTCAACACCCTTCAGGATTACCCTGGAGTACCGGCCATTGGTTATGCCATCAACAATTTCACATATCTGACTGATAATGAACTCTTCGACCTAATAAAACACCGATTTTAGGTTTTAAACAAAGAGCTCGACTCGGAAAGCAAGTGTTTGTTATGTGGAAAGAAAATGACCGTTCAACACGAAATCAGATGCAACCGAAACGCCGGAATCAGAACAGTGCGCCATGACTAACCTTCCCTCATCCGACAAACTGGAGAAACCTGATATAGAGTTCCAATACAAAAACGCAACCTATGTCCATGAACAAGGGATGATCATCCTTTAAAATAGCTTTTGGAACTATATATTATATATAATTGGTTCTGAATAAATCAGTAAATTGCCCTGGTCGTTTGGGAGTGAAAATACAATCTACGGATCAAAAATTTACTGATTTATTCAGAACCTCAAATATATAACAAATACCCTCAAAAGCCATTTTAAAGGATATTCAACACATGTGTCCATGATGTCACGTTCGCTGTCGAAGCAAATCGCGTTCAAGGGCAAGATTCTCAAATACGGATACACGTATGGCGATAATCGGGTGATTCCACTCGTTCTTCGTTACAACGGCACTGTGTACGAGAAATCCATGAACATGCAACAACATTCCTGCCAGAGATCACGGACTCCTTCCTAAGCAAACACTGTTGCCTTGCAGTAGCGCGCGCTAAAGAAGAAGCCAAGCTGCATTACACCAGCTTGATCACCAATGCTCAGCATGAAGATACAATTACGACGAAACATGGTAAAAGAGTCCACCACGCCAATGATAGAGGGACAGCCCAATCGCCGCCAGGCAAGAAGGTGCAGCCACAGGAGGCACTAGATCGTGTGGGCTCGTAGGAGCCATCGACAACTGATGACATATGAAAGCTCTTTCCTGGCTTGCGCTCTGTCGAACAATCTTTCACAGTTTTTCATGTCTCGTTGAAGTGATATAATATGATAAAATCAAAAGTTCGGGTAGATGGGTAAAAAGTGTTGCATTAAAGAAATGAGGTTGTGTTTTATGATAGTATAAGTCATACAATGTGTAATGTGTGGGGAGAGGATATTATAAAATTGAAACAATATATTTATTCTAATATCCTGTGTGACGTATATCAAATATATCGAAAAATCACTCATCATTTTCTTTAATTTCTATATGTAATGGGTCGACAAAAGCGATATATTCAACTTACCCTTCAACACGTTCATCCCTTTTTTGATCGGACGGGCTCGGAGTAACCGTCGACAATTGAAGACATGGAACATGAGCGAGTGAGAAATCAATAAATAATATATGTAAGTAATAAACGTCACCAGGTGAATGTGTTAGATATGTGCTCCATGTTAACTTTCTTCATCTCTTTTCCCTTGAGTTTGCTCTCTGGCATCTCGAACTCCTTTATCTTTTTTATTTTCACGTGGTTCTTTTTGTGGCTTGAACTGTTCGTTTCGCCCGAGAGTTGAGAGTTAATTGACGTTCCCAGTTTTGAGTTGTCCGTTTCGTCAATCATTTGCTGCCCGATTTTTATCTTCTGGTTTCTTACAGCGGGTGCCTTCTTCTGCTGAATGCGGCGTGCGTAGTACATGGTGTCCTTTCCAATGCTGTTAGTTTGCTTTGACTTCTTCTGGTTCTTTTTCTTGAGTACATAGAGGATAATTATGGTTGAGAGGACCACGACGAAGAGGACCACGAAGATTACAATGTAGATCCACGTAGAATTCTTCTGAGAGGAGGACACGCATCTGTTATTGTAGATTGTGTAGCCCTTCGGACAGGCTGTTAAGCAAATCTTCATATACTCGTAAAAACCGGTCGGGCACTACTCGTCCACACAACCGGACGGAGCTGATATCTGCGCTCCACAATCTTTGTAACAAATTACCTTGTCGTCAATTACCAACTGCTCATCCGAACAAATATCCGAACAAACCTGTTCAGAACCAACTATGGTGTAGACCTTGCAGCTGTCAACGCAGGTGTTGTTCGCACCCACGTACCTCTCCTCAGCAGCACAAGAAGCAACGCAGGTGCTCGTGAGGTTCTTCGTGTTCAAATAAGTTCCAGAAGGGCATTTATCCACGCAATATTACTTCTCATCTTTGGTATAGTAAATCTTGCACGAGTCAACGCACATCGGCGGATCGTATTTTGTATCGAAGTACTTGCAGTTGAAGCAGTTGGGAGTGATCGAGCCGTCGTCAAGAGTCTGAGTCGCGCACTTGGTGCACTGCTTCTTGATGGTGTCGATTGTTTCATCCGAGCCGCACTGGGTCACGCACATCTTCCCGGTAACGTCAAGGAGATTCGGGCAGGTGGAGACGCAGATCCCGTTCACCTCGAGCATGTCCACGTCCGAGCAGTTTCCGACGCACTATTTGTTGGCCTTCTTGGTGATTGAGTCTATTCGATTCACGATCTTCTCGTTTGCGGAGCAGCTCACCTTGCAGATCTTCGGAGCGGCTTCCTTCGGCTTCGCGACCGTGTAGTAGTCGCAGAAAAGAGCGCACATCTTGGTCTGCTCCTGGAAGTACGTGCCCTTGTCGTAGGCCTCGGACTGGCACGGGTTGCAGGCGCCGAAAGCAGTTTGTTTATATAATGGTCCGACGCAGGAATCCGAGCAGGCGCTGCTGGAGTTCACGAGCGAGTTCATGCAGATCGCGTCGCAGGCGATGCCGCCGCCGTTCACCTTGTTCGGGATCTGCTTGATGTCCTGGATATCGCAGTCGGTAGCTTTCGGCGTGTACTTTTCGGAGGTGAGACAGGTCTGGTTCGCGAATCTCGTGCCGAACGGACAGCTCCAGGTGAAAACGTTCGTCAACTTCTTGTCCGTTCCGTCGAAGGTAATCAGCCTCAGCATTCCGGCACCGGCAAGAGGACTCGGGCTGCAGTGGCTGAACAGCTCTCGGTTGTTGGCGAGGCTCAGCGGATGGCCAGAAACGTTCACGAAGTACTATCCATCGGGGCAAGAAGTCGGTTCTTTGCAGTCAAGAGTCAAGCCGTCGGGGCACTGGGCGAAGAATCCGCTTCCGAACTTTACCATTCCAGCCGTTTCAGAAGGCGAGACGCACCCGCTTTCGGTGACGCTTTGGCTGATCGAGCAGAGCCTGCACTTCGAGGAGGCGTCGGTCGGTGGGACGTATCCGAGCTGGGTCGGGCACTTCAGGTAGCAGTGGTTCACGTTCAGGATCGTGACGAAAAAGAAGTTCTTCGGACAGGCCGCGAGGCAGGCGGACTGGTACCTGGCGCTCCCGTCTTTGCAGGAGGAGACACACGATTTTGAAACTACGTCAAAAAGTAAGCCGTCCTCGCAGATGGACACACCTCCGTTCCAGACGGCGACGGCCTTGGTGGGCGAGTTGAAGAGCTTGAGATCTGGCTGAGTCGGGTTGATGAGGTCTTGTGTGACCCCAGTGAAGCTAAAATATCCCATCTCCATCCCGATGATCTCTTTTTCGATATCCTTCTGCTTGATAAGAGACCTCGTGTAGAAGTCGTCGATGGCGTTCGAGCTAATGCTGTAGTCGAAGCCGATAGTCGTGTTCAAGACGTAGCTCTAGTTCGAAAGAGGGTCTATCATGGTCAGGTTCTGATGAAATGATCTTTGTCGGGGTGGTCGAACACAACTTTCCAAACAAAATTCCCTCAAGGGCATAACCGCAACGGGGCATTGACCCTTACGATCAACACTATCAATCCCAAAAACCCATTCCCCAACACACTATCACAAACTCACGTCCTAACCCTTTTTCCCTAAAGGAAATTTGCTTTCGGAATAAGGTTGTCGGAATAAATATTGTGAATAAATAGACTGAATAATTGTTTTGATTATTATAATCGGAATTTAAGATTTGAAATATTTAATATATATGTGTGTTTGGGAATATGTTTTTGGGAATGGTTGCATTCGACCACCCCGACAAAGATCATTTCATCATAACGGAAATAAAGATTGAAAAGAAAAAGAAATATTTTTATTTATATAAAATGACTGAATTATTTAAGGAATTAGATATATGTTCACATTATATTGTCACAATTGATGGTAATGTATTTTGTAAACCAACTTAACAGAAACTAAATCTAATATGTGTTGACGGAAAATTCACACGTGTAAGACTTGATATATGGTCTTCATAAAAGAAACTTCATATATTAAATGTTCATCGTTTAGTTGCTGAAACATTTATCGAAAATCCTAATAATTATAAATATGTCAAACACCTCGACGGGGACATACGAAATAATCACGTCTCAAATCTTTAATGGTGTAAATGTTCCCGACTATTAAAATGATGCATGTTGACTTGAAAAACATAAGTTTTTAAAGACGACGCATTATGGTCAAACATATTCCATAATCATAAAACATAAAATTATTATTTTTTTACAATATATAAATTATGTAATTCACAACTAAACCATTAGACGAAACAACTTTCAATCAACTTATTCAATCAATAAATACAACTTTATAAGACTCAAAGAAAAATGCATTTCGTTTATGTGACCCAATATTCAAATCACTCTCAAACACCAAAGACGATATACCTGAATTATCAATGGAATAAGTCGACCAACTTCTCAAACTAATTGAACCATCAACCGCACCTGTTATGAACTCATTCCGTCAATTACTTTCAGAATTCAAAATCAAAATATAAAACTTACCATCATCTGAATTCAAACTATAAATTGACGACCAAACCTTAACATTATATCGAATGAACAGGGACCAATTCAATAAATTCTATATAAACATGAAAACCACAAAAACATATTCAAAGAAATTATTCGAATATGTAAAGGCTTAAGACGCACATGTTTCAATTTCATAGTTAAAATTATTTTCCTCATGTTTCAAAACTGAATCTATTTGTAAAAAATTATTTTTAGAAAAAATTGCATTTATAGAAAGACATATGATTAAATAAGAACAAATCAATTATATATCAAAAGAACAATTCTATAACAACATTCAATCATCTTAATCGGCAGACGAAATTATTCAATGTTTTGACTATATCAACAATTTCCATCCAAAAGAAATTCCCAATACAACATACGAACATGACGAAATAATTCCAGTATTGATAAACATTCTTTAAGACTGTATTCGTTTATAAGATTATGCATCTGTATTAGACCCTAATTTCATCACCGCAACAAATACAATCATTCCTTTAATAATTTATAAATCATTCCAAATCATTATCAATTACCCTGAACAATATAAAGTAGTCAACTCACTTATTTTCATATACGAAATTCCAATATGTTATTTAACTGAAGATGATATAACCGCAGAAGGGTTACTTATTATGAATATCAAAGATGATATACATCTAAAAAACATTAATAATAAACATATCCACTTACAATATAGAAATAATAATATAGAAAATCAAATAAATCAATAATCAATAGTCCATCATATTAATTCAAATGAATTTGATAATAGAGAATCTAATCTAATAACCTTAACAGTATCATAAGATGAAATTGACACTGTAAACTAATTCTATCATAGAAATGATAAGTACTTAAATTAAATTGATACACGAAATTATACATTAAATGTTAAACATTAGTATATTCATCAAATACTTAATTTTGATTACTTTAACAATCATAAAATGTTCTTTCATAATGCAATTGATTTATAATATTTTGATTCAAACAATTCTTTCTATAAAGTATTTATCAATGAACACATCAATGATGCAAACCAAATGATAAAAGAAATTATAGATTCAATTGAATTGAACATTCAATACGAAGCACCACTAATGTTAAGATACCTTATGAAAAGAAGTGGTTTAGAATTATGAAAAATGTAATGACATTTAATACAATTATTTTTTATCATATATAAACTAATGTCCATAAAAAATATTATTAATAGAAAATAAGGCAAGACACCAAGAAAAAATAATACCAAGGTATCTAAAGCCAATAATCAAAATCTAAAACAAAACCAAAAGACTCATAAATAAAACTAATAAAACCCAAAGGTCAATAATCAAAAACAAAAATAAAAATAAAATCTAAATCATATAATAAAAGGTATAAGTAAAACAAGAGTAACTTTATAGAAAACAACTATTGATAGATACTTAAGACACATCACATATATTACTTTAGATTAATTGGAATCACTATTGCAATAAAAGATTACCAAAAAATAAAAACAGTAAGTCAAAGAACAAATAATTAAAATAGAAGAGAAATCTTTAAGTCAATAATAGTATTAAGACAAAATAAATAAACAAAAAGAATAATTCAAAAACTATACACCTGAATAAAGGAAACAATACATCTAAAAACATACAATCTATAACACATCATTAGAAATATCATTTTTCCAAGAGTTTACAATTGAAGTCTTATAACATTACATCAATAATTATATAAAAATAACATTCTATAATTCTGAAACAAAAAGAGAAGAACATAAAATATTCTATTTAAATAAAGATACATTAAATGAAATAGCAATGTTAATACACAAAGGTAAAAATTATGAAGATAATTTAACAGGGTCGGACAGAGAAATTCTGTAAACATATCTTTAAGCCACAAAGGTAGAAATAATTACACCAAACGAATAGAAGGCGGCCTAAAATTAAAAGAGAAAAGGTGCATACTTTAATTATATTGATATAACAGGTTTAGATTTAAGTAGATACTAAATTGGGAATAATGAAAAAGAACATTTAAATTTAAGTGAAACACAATGTTTTATATATTCATTGATGTAGTCAGGTTGTTATGAAGAATCACAAATAGAATATATTAGAAGTTAAATGAATGAAGATAATATTTAATTTTCATTATCATCTATTAAGAAACTTAAAGGTTTAGGCCCAATACATATAACTTATTATGAAGATGGAAAGAAAGATCAAATTGCAAATATCAATAATAAAGGAAAATATCATAATATTGATTCAGACGAAATAGTAGAAGACATTCCATTAGTTAATATAGGATGTTATAAAAACCATTATTTCATAAATGATGATTGTTTACCTATTTCGAAAGTTTGGATAAACAATTTCAATGAACACTGTAAGTATTAAAAGTTTATGGAAAATACTAATTTAAAACAAATTAGAAAAACAAATAATTCATACTGTTATTCATTCTATAAAGCGGAACAAAACATTGGTATATCAACAGGCACAATGATAACAACAATGATGGAAGCAGGTTTATTTTAAGAAATTGAAAATCCAAATATATATAATCAAAACGAAGATAAACCAATAACAGCGCCAATTGATTGTTAACCATTTTAAAAATTCCCACAAAATAGTTCAGCATTAAAAGAACATACAGAAGAGACACAGTAAATTAGAAAAGATAATAAAGATATTGAAACAGATATAGTACATATGTGTAAATAACTAATTGTATACGCAGATTTTGAATCATTCACTAAAGATGAAAATGATAATAATATTGTTCACAAACCATTTCTATTATGTTGGACAGTTGATGGCGAAAAGGTATATTCAGGAAAAACTATTTTCAGTCTAATAGATTATATTGAATAAATGATGATATAAGAAGGTTATTCCAAATTTTTAGTCCTATACCACAATTTATCATATGATGCATCATTTATTCTTTAATAATAAATCACAATTAGAGATATACTAAAACCTGATAATCAAATCATTCAATTCACTGTTTAAAGAAAGAATAATTTATTTATAACATTCAGAGACAGTATGAGACTTACAGGAAATGATGTTTCAGTTAGTAAAATGCCAGCCATGTTCTTTACTAAAGAGATGCAGTCAAAAATATACAAAGAAATATTTCCATACACATATTACACAATGAATAGATATTGTAACAAATTAGGAAGTATTGAAGAAGCCAGTAAACACATTGGTAAAAATACTAAAGAAGAATTTATATTTTCAATTAGAAACGCCCAAGCATATGTAGATGAAGACACATTTGATTTATAAAAATACGCCCTTTACTATTGTCAATAAGATGTTCGTGTGTTATGCAAAAGTATGTAATTGTTTGAAAAGATGATTAAAGAACAATTCAATTTAGAGTTATTCAAATATGTATCAATATCATCACTATCTTTAGAAGTTCAAAAGTAAAGAGGATGTTTTGATGAATGTGTATAAGTCACAGGTCAGTTAAGAAAGTTTTTACAACAATTTGTTATAGGTGGAAGAGTTATGACAGCCGATAATAAAATCATAAAAGTTGGTAAAGAATTTCCTATAGATTTAGAAAATAAGTAAGTAGTAGTTATAAACAAAGATGATACCACAGACGATGATTGTACATCAATGTACCCAAGTGCACAACGTCGTATGTATTACCCAACAGGTTTTTGTAAAACCTTAACAAAAGAATATATTCAATACTATAACAACCCAAATAATTTATTCAAAATAACTTTAGACTAAAATTCATAAGATAAATCAACTTTATATTTAGAAGTTAAGTTAAAGAAATCATCAACCTTTATAAGAAGAGATTAAAAGATAACCCCAACAATCATGTGCATATATATCACTTAATATAAATTATATTTCATGTATATCTTTTTTACTCTAATCAACTTAATTTATAAGATTTATAAGATTTACAGAATTTAATGACATTAATTTATATATAAATAAAAAAATGTAAAAAGTAAAAAGTAAAAGTATTTTTTTCTATTAATAAAATAAACTATATGTCCCAAGCATACAAGAATCTATATTTTACTATTTACAAATTAATATTTCCAAACTATATAGTCACACAAGAAGGTCATCTATTCAATAAAGATACAAATGTATAAGTACCAGAATATTTAAAAAATAAATATTTATACGTTCATTTATTTAATAAACAAATACCTGTTCATCTAATAGTTGCCTTAAAGTATTTAGGACCAAGACCAAGACCAACTAAAGATCATCAAATAGATCACTGTAATATCAATAGTACAGACAATAGTGTCGGAAATTTAAGATATGTAACCCGAAGATAAAATTGTATGAACAGAAGTAAAATGGGCACAACTGTTATGGTTTATGTTGATGAATTACCTGAAGATGCAATTGAATTTAGAATTGAAGATTTTGATAATATGTTTATTGACGAAAATAAATAGATATATATTAAATTGTAAAATCATTATAGAAAAGTTAATTTAAATAATGGGAAATATTCATTATTAG